>CM040189.1:122405795-122408295 GCA_022606455.1 Callitettix versicolor
TCCCGCATTACTGGTTTCGCGCAAGCGCGTCAGTCGGTGCCGTCCATTGAACTTCCCATCTGTCGTTAACACAGCCTGATAAAACCGTCAAAAAGATAAAGCCATTCCAATACTTTAAATCGTTGATTAAGCTATTGCCTATCAATAGAGATTGTACGGGGTGTGTTATCTGCATGTTACCATGGCGACGGTAAGGCGTGGCGTCGTCCACCAATCACGGCCGGTTTCCACCATCTTAACCCATTTCAATCTGTTCTCGTAACACACTGATTGTTATTGGCAGCCAATCTTGTACTTCACCGTGTCCAATCTTGAAAAGGATTTGTAAGAAGCCGTAAAAACTGTGTAACGGCGGAGAAGTAAAAATGTAACTTTATTTGTTACGATTTTATAGGTTATGTTTACGACGGACAGTAGGACTAAGCCTCGATTCGGATTTACTGTCGCTAATTACGTTCGGGTTTTAATTTTGTACTTCGTCAATTGTCGGAATAAAAAGTGTTCGTGGTTTGAGGGTGAATAGTTGCTTCGGTGGCCTAGTTGATAGCGTACTGAGCTTTCACCCTGAGGACCCTGGTTCGATTCCCGGCCAGGGCTTGGCATTTTCATACGCTATAAATCATCCCATCGTCTGCATTAGCCGAAGTGTGCACAATAGTCGGACGTTAAAAAAAAAAAAAAAATTTGGTGAATAAAAAAGTCCCAAAGTGAATAGTTTTTAGACAAAGCCCCTTGGGAAAGGGACAATAGACCTTTCGCGTGCGTTTTCGATGGTATGTCGGAATGCATCTCTTACCCGTAAACAATGTGACCGATCACTTGGACCTATATAATTTGGAAATGGTCATAGCAGCGGACGAACTCAAGAAAACTATAGGGCTTTATGATAACAAGTATTTAGGGGTAAAATCTAAATATCAACAATTTTTTTAAATTTATCTAATGGAGTGTTTGTGAAACTATAAATAATACAGATTCCTCGCGTGCAGGCGCGTGCGCGCATGTGTCTTTGTCTGCGCGCGTGTATGTATGACTCGGGAGTTGATTTGACTATAGCACCGGTCAGTCTGCTGCGTTTCTGAATTGCGCACCTGGGGATCGGTGATCAAAGTGGCTAAAGCATCGGTCAGTCTTCTGCATCACTCAACTGTGCACCTAAAGTTGTTAGTTCGAGCCGCAGTTGCTCCCGTGGCTTTTCTCTTACAGCTAACACTGTTTCGTCGTCCTCATTAGACTGAGTAAAGTATGAGAAAAAAAATAATTTACTGCGCACCTAAAGGTTCTTAGTTCGAGCCGCAGTTACTCCCGTCGCTTTTCCCTTACCATTACACTGATCTTTCGTCCTCATTAGTCATTAGTTTAACTGGCATAAAGTATGGACGTTAAGAATACTTATATATATAGGCCTATATATATATATATATATATATATATATATATATATATATATATATATATATATACCTATATCTATCTATATATGTAGACAGGAGAAAGATGATCGGTTGGAAAATCCCAGAGAATGAAATCCCAAAGAGCAGCAGGGGTAAAATGGACGGAGGAGCGGAGGAGGATCCATGAGGACAGGATGAGGGAGGTGTGGAGGATTAGAAGGAACAAGATATGAGTCGGAGTGCTTTGCGTGATCCAACAGGGTCTATAAGCAATAATAATAATAATAATAATATATATATATATATATATATATATATATATATATATATATATATATAGAGAGAGAGAGAGAGAGAGAGAGAGAGAGAGAGTTTTGCACTTAAGAGTTCGGCAAAATGAATTGACCGAATGTTTTAAAATTTGATATTAAAGAACTTTTTTATGAAATCCAAAAGGGGATGTGTAAGCAGGCTATAAGTATAATTATAAGTACAGGTACAGGAACAGATACAAATACAGATACGAGTACAATTGTACTAGTATAAGTACAAGTACTAGTATCGTTATACTTAGCCTATACGTTTCCAGTAAACGGCATTTAGTTCGTTCCACAGGAAACTATCTCGCTGTCTAACGGAAGCTAAGAATCAAGACTCACTAGATAATTATAATAAAGCCGAGATATAATGTCCGAGCTGAGAACGTGTCTGGTGGGTTTATAGCCCGGGTTCGGATTGATAGCCTAGACTCCCTCTTCGGATATTGCCGGCCGTAATACGCCGTAGATTTGTTTCACTGTCCTCCAGAGGGCCGTACACTAACCGGGTGTCCGCCGTAAACATTCAATCTGCGTTCACCGGCTATCACAAAAATTGAATCTCTGCCCTCTTCACCCATCCCCCATGACCCGTTGACCTTTCGGGACTTATACTTTCACCTTTATCGTTTCATCGCTGAAGTAAATACGTTTGTGCAAGTCTCACGTGTATTGCAGGTTATCGTCAAATAAAAAGTTCAATATAATCGAGCGAGGTTTTGTTATTAATTAAAATAACTATATCGCTGACGTGATAGAAGCGAATTTCTAAAAAAAATATCTTAACGA
>CM040189.1:122410795-122415795 GCA_022606455.1 Callitettix versicolor
AAATCTGTTAAGGTTTATTTTTTTGTATTTTCTAACTTTATTCCCGAAGAGTATATTTTTGTTAATTCAAATTTTCTAACTCCAGTTGTAGTAGGGCCTATTTATATATTTCCGAAGTTTGAGCAAAATATACAATGTGATTGTGAAACAATACGAAAGATTTTTCAGTTTTTTCAATAGCTTTAGAAATGTTTTTTTAAATATCGAGACCAATAGGTCTAATGTTTAGATACTTAAAAGGACCACAGTTTAAAAAAAATGGTTAATGTCGATTTTCAGGAGTTTTATTGACCAAAAAACATAGGTTGAAAACAAATTTCGGTGGATACCGTAACCTGATAGCTAAACGAAATTTACACACGAAGTTCCATCGAAATCGGTTAATTAGTTTAATCCATCAAATTGAGTGAGCGAGGTTACACATAAAGGCAGACGGACTTTGAGAAACTCACTTTTTTGCACTCAGGAATCATAAAAACGTAACGATCAATCAAAAACGTAAGATCGATATTTTCACTATTACTATTCACTATTCGTGTATTAAAGATATAAAAACATTGTACAGGAAAGTAGCCTATCTTAACATTGTGACGTTTTCAGCACGGGTAGTACACCTACTATTATTTACAATGTTAAGTTTCCGCGTGATAAGTGCCCTAAGGTTATACTCCATATCACATACAGTATTAAAGCTTGTAGTGTAACAAAATATTAAACAGAAGTAGGGGAGAACAGGCTATAACTTGGCCAAAAATGAGTGATAGTTTTAGAATGGGTAGTACACACCTACTATTATTTACAATGTTAAGACTCCGCGTGATTAGTGCACTAAGTTTATACACCATATCTCATAGAGTATTACAGTTTATAGTGTAACAAAACATTAAACAGAAGTAGGGGAGAGTAAGCTATAACTTGGTCAAAAATGAGTGATAGTTTTAGCACGGGTAGTACACATCTACTATTATTTACAATGTTAAGACTCCGCGTGATTTTTGCACTAAGTTTATACTCCATATTTCATAGAGTATACAGCTTTTAGTGTAACAAAATATTAAAGAGAAGTAGGGAAGAGTAGGCTATAACTTGGTCAAAAATGAATGATAGTTTTACAATGGGTAATACACACCTACTATTATTTACAATGTTAAGACTCCGCGTGATTAGTGCACTAAGTTTATACACCATATCTCATAGAGTATTACAGTTTATAGTGTAACAAAACATTAAACAGAAGTAGGGGACGGCAGGCTATAGCTTGGTCAAAAATGAGTGATAGTTTTAGAATGGGTAGTACACACCTACTATTATTTACAATGTTAAGACTCCGCGTGATTAGTGCACTAAGTTTATACACCATATCTCATAGAGTATTACAGTTTATAGTGTAACAAAACATTAAACAGAAGTAGGGGAGGGCAGGCTATAACTTGGCCATAGAGTAATCACAGTGAACTTTAGATCCATGTCACGATTCACTTCCCTCAGGACTCTGGAACAGATGATTTGTCAGCTGTTTTTACTCGAGATAGCAGTTCCTTTAATCAGAAAGCAGATTGTGGAACGTTTGAATACATGTAGCCTGCATACTTGATTAATTTTGACGATCAAGTTAGAAATATTAAATATAGTTAAATATTTTGTGGTTAAAATTTACAAGTGTCTTTCTTTTAAGAGCTTTTATGTAAATTTGAAATTCTGTTATATACTTTTATTTAAAATTTTGTATTTCTTACTAATATATAGACTGTTACTGCAAATTTTAGAGTTTTCTGACTATCCTTCTTTTAAGTACAGGTTCTAAAACATCTCTTTTTGAAAAGTGACAATTAAATTTTTTGGTACTTATGAGTTGCCCGATAATTTTTAATCTAAATCGTTTGAAATGTTTTTAAGAAAATAGATTATCAAAATTGCAGGTTTAACGGGGCGTGTTGAGTGATTGATTTTAAATGTATTTTTGTAATACTTTTTTTTAACAGTTTATCTATTTAAATAAGTTTAACAATTCATCAATTCTTCTTTCTTTCATCCCCCGAACCAAGAGGAAATCAATTAAGAATTCACTCCCGAACTCCCGAATTCCCGAATTTCGGTTAAGCGTTCCATTTAACGAAAGCCCCGGCTTATCCCGGCCCAACCTGTGCGGGCACCTGTTAAATCTTCCCCTTTAAAGGGAATAATAATCCCTCACTTAGGGAAGCATCCCCCCGCCGCCCTTCTGCGGTAAAGTGCAATGAGAAAATCATCCATGCACGGGAAACACTGGCCTGGCCGGGTTTTTCTGCTTTATTAATAATGTAGGGGAAAGAATTATGCGCCGTACACACGGGGTGGGTTACGGGAGGGGTAAAGAAAACACTCGCACACGCGCGCGCGAGATCAAACAACGGGGAATTAAACAAAAAATACATTAGTGTTATGAGGTTATATCCACCCAGAAATAAAACAACCGCCGAGGCAAACAAAATTAACACCGAGGAGTGTCGGCTTCTTGTGCCAACAAAAATATTTGGGATTAATTACTTGGGAAGGAAATTAACGGAGAGATGACTATTTTTCGGGTTTTTAAGTAATTACGATTTAGCGGTTTCACTTTCGTCCTATACAGGGAGTTCCGCAAGTTCACTGACCGAATGAAAACACAAGAAGGAAATATTGGACAAATTAATGAAGACAAGTGATCGGCATTAACGGAAAGAGTAAAGCTACTACGTCAGTAACTGCAGTGTCGAACCTACGACGTTGAGATGGACAAGTTTAGAGACGCGACAGATAAACCGGTGCCTTACCATCTGAATTTATAAAGGAAGTTTAAGGGAAAATGTTTAAGAGGAAAGACAACCGGTTTGCCTTAAAGGTGTGCAGTTCCGAGGCGCAGCAGATTGACCGTCGTCTTAGCCATCTCGACCACCTATACCTGAAAATGATGCAAGCACAAACTTTCTCAAATTAAATTATTTCTACGGAAAAATAGCCGCCTCGGTGGCCTAGTTGATAGCGTACTGGGCTTTCACCCCGAGGACCCGGATTCGATTCCCGGCCAGGGCTTGGCATTTTCATACGCTATAAATCATCCCATCGTCTGCATTACTCAAAGTATGCACAATAATCGGACGTCAAAAAAAAAAAAAAATCTACAGAAAAATAGTTTCAAAGCTATTGAATATACTCAAATTTTGATTTTATAAATAATACTAATTACAAATCAGTGTATTAAATTTAAAATTTAGAATCAGGTTAGGGTTTGAATAATATGGCGTTTATGGTTCATTTTAGTTTTTATTTTATTTCTATAAACTAAAAAAAATAATTAAGAGGAGCGTATAAAAGTATCATTTGTTATTTTTATTATAAGTAAATTACTTGTTTAATACTTGTATTGTTATTTTTACAATAACCAATTTAAATTGGCCAAAATTTGAATTGAACAAATTAAATAAAAACCATCAACGTTGGGGGGACAAATTTTTTGAGTCGGTCACGCGAAAAGGAACAAAATACTTATTGACTTTACACGGTAAGAGAGGGTAATCCGTTTAACACAACTAAAGATTCATAAAGCTGACCGGCCTGTTCCAGCTTAGGTACACAATTCTCTGTTATTTTACACAACACCAGGGTTTATCCGCCCCTCGCCTCAACCCGCCCCCAGTTTCATTTCAACCCTTTGCCGAGCTTCTGTTTTTATCTGCGTAATTTTTCTTTGACTTTTTTCCCACCGAACTTGTTTTTTCATCTCTGCGGTCCTCTAATCGTGTTTTCGTTGGGGACTAATGAAAAAATGTAACGAAATCTAAAAACAAGACAGCGGCGGTGAATTTACTGGCGGACAATGTACGCGGTACGCGCTGTTTTGTCGGAGCCGTTTGCGAGGTTTCTTTCGCGGTTACGTTTGAGTTATGATTTTTGTTTAGTTTTCCCGTTATTTAGAAAACAAATTTTTATTTATACGTTGTGTATTCAATCAATTGTACATCATGTAATCTTTCTCCAAATTCTTCTTCTTTTATTCTCTTTTTCCTTCTTTTATTTTACCTTATTCTTCTTCAAAATCTTACCCACAGGGGGGTGCAGACTAGCTGCACCTATTAGGAGGATTTAGACGTCCCTCGCAGTACCCGAGTCAAACACACACTTACACTTACAACACTACACTTACGACTTCAACACTCTACATTCACACTTACATTTAGGGAGGATATAATAGCCTTAATGTGCTTTTCGCCTTAAAATAAAAAAAAATCTTCAACTTCTTCCCTTTATTTTTATTAAACATTATTTTTATCGTCCTATCTTTCTTCTCCTTCAGCTTAATCTGCTTCTTTTCCTTGACTCTTATTCCTTTCTTTCTCTTATTCTTCTTCTTCCCTTCCTCGCCTTCTTCTTCTTTCTATTCGCCTCTTCTTTTTCTTTTCCTTTTCAGGAAAAAATTAGGCGCACACACACACGTGCACGCACGCACGCACGCGCACGAACACACACGCCCGCGTCTACTTTGCGTCTGTCCCTACTTTATCATCACCAACGACTTTCTCTATCTCTCCTTTGGTTAATCAATATTTTCCTTTTTATTTGGGTTAAATCGGTGTCACATTTAATGAGCCTATTTTCGACCATTTTTGAATTTTTATTTTTTTCAATCAGGAATTATTAAGTTATATTCGAGCGTATTTTTCACGAGAAATTTGCATTTTTGACAGTAGTTCGATTTAGGTTCACTTTTATGCTCATGTTATTTTAAAATATTTTTGGGAAAAATAAATTCTTTCTTCCTCTTCTTCTTCTCCCCTTCTTCTTTACCTAATTATTCCACCTCTTACAGCTATTTTTTTAAATCTCTCCTTACTTTCTATTTTTTCTCCTTTTTCATTCTCTCTTCTTAATTTTTTTTATTTCTAAATACGGTATTGAAGAAGGCATTACTGCTTTAGTGGCACTATTTTTTAGTTTCTTATCACAGTGAAGTGTGATGGAATGATGGAAGGTTGTAGTTGTGA
>CM040189.1:122420795-122425795 GCA_022606455.1 Callitettix versicolor
TGTGTTTTGATATATTATTTGTTTTAAAATTAACCCAGTAATTAATTTCTGAATCATCTTAAACAACGTCCCGCCGACGTGATGGAAGCGAATTTTCAAAAACTGACATCAGTGAATAAAATTATATAAAGGAATAGTATTTTTAAATAAAAATATACAAATTAACCATGACCCCCCCCAATGAAAGCTATATATTTTCATTATACGCTTATATAAAATTTGTTTTTTCTCAAAAAAAAAAAAAATAGTATATATTTTTGGGAAATCTCGTTGTAAGCACAAAAGTAAAGACTGACCGCAGTTAATATGAAAATGTAAATTGCTAATTTATGCAGATTTTAATGCTGATTGCAACGGCGAAATCAGACCGACAAATTTTTAAATAAAAAGTTTTATATTTTCCGAAGTTTGAATAACTGTTGAAATAGGCTAGTTAAATTTCTTTCCCGGAAAGGTGTGTGTGTGTGTGTGTGTGTGTGTGTGTGTGTGTGTGTGTGTGTGTGTGTGTGTGTGTGTTATTTCACGGAAAGTGTAAAGCTTACGACAGTAACAAGTCTTGAACCTATGACGGTGAAGTGCGCAATTCAGAGATACAAAATAATAAATCAATATATACGCGTATCGGTTTTTCTGCTAATTATGAATCAAATTAGTCTTAGCCTTAATTGTGTACAATTAGAACAAAAACAACTATTTAGAAAATAGTTTCTTATACGTATACGGGGTGTGTTCAGAAAGTAACGAGAATTTTTAAATTTCACGGGATTAAATTTCTTTCGCAATATCCGTTGAATAACTCGCGCTAATCCAAGAACGATATGTTATCCGGTTTTATCGCGGAGAGTTCCTGCAGCCATATTTCTTGTTTTGAACGATTTTAACGCAGGTTATATTAAAGGGGGTGAGAAGTGTTAGAGGGGTGCGGGGTGGTTCGGTCTCCAGAGACACTCGGGGCGGCGGAGGGAGCCAATCGTGTTAATTGGTGATAGGATTTTTGTTGGCAACGAGTCCAAGGTCCAATTAGCAGAGCCGTGGCGGGGGATTGAAACAAAAAGGCACGAACCGGGCCGGGCTAATAACGGCACTTTGGCGCAAAACATTCCCGCCAACAAAGTGCATTCATGATTCGCGGGTCCGCATTGCTGTGTTTTGGCCGGTAACGTTGGCTTTTTGCGGGCAACACTGCAAGTTACTTACCGCGAATGTGTAAACGGGTTTTAAATTATATTTTACACTGTCGTTATTAGCGTTCAAAGAGAAGGTTTTTTTCTTTTACCGAAACCATTTTAAAGCTTTCATGTTCAATTTTACAATACGATATATAAAGAAATTAAGATCATGAAAAACGAAAGATCATTAGTAAGATCGTAAAAAAAAATATGAGATTTTGTTTGATCTTTCTGTTTTTAATTAGAGTACGTCAAAAACATTCATTTGATTTTCTCATTATAAAAAGTATTAAAACAGCATAAACCTTGTAAAACAGAAAAATTAACCTTAAAATTTTGACTGATCTATTGTATATGTCTCCTTAGCCTTTTAAGTGGTTTGTATTTGGATGTCTTTTGACCATCTGTCTGCTGTGTATCTGTACATAACTCAGAATTTTAGAGCAAATTCCAATTGAAAATTTAAGGTATTTGAGCGATGATTCAAAAAAACCTCGAATGAGCGCCGCTCCTGAACTCTAGACAGCTTTTTGAAGGGTCGTTAAATAAGCACGCTCATCTTCGTAAATTTAGTTAAACTCGAATCGATTATCGATTATGAATCGTTACAAATATCGATTATGGTAGTAGCTTGGACAAAATAGTTACCCGATAAAATTCTTTTAACAGTTTAAAAACTTTAAAAATTCATATTTTTGTCGTGTTTTCGAAAATACGATCTAACCATAGCAGTCAGCGTTAAAAACTTCGTAAATTAGCATTTTGAATTGCCAAAGTACTTTGTAATTATAAATGTAATTTGACGGCGGTCAGGGTTCGTTTTCGTATTTTCAGTGCAGTAAAAGTTTAAAATGCCGATTTGATGCGGACTTCGATGCTGTTATTGATGGCGGAAGAAGAGTTTAAAAAAGACGGTAAGATTAAAAAAAAATTGGCCTAATTTTTGGTAATTTGTTTCCATTTGAAATTTAAGGAGTTGCTGATATGAACAAACGAGAAATTCAGACAAATTTCATCACAATCCGTCAATTAGTTTTATTCGATTGAGCAAAGCGAGGTTTTCATTTCGACAGTTCGGCATTTGGTTTGTGTTTGTTACGCAGTTTTTAATGAACGTATCGACCGATTGTTTTAAAATTTAGTACGAAGATATTTTAAGAAGCCCGAACGACATAGTGTAGGATTTATTCATTTATTTCCGTTTCAAGATGGCGGCCTCTGATGTAACGATGACGGGTGTAGATGCTGGCTAAACGGCTCGCCTCGTCATAATGTTAACCGCTGGTTAGTAGGAAAACAGAATACAACATCCAATAAAGTTTGGATCGAAACAGTAACTTTTCGTAAATATTTCAATCAGCTGTTAAATTGGCACAAAAGGCGTGTTGGAGCGGATGGTCAGGTGAATAATTGACTAAATTCGAGGTTTATTGTTCCTTGAAATACGTAGCCTATTAGTATAACGTATAGAGAAAAATAAAAAAACACAAATCGAACTACGTTTTTAATTAAAACTTCACAGCGTTATTACTTACACAAAAAACGTAACATTTTTAATTTAACTGCAGAAAAATCCAAGTAATTTACTGCTTTAATGAAACAGAAACCTTGGATTCCGTCACACGCCCCCCCCCAGTCGCAGTTGCTCAAATTGAAATCCACCGTTTCGCGCAGTTACGGAGCAAAAAATCCGATGTTTTCGCGGACCGGATTTTTAATCGACAAGTCTGAGATCACGTGACGGTATTCTCATTAGTTTCACCCCTTCACCCTGTCTGCCACCCTTGCAGATACACCACCAAACGTCGTGCCTGCTTATAGCGGCATCGCCTTCATTAAAGTACGTTTCATTAGAAGAAAACGTGACGGCACGTTGGGCTCAATGGTAGAAGCATAACATTATTCACTTCATACGAAATTAAAAAACACCAGCATATTTTAAATCTAAAATTAAAAGAATAACTATTGCGGGATTTTTTTGTTCTTGGTAGTTGGTAAAACTGATGTGATAGATATTCAGTAGTTACTTTAATAGGATAAAGTTCTTCGTTTGTCTCAAAATTATAGCACATACTCATAGATCAGTAAAATAGTAATACACGCTGTTTTAAATGGTTTATCTATGAAGAAGACAAACCACAGAACAATAAATACAATCTATTTTAATCTGTTCAAAGACAACAAAACATAAAATAGTAAAGCTAACCTCAAACTAGATCCAACTTTTCATGGTTTTCGGTTGAAAAGTGTTTCTCGATTGTAAAATTGTATAAATTAGATTTTTAATTTCCAAAATCTGTTTAAAATCATGACCTGGTTTCATATTTGTATTGTCAATCTAATTTAGAAGCATACCATTATTCACTTTATACAAAATTTATAAAAAAACACCAGTATATTTTAAATCTAAAAACTAAAGGGATAACGATTGCGGGATTTTGTTGTTGGTAGTTGGCAAAACTGATGTCATAGATCCTCAGTAATTAATTTAGAATGATACAATTCTGTATTTGTTTCAAATATTATAATGTTTACTCGTAGATTAGTAAAATAGAATTCCCAGCTGTTTTAAGTGGTTTATCTATGAAGACGACAAAGCAGAGAACAAGAAATGTAATCTATCTGTTTAAAAGACGACAAAACCTAAAACATTACTAACCTCAAACTAGATACAACTTACTATAGTTTCCGGTTGAAAACTGTCGCTCGATATTAAAACTATACAAATTAGAATTTTGATATCCAAAATCCGTTGAAATTATGACAATTTTTATGGCGATCAGGGTTCATATTTCTATTTTCAATGTAATTTAAAACTATAAAATTCAGATTTGAATGTATGGTATTGTATTTTCATTATAATTTAAAGGTAATTAACGAAAATTGATTAATCAATAAATTTAACCTAAATAACATATACTTGCTTTTAATTTAACCAAGACAGATTGAACACAAAAAACTAGTCCCAACGTCACGCTTTTTCCAGTTGGTTTGTCTTTCAAGATGACAGAGCACAGAGCACAGAGCAGTAAACCTAACCTAAACTAAGTAATTGAACAGAGTTTAATCAGGGGGTGTCAGGAGACTTGGCAAGTGTTTTGCTTCACAACAATTCTCCCTCCCCTCCTTCCTCTCGCTTCATCCCCCTGCCCTCCCACTTCAACGTGATTGTACCTAGCCTTCATTGATTGTGACAGCTCGAATCAAATTCTTAATTCCGGGTAATAAAAACAAAGAGCTCGTATATCGTAAATCAAGTAACAGAAAAGACAGGAACATAAACACGGTAAATACACTGCACAAACTTCTTCATTTTCTGTAAAAAAGACAAGAAAATGTTACAGTTGCCTCTGAGAAAAGGTTTTTTTAAATTTCCTTTTTGATTAATTTTTTTAAATCTAAATATTTTTATATTTAGCTTTATAAAGATAAAATAAAGCTAAAAAAGTCTGCAGCACAATTTTGGGAATTGAGCTCTCGTCCACTATGATTTTTTTGTCATATAGCCTGAAATAGAACTCTCTAAAATTAATTGTAAATTTTTAACATAGCTTTTAAATTTAGCTTTTTAAAATTCATTGTGAATTTTTTGTCACAAAGTCATAACATTGATATCTCTAAAATTCATTGTGAATTTTTTAACATAGCCAAGAATTTATCTTTTTAAAATTCATTGTGAATTTTTTGTCACAAAGTCATAAGATTGAGCTCTCTAAAATTAATTGTGTTTTTGACATATAGTCATAACATTGAGCTCTCTAAAATTCATTGTGAATTTTTTAACATAGCCAAGAATTTAGCTTTTTAAAATTCATTGTGAATTTTTTGTCC
>CM040189.1:122430795-122435795 GCA_022606455.1 Callitettix versicolor
TCTGTAAAAATCCATAACTGCTTTTCTTAAAAAAAATATTTGAATTGCAATTAAAAACAGTAGCATTATTAATTTTCAAAATTTGTTAAATTAAGGAACTATGCACACACACACACACACACACACACTCTCTCTCTCGTTATTAAAAAGATTTTACTATATCAGCTGTGAACTTATAGGTTATATCAGCTGGTAAACCAGATCAGCTGTTACCGCTACTCCGGTAAAACCATTTAAAAGTAATTAAATTTCGTGTGCTGAATGTCATATCATTGCATCACAACCTTGATGACTATCAGGGTTAATTTTCATAATTTTAATGTAATTTATAAATATGTGTGTGTGTGTGTGTGTGTGTGTGTGTGTGTGTGTGTGTGTGTGTGTCCAATTACCAATTATCAATTCCAAATTAGCTAACTATCAATTACAATGTCAATTTTTTGCTATCTGTTAAAAAGTGATTTAGAGTTAAGGATCGGTGCACATTTCAACTTACCGAATCTGAGTATTGCAACGATGGCCGCTCCAACAGTTCATTTTCCAATAGAAATTTACCAATAGCATTCAAAAAAAATGACAGATTATTTAAAAAAAAACGCAGCAGGTATTCTTTCGACCGCGCGCCGGCTTAGAAAATCAATCGATCGAAATAAGACGTCTTATCTGGTGCGACAATCGTAAAATATTCCTTGTTTATTGTACAATGCCGGCCTCTAGGAATGTTCAATAGCCCGAATACACTCGGTTTCTCACGCTCCGCTCAGCGTAGGATAACAGCTGTATAGATAACAGGCTTCTTGACTCGCCTCGGCCATAACTTTCCCATACGCGTTTATATCGGAAACATACCTGGCGTAGAACGGAAAGTTACGAAATTTTAGAATTTCTCAATTTGTCACTGAAATCGTAACAAAAAAGTTAAGACATCTTTGGAGCTCCAGACTCGAAACTTTGAATTGAGCGCCGATCGTGATGTCTGACCTCTAGACCATTTTTTAAAGTTATATATATGCTTAACGCTTAACGTTCTTACTATATTTATGTCAGACTGCGGCAGTAAATGAAGCCTCGATCCTATGACCTTGAATTGCGTAAGTTTAGAAACGCAACAGAATAACCTGTATCTTACCACCTCCCACACGCTGGCCCTAGTACGTCATACTATAATGTACGGCCCTAAATGTGTATATGCCTGGATAATTTGCATGAATGGCGAGACAATCTACGTCAGCTCATGTCAGCCCACTTTCTATTTGCATCATACGGATGCTATAAATAAGAAAGCGAGTGGAAGTACACTTCAGTTCTACTTCAGACTTGGAACGAGTAGCATCTCAGAGTTGCCAGATACAAATTTAACCAAACTTTCATGATAAAAATAAATCACTTCCCATCACGTCAGCGAGACAACTGCGTGTTGCGATTATTGCTATTTCAGAAAATACGTTTGTCCTCTAACCAACTGTTGAATTCCAGCCTTTATGCTCCTTTACATTGCGAACTTTGTTCCACAGAATAAAACAAAAACCGATTGAAATAAACGCATCTCTGGTTCTCTCATTGGTCAGTAAACATGTTTTTACATGCAATTTCCAGAGAAAACAGATTTAAATTTTGTGTTGTATTTTGGCACTTTATGTTTGCAATTTTATTTTTTTAAATTTATTTATTTATTTTTATTTTATATTAATTACAACTGAGGCGTGCCCCATCTAGTAATTTTTCTTTATCATTGTGTTCACTGTGTGCTGGGGTGCAGTCCGACGGCTGGTCCCAATGTGTTTACAGCCTGGAGAGGTCAATTGGCTTGGTCCTCTTCAGCCTTCTTGTGATGTTGTCACTGCGGCATAGTAGTTGGACAATCTCTGTGTTATTATGCTGTTCTAACCTGCAAGAATGCTTAACCGAGAGCTTTTTAATGACTTCCTGAACAGATTCAACACCTAGGTCCTTATGTATGTTTTCATTTCTCACATACCAAGGGGCGTTGACAATCGTTCTCAATACTTTATTTTGAAAAACTTGAATAATTTTACTATTGATTTTTCTTGTACATCCCCAGAGTGGTGCACCATAGGTCCATATTGGTCTTAGAACTTGCTTGTATAGCAGTATCTTGTTGTCTATCGAAAGTTCTGAATTTCTTCCAATAAGCCAAAACATTTTATTGAATTTGAACTGTAGCTCCTCTTTTTTCTTTTTTACATGCACTTTCCATCGGAGCTTTGCATCGAGTGTCATTCCTAGATATTTATATCCTAACACTGTTTGCATATGTTATACTCCTTTCGTTTAATATTATTGTGCAATTTTAGTCAGAATTGATTTTAAATTGACACAAAAAACAATTCTGGCAATAGTTTGGAGAAATTCGTTAACAAACAAAATTTGTTCAGCAGTTTCAAAATCTTTAAAGATGCATGTCCTTTTTAATCTGTTAAACCCATGGTAATCAACATTAAACACAACATAAATTATCATTTTGAATTTTCAAAATCCGTTGAAATTGAGATTAGAATTTGATACAGTAGGGTTCATTTTCGTGTTTTCAATGTAATTAAAAATAATTCTTTTTATATTCTTCTTCTTCTCTGCTAGGATTATTGTCACTTTGATGAGTATAATGATCTTCCTTCCCTAGCTTCGTAAATTCTACTTTCGTTGACGCGGTTCGAAGAATATCCATCTTTAAAAAATATATCTATACTCAATAGTATAGAGTATATCAAGAGTATAGATATAGCTTTTGAAGATGGAGGTTCTCCGAAACGCGTCAAACAAAAGTAGAATTGACGAAGCTAGGGAAGGAAGATCATTATACTCAACATAGTAATTAAAAATAGTATATTACTGATATACGCAGGTTTTAATGTCGATTATGGAGGTGTAATCTAAATTTCAACAAAGTATTCAAATCTAAATTTATTACGAACAATAATAATAAAAAGTCATAATAAATTGAAAAAAACCTTTTCAGTGGTAGAATTACTAAAATATAAAAAACAATACACGGTACTACGAAAATAATAAAAATACTTAATAAATGACACAAAATTATTATCAAAACGTACAAAATTCGGAGCCTTAAACGCGTAACTTCTAAACAACACTTCAATATAAACTATCGTAAACAATAAACATGTTCCTGCTTACAGGCAGAGTTACCACTATTTAAAATACACATGAAACAAAGAGATACAAACAGCCGCCTCGGTGGCCTAGTTGATAGCGTACTGGCTTTCACCCCGAAGACCCGGGTTCGATTCCCGGCCAGGGCTTGACATTTTCATACGCTATAAATCATCCCATCGTCTGCATTAGCACAAGTGTGCACAATAGTCGGACGTTAAAAAAAAAAACAAACAAACAGAATTAATATTATTTTTAGTATTTTTCCAAAGGTTGTCATGTTGATATCTCAGTGGACAAAAGACAATTTGAAACTAATGTAAACAAACACCATTCACGTATTAAAGGCAATTTTGGAAACAAAAACTGAATTCTTCAGTTAATTCTAGTCGGCCATGTTGGTTGCACAAAGACATTTTTATTCTAAACCACATATTTAAAATCAAATATTTATTATTTATAGGACGTTTTGGTTAAATATACGCTTATATTTTCTATAGGTTATGTATAAGAAATACGTATAAATAAAAATGTCGATTTCGGCATCCGGTGGACAAATAACGTTTTGAAACTAAACTCCTCAAGTTGAAAATATAACTGAAATTTTATTTAGTAACGTATTAAACATTGGCTGAAACTTAATAACATAAGTAATCAAATCTTTCCCAGACGTCCACCGAGAAAACGAAAACACGTCGAACATAACCTAAAAAAAAATCAATTCCAAGATTTACTTAACGCGTCAAATTGAAAGGGTAAATTCGGTTTCCAAATCTCCAGACTTCGTGGATTGAATTTACGGGCGCGGGGAAATGGGAAAAGGGTGGTTCGGGGAGCTTACAAAAATATTTTGTTAGCGTTTGAAGAGGCGCAATCTAAATTTTCGGGCCGTCAGATGGCAGCACTTGTGATGTGTTTTCCTTCGCGAGTCGAGTGTTGACGCCGGCAAAACGGATTGCGAGACTGGCACCGAGGGTTCGCTGCAGAACAAATAGAGAGCGCTGTAAATGTTTTAGTTACACTCACATTTGGCAGTGCCTGGTTTATTTGATTTACACTATGTCAACACGAGGTTTGTATTTTTAACAAGTTTGTGTTCAAACGCAACCTGTAGGACAAATCCAGTACTAACGCGATAAGCGGAATGTAATTGAATTGCTGCATGTCGGCGAGTGCATTTTGTTTAGTTTTAAATCAATTGTATCGGACGTTTACTATGACTTCCAGTTTCGCATTCGATAATAGTGACTATGAAATGTACACTGACTCTATTACCTAGATGACGTATTACATATCCGATATTTTAACTAGTAATAATTATGTAGATACGTTTTATCTTTTGCAATATTTCATATATTATTACACTAAGTATTCCGGTTGGTTTTTTACCAAAAATAAGGACCTAATTTATTGAAACTACATATGTAGCGTACCAGGGAACTATCGCGCTTTATAATTTTCCATTTTAAGGCTTTACAATAAAATAAAACCGACTTAAAGCCGATAAAAGGGTTTGTAAACAAAATTACAGAAGCTGTATAAAGTGTCTCCGTTAGAGTGGAGCGCAGCAAAGGCATAAGTGACAAATAATTGTGTGTGTACCAAAACAGGTATTTACCAGGGAACTATCGCGCTTTATAATTTTCCATTTTAAGGCTTTACAATAAAATAAAACCGACTTAAAACCGATAAAAGGGTTTGTAAACAAAATTCCAGAAGCTGTATAAAGTGTCTCCGTTAGAGTGGAACGCAGCAAAGGCATAAGTGACAAATAATTGTGTGTGTACCAAAACAGATGTTTGCTAAAAAAAACATTGTTGAAAGCAATATTTAAAATATTACTGTATCCAAGACTTAAATAATTATTGACG
>CM040189.1:122440795-122488295 GCA_022606455.1 Callitettix versicolor
GAATCATTAATTAATTTTTTGTATTGGTAGATATAGTAAAAAAAAACAGTTTTTTAAATAATTTGTAACGATCAGCTGACTTCATTGAAAATCTGATACGTTTTAGGTTATGTCGTGTTTTCGAACAAATTATCGTAATTAAAATAAAACGGAAGAGAAAACACGATACAGGATTTTTATGTTTGGTTCAGTAACAAACATTTTGTGTCTATTTTAATTTTGAACCGATGGAATCCATTGTTTTGTATATTTATAGCAACTTAGTTTACCTCCGAAAGGAGCTTTTGTTCTTTAAAAAAGAATGTCAAAGCTTTATTATTATAATCGACCCTTCGGAGGTTGCTTCAATCGTTTATAACTTTTGGACTAGAAATTCAATTTTGAAGTTTGATAGACATTCTTGCATATCATTAACCGATCTACAACATATATTAAAATGGATTTCCAGAAATCAAAAAGCCTTTTCAGGGGCTTCTAAAACTCCACCTGAAAACTACTTTTGAAAACCTGAAATTTTTATATTATGTTATTTTTAATGTAAACATAATCTAAAAAAAATCATTTTGTTACATTAATAGAGCAAATTTTTTTGTAGAAAATTGATTTTTTCAGAATCGGCTTTCATTCCAAACGATTTAAATGAAATATGTTTAGCGTAATTATATATCAAAGATTATTATTACCTTTATACATTCATAGTTGGATGAATTTTAAGATGAAAACTTCTTTAAGTGAGTATAAATTTTTTTTTGTATGGGGGGGAATAGAATTTCGCTACTATAACAGTGTTTTAAATCTTTAAAAAGCATTAAATTTTTCAATTTTTTTTGAAAATTCTCTTTTACCATCATAATCAACGATCATATCTAAATAAAGCAGTTTTTCAGTAATTTTCCATCTGGAAAGTATATAATGTAAATTTACGCAGTAGGGTATTAACACTGATTACGATGGTGAAATGACGTTTCCAAAAACATAGGGTAACAATTTTCTTGAAAATTCGGTTCGATCACGTCCCAACTAATGTTTTTATCGGGTCGCACAACTTTCTGACAAATTGTAGAACTTAAACAAAATATTTACGCCAGCATTAACGTATTAGTCTTGCGTCTTAATACCACAGCGGTATTCCAGTAAGGGTGAATGCAAAGTAGCATAAAATGTTTAATTATTAAACAAGAAGTGACAGAAATAAGGGTAGAGCTGCGGTACTGTGCATAGCTGGCAGTAAAAAGCAAAATTTTATTGCTACAAGTCCCATTACTCGACAATAGGGGACACTTAGAACTATAAAAAGTAATCATTAAAAATATGACTGCGAACGTCAAGTCGTCGTAGATGTTCTGATATGAGTTTTGGAAAAGTATTTCGCGTTGGTTGGCAAATTTTCATTGGAAAATGAGCTGTTGAAGAGGCCATCGTGGAAAGTCACCGATATAGAACGTTAAGATGATATAGAACGTTCAAATTTGAAACAAACAACTGGAAAACAAAAAGCAATTTGGAAATTTTTATCAACAAACAATTAGGAATTTATTATCGAAAAAAATTTTGAAATCAACAAATAATTGGGAATTTATAATCGACATACAATTTGAAATCAACAAACAATTGGAAATTTTTTATCGACAAACATTTTGAAATCAACAAACATTGGAACTTTCTTATCAACAAACAATTTGAAATCAACAAACAAATGAGATTTTTTTTATCAACGAACAATTGGGAATTTTTATCAACAAACAATTTGAGAGCAACAAACAATTGGCACTTTGTTAAAAATAAACAATTTGAAATCAATAAATAATTGGTAATTTGTTATCAACAAGCAATCAGGAATTTATTATCAACAAACAATTTGAAATCAACAAACAAATGAGATTTTTTTTATCAACGAACAATTGGGAATTTTTATCAACAAACAATTTGAGAGCAACAAACAGTTGGAAATTTGTTATCAATTTGAAATCAACAAACAATTGAGAATTTCTTATGAACAAACTATTTGATATCAACAAACAATTGGCACTTTGTTAACAATAAAAAATTTGAAATCAACAAACAAATGAGATTTTTTTTATCAACAAACAATTTGAAATCAACAAACAAATGAGATTTTTTTTATCAACGAACAATTGGGAATTTTTATCAACAAACAATTTGAGAGCAACAAACAGTTGGAAATTTGTTATCAATTTGAAATCAACAAACAATTGAGAATTTCTTATGAACAAACTATTTGATATCAACAAACAATTGGCACTTTGTTAACAATAAAAAATTTGAAATCAACAAACAAATGAGATTTTTTTTATCAACGAACAATTGGGAATTTTATCAACAAACAATTTGAGAGCAACAAACTATTGGAAATTTCTTATCAACAATTTGAAATCAACAAACAATTGAGAATTTCTTATGAACAAACTATTTGATATCAACAAACAATTGGTACTTTGTTAACAATAAACAATTTGAAATCAACAAATAATTGGTAATTTGTTATCAGCAAACAATTAGGAATTTATTATCAACAAACAATTTGGAATCGTTCGATCACTGTATGTCGATTTATCAAATATTTTATATATAGAGAGGATGTTTCATAAAAGATGTTGAAACATTTAGGGTATGATTCAGCAAATGAAAAAAACTCGATAGCAAGGGTTCGATAGTCGATGAGACTAAGACATCGGTTTGCCCACAGGGCACCTCAAGGTCGACACCAGACAGAAGTTATTTTTTCAAAATAGCGACCATGTTTAATTTCGAAAATCCATTCTGTTAAAATAATCAGAGCAAATGATGGTAAAATTTCGTCAATTGTATTGGCTACCAACTCAGTACTTTGAGTTATTACAATCATATATTAAAGGAAGGTACTTTAGAGTTCGTTATGGCTGTGAGTACTCAGAATTAAAGAGGATAACAGCAGGTATACCGCAAGGTAGTGTCCTTGGACCTGTGCTCTATTTGTTGTATACACTAGATATTCCAGAGGTTGCTGATTCAATTGTTGCCACATTTGCTGATGACACCGCTATCCTTGCTGTTGATGATTGTGTTGAAAAGGTCACGAATAAACTACAAAGTGCAATGGATAGGATAAGTGTCTGGACAAAGTGCTGGCGAGTTAAGCTGAATGAGACAAAATCAGTGCATATAAACTTTACCAATAGGAAGATTGCCACCCATCCATTGTTTATCAATGCTCAAGCTGTTCCTTACTCCAACAATGCCAAATACTTGGGGATGACCCTGGATACGAAGTTCAAGTGGAAAGTCCATGTAAAGAAAAAGGTTGAAGAGCTTAAGATAAAATATAGAAAACTTTACTGGTTGCTTGGACGTAACTCTGAGCTTTCAGTGCAGAATAAAATTTTAATATATAAACAAATATTGAAACCAGTATGGACATATGGCTTGCAATTGTGGGGTTGTACAAAACCGTCGAATATAAAAATAATCCAAAATTTCCCAAAAAAAAAGTCTTGCGAGGAATAGTCAATGCCCCATGGTATATTCGTAACAGTGATTTACATCGGGACTTAAACGTCAGGCTTGTCACAGAGGAAGTTAAAAAATGTGCAACTAGTCATAATCTACTGCTTCTTACGCATGAAAATTGTGAGATGGAGGCAGTACTTGAAGTGGCCGGCAACGTTCGCCGCCTCAAGAGGACTAAACCTCATGAACTGCTCCACTGATGTGAAGGAAGTTATGAATATAATAGCTATCCTACAAATATGATTTTGTTGTAGATGTAAACCATTAGTCGATCTTGTAAAGGTTGGTTATGAGTATTAAATAAATAAAAAAAAATTGTATTGGCTGATTGGGAGAAAATTCCAAATAAAATCTTTACAACAAAAACCAATTGTACCAATTAAACTTTTTGGACGTCTGACTGTCACATTTTGGGCTGTAAGGCGAAAACTAACAGTGTGATAATTCAGCACGGAATAAGATCAATTGAGCAATTACAAACGCGAAGAGGCGCCAACGTTATGATGTCTTAAATGCTGACTTATACTTATATGTTGTTGAAGATAGACTCAAAACATTCGCTATGCTTTATAAAAGCAGACGGAAAAAATCGTATCAATGTGGAAGCCAATATAAATTACCACATCGCCTGAAGCGAAGAAGCCCTTTAGATTTGAACATAGGCATAATGATGTAAATTTATTGATATTGTTGAATATGTATTTTATGTTTTATTTATACTTTTACCGTCAAATTCCTCATTTTGCCAAAGTTTTAATTTTTGGTGGAGATTAAATAGAAATTTAATTTAAATTGTTACAAGTTGTTAGTTCCACTTCAGTATACGTACAGCTTATTATTTGATTTTTTTTAACGTCCGGCTATTGTGCGACTTGGGCTAATGCAGACGATGGGATAATTTATATCGTATGAAAATGCCAAACCCTGGCCGGGAATCGAACTCGGAGTGAAAGCCCAGTACGCTATCAACTAGGCCACTGAGTGGTCTGTTTATTATTTGAACTTATTGTTTATATATATATATATATATATATATATATATATATATATATATATATAGCCTATATATTATATATATATATATATATATATATATATATATATATATATATATTGACAGTCAATTTAATTAAATCTTGGTTTTTCTGCGTGAACTTATTGTATAAAATTGTAATATACAAAAATAAACATAATAAAAAGAATGGCGATTATTTCGAATCATAAAATAACTAAACTTTCTTTAGCTTTTTTGTAACATAATCTTAATAACCGCTCAAATCGGTATAAATTTACATTATAAATAACCAGGGGCCCCGCACTATGGAAGTTTTAAGTAAACACATACTTTTGGATAAGAGTAGTCGTTGGGGGTGAGGGCGGTAGTTGGAAGGAAGGGAAAACTTGTTTGAGAAATAAATCGAAAAGCGATCGGTTTGAAATAATAATCACAATTTTATTTCATTGTAGTGTATACATTTCAATAGAAATAATTGTTTTTAATAGCAATTTTTTCAGGGAATTATAATACTTCGTTGTAAACGATATTTGATGAAAGAATGTAATCTTGTACTTTTTGTATTTCATTTTCTTTAACGGATACAAACATGTTAGTTGATTTAGTTACTTTTGAAAAGACTACATACAATTGTCCGTGAGTAAAGGCGGCATTTGGTAAATACAATCCTGCTCTCTGAAGTGTTTGTCCTCCGACTTGTTTATAGTGATAGCAAACGCAATTATTAATGCATGCTTGATAACCTCGAACTGTATTTTGATATTTTAATTGTACTTCGTATTTTATCATGTCCGTAATAACAGTAGATAAATGCACGACGGAAGGAAAAATCACAAATATATTTGTGTGAAAACAGTGTCCAAAAGATGTATTTGGTATTCGAATGCTTTCCCGGCTTGTACGACGGATAGAGATAGGGGACTGTCAGTAGGGCCACGTAACCTGTAAGTTTAATGACTTTTAGTAAACAATGAAAGTTGTTTACACACGTTATGCGAAAAAATGGCATTTATAGTGGAATTGTCTATAATAAGTTAGCGTCGGAAAATGTACAAAATATTGTCTGATTTATGATGCCGCGCATGCGCATGCAAGCTTTGCCTATGACAGTAAAAGGGTCTTTTATGTTAACATTTTCCTCAAACAGTAAGGTTTAGCGTAAAATCGTTTTGCAGTATCAGAAGCCGGTTAAAAAATCTTTCTGAAGATACCTCATTTATGCCTGTACGAATAGTATGTGCTGAGAAAAAGGGATGTCCCCGAGAAATAATATATATGATTTATGAAAGTACTACATATGGCAGAAAAAGGAAGACGTATGAACATTTTAGAGAACTTGGAAATTTTTAAATCTAAATTAAAGGGAGAAAACATAATTAATGAACAGCAAGCAGTTATTACGTTTAAAAATCTAAAATTTTTCAAAAATTAACAGAAGGACGACCGTTGAAGAGAAAGTCAATCAAAAGCGAGCACGTCAGGTTTAATGTACACGTGTTGAATAGAGAAGGGGTACGAGGTGGAGATAGAAAATTATAAATAGGACGGGCCATAATATTGGTGACCAGTATGGATATAGTTTTTGAAGATGGAGGTTCTCCGAAACGCGTCAACAAAAGTAGAATTGACGAAGCTAGGGAAGGCAGATCATTATACTCAACATAGTGACAATAATCCTAGCAGAAAAGAAGAAGAATATAAAAACAATATATATGATTCATTGTTACTGTATTTGCAAGAACGTTCAAAATCCTAATTTATGATGATGTTAATGCTGGTGATCGTGTTGAAATGTGATTTTCAAAAAAAGCGTAAGATTAAATAAAATATTAAAGACAATCCGTTTCTACTGCGAGACATTTGCGCGCCACTGTTATTCTTACAAAATTAGCCGCGCCACTGTTATTCTTACAAAATTAGCCGCGCCACTGTTATTCTTACAAAATTAGCCGCGCCATTGTTGGCGGAACCCGAGACGCCGGCTAAAGTCTGGGAAGTAGAGGGTTAGAATTACAACAGACATTGATTAATAACTGTAAGTAGAGAACAATCCTGTTATTAATTGTCCTCGCCTGGTGAATTATGCACTAATTACTCCGCAAGGGAAGGTAGGAAATCTCTTTAAGGGTAGCAACCCCCGCCCCCTTTCTACGTCGCCTTGGAATCTTAGGCTATTAAACACACTTTAAGCTTTACACCCTCGGCTAATGTAAGATATAAACTATTATAATATACAGTGTACGGTCAGTGTATTGTTCTGTGTGAATGTGGGCGTGTAATACGGGCTTCAGTAATGTGGAGGAAGTGTGGTGATTGTGCAAAAATTGAAACTAAATAAATAGTAAAAAAAAAAATCCAGGCGCTTTACAATATCTATTATTTCTACAAAAATTAATAACTGGTATGGATGCTACAGACAAAATAAAATCAGAAAATCGGTATATTTTTTTCAAAATCAGTTCATCATATTTTCACGAATTGCTGATCAATCCCAAAGATTTAGTTTAGGTTGGGTTAGATGAGTTTAGATTAAACGAATCACATCTTGTTTCGTATGAAGGATTGAGGTTGTATTAGGTTAGATTAAGTGAACCATACCTTGAGTTTTATGAAATATTGAGGTTGTGTTAGGTTACGTTAAGCAAACCATATCTTGTTTCTTATGAAGGATTGAAGTTGTGTTAGGTTAGGTTAAGCGAACCATATTTTGTTTCTTATGAAGAATTGAGGTTGTGTTAGGTTAGGTTAAGCGAACCACATCTTGTTTCTTATGAAGGATTGAGGTCGTGTTAGGTTAGGTTAACCGAACCTTATCTTGTGTGTTATGAAAGATTGAGGTTGTGTTAGGTTACATTAAGCAAACCATATCTTGTTTCTTGTGAAGGACTGAAGTTGTATTAGGTTAGGTTAAACCACATCTTGTTACTTATGTAGGATTGAGGTTGTGTTAGGTTAAGTTAAGCGAACCATATCTTGTTTCTTATGAAGGATTGAAGTTGTGGTAGGTTAAGTTAAGTGAACCATATCTTGTGTGTTATGAAGGATTGACGTTGTGTTAGGTTACATTAAGCAAACCATATCTTGTTTCTTATGAAGGATTGAGGTTGTGTTAGGTTAGGTTAAGCGAACCACATCTTATTTCTTATGAAGGACTGAAGTTGTTTTAGGTTAGGTTAAGCGAACCACATCTTGTTTCTTATGAAGGATTGAAGTTATGTTATGTTAGGTTAAGCGAACCACATCTTGTTTCTTATGAAGGATTGAGGTTGTGTTAGGTTAGGTTAAGCGAACCACATTTTGTTTCACACAAAGGATTGAGGTTATGTAAAGGATTAACGAGTGCAGTGGTATCTAATAGCGTTCCCCTTAAACTACAGACAAATAATTATATTGTACATAGAACGCTCACGTTTATAATAAATGATGTTAAACAGATCGGCGAAGTTTTGCAAGTTTAGTGCTAGGATGCGCCACTGTAGCAACAAATCGAACAGTGTTGCCAAGTCGTTAATAGAAGAAATGGTTCAAGGGGGGAACAGTAAGAAGTACAGTATTCTGCGCATCGGTTATAAATCTAACTGTAATCCCAGTTAACAACTTGCCAGTATCAATGAGCATTCTGGACAAATTCAGTTTTGTGTCCAAATAGGCCTGCCTAATCGTACAACACACTTTTCCTTCACAAGATATCATCTTCTTGTAAACATAACGCTTTAAAACCGGTTTTGTTTTGGACATCCTTTTCATAACAGAATAGTAACGAAACTTTGACGTTCGGACGTAATTGATACAAATGGCATATTACTGTACTTAGATATTGGAACTTTAGATTAAAAATATAGAGGAAAAAGGGAACAGTAATTGCGGCTTGGTAAAGAACGGCGAGGAGAGAAGTGCAGCTGGTGAGGAAAACTTGGGTAGAGGTGATGATATAGAACAGAGTCAGATAAAGGACATTTATTTAGAGCAGTAACAGGATACAATAAGTAGAATTGTGCCTTGGTAAAGAACGGTGAGGAGAGAAGTGTAGCTGGTGAGGAAAACTTGGGTAGAGGTGATGGTATAGAACAGAGTCAGATAAAGGACATTTATTTAGAGCAGAAACAGGATACAATAAGTAGAATTGTGGTTTGGTAAAGAACGGCGAGGAGAGAAGTGCAGCTGGCGAGGAAAACTTGGGTAGAGGTGATGATATAGAACAGAGTCAGATAAAGGACATTTATTTAGAGCAGTAACAGGATACAATAAGTAGAATTGTGGTTTGGTAAAGAACGGCGAGGAGAGAAGTGCAGCTGGCGAGGAAAACTTGGGTAGAGGTGATGATATAGAACAGGGTCAGATAAAGGACATTTATTTAGAGCAGTAACAGGATACAATAGGTAGAATTGTGGCTTGATAAAGAACGGCGAGGAGAGAAGTGCAGCTGGCGAGGAAACTTGGGTAGAGGTGATGGTATAGAACAGGGTCAGATAAAGGACATTTCTTTAGAGGAATAACAGGATACAATAAGTAGAATTGTGCCTTGGTAAAGAACGGTGAGGAGAGAAGTGTAGCTGGTGAGAAAAAATTGGGTAGAGGTGATGGTATAGAACAGGGTCAGATAAAGGGCATTTCTTTAGAGCAGGGGTCTCCAAACTACGGCCCGAGGGCCACATCCGGCCCGCGGACAGATTTTGTCCGGCCCGCGGAGAGTTAGCATACTTGAAAACTCCTTTTAGAGAACATATTTTTTACAGCAAATTAAATTTAGTTTACTGAAGTATTCTAATTTTATGTTGAATAATTATTAATATGACATCTACATTGATATGGTCATGGGCTAACTACTCATAACGTTGTTGTAGCTTATTGTTATTGTTTTTGTGATAAGTTGGATAATATGGTTTTGGCCCTCGGAACTTACTGGAGTAATCAGTATGGCCCTAAGGATGGAAAGTTTGGAGACCCCTGCTTTAGAGGAATAACAGGATACAATAAGTAGCATTGTGGCTTTGTAAAGAACGGCGAGGAGAGAAGTGCAGTTGGTGAGGAAAACTTGGGTAGAGGTGATGGTATAGAACAGGGTCAGATAAAGGATATTTCTTTAGAGGAATAACGGGATACAATAAGTAGAAGAGGTGCGTTCTGTACTGACGTTCAGATTTTTTTTTTTAACGTCCATACTTTATGCCAGTTAGATGAATGAGGACGAAGGATCGACGTTAATGGCAGAAAAACTAATGGCAGTAACTGCACTCTCGAACCTATGACCTTGAGATGCGAAAGACCAAAGATTCTACAGTCTGGTCGGTGTTTTAACCGCTTGGGACACGCTGTTTATTTCTTTCGGAAAAGTTTAATAATATTTCCCATAATTTCCCATAATATAAAGATATTCCAAATAAAATTCTCTCAACTCTTATCACTATCTAGTCTCTAAAATGCGTACAATGCTTGATAACACTCACCGGTGTGTATGTACGTGTGCTTCTTCATGTCGGACTTTTGATGGAAACGTTTGCCGCAGAACTGACAAGGATACGGCCTCGTGTCCGAGTGGATCAGCAGGTGCGTGGAGAGCGTCGAGGAGCGCTTGAAGGTCTTGCCGCACTGCTTGCACTCGAACACCTTCTCCACGTTGTGCACGGACCTGCGGCAACACAACCACCTGCGCACGCTAGAATTATTCACGAACTCAAATGGCACTCAGTTAAACAAGACAGATGATAAAGTTAAAATCACTGTGCATAGGTCTGTAAATAATTACAGTTCAGAATAATTAACTCAGTGATTACTGCTGATAAGGTATTTTATTTGTTTCGTTTCTCTGATATTTTTATTTGCAGTCATTCGTTATGGCATTCAACAGATTCACACCTTTTATGTTTACCAGAAGACAACAAGTCACTATATAAACAATTTTGCACAAAACACAACATTTTTCTTTAATCTATATACAAATGGCAATGTTCGTACGTGTGTCTTCAAAAATTGCTGAACCGTTTTCACTAAAAAGTTCACAGTGGTTTTTATTAGTGCCAGGACTGTTTAAAGAATGATTTTATGCCGTACCTCGTCCCTCCCCGATTTCTTATATAAGTTTGTGCTTCTATGACTAATCCTGCATGTATTAGTTTTGAATTTTGTTGCTCATAAAGATCTCTCTCTCTCTCTCTCTCTCTCTCTCTCTCTCTCTATATATATATATATATATATATATATATATATGTGTGTGTGTGTGTGTGTGTGTGTGTGTGTGTGTGTGTGTGTGTATGTATATGTGTATATATATATATATATATATATATATATGTATATATGTGTGTATATGTGTGTGTGTGTGTGTGTGTGTGTGTGTGTGTGTGCTGTGTGTGTGTGTGTGTGTGTGTGTGTAAGTTTTGTAAAGTCTTATTGTAATTAATAAAAGTTGTTTTTTAAAAGAGACAGAAACCATACCATAACTTATATATATATATATATATATATATATATATATATATATATATAAAACCACTAATTGCGGAGCGGAGCTGCGTTGGGCTGAGCCGAGCAGAGCGGAGTGAGAGGAATGAAGTTGAACGGCAACAGGAAGCGGAGTTCAGTCAGTTTAAAGAAAAAATTCTTTTGTATCTTTCAAATCTAAATATTTAGGCCTACTTTAACGGACTCTAGAAAACTACTAAGTTTTAAAACTATAATATAGAAATTAAAAGTTTTGTCAGCGTGGTGGGGGAAGCGAAATTGCATTCAAAACCAAACCTAGACTCAGTCGAAGTTACGCGGAGCGTAGCCCAGCGACGCCGTTTGACTTCGTTTAGCTCCTTTAAGCTTTACTTACATTAAAAAAAAATAGATTAGGTTTTGAATGTATAGTCCGCTCCGCTCAACGCAACTCTGCTTCGAATTCGGTGGTCACCAGGCATGGTAATTTTATACAACTAGAGTAGATCCATACTCTGGAAATACCGTGTATTGTTTTTATAACTGACAGTAAATTTCCGAATAAACAATAATAAAACAAGTCTTAGTTGGAGAAATTAATGCTTACCTATGTTGACTTAAGCTGACTTCAGCTCCGAAGGTTTTGTTGCAAAGTTCGCAAGCGTAGGGTCGTTTCCCGTTGTGCGATCTCCTAGAGTGTACTTCCAGCCCGTGCGGTGTGGGGAACATCTTGTCGCACTTAATACAGCTATACACGTCCCCTCCACTTCCTCGCATTAAGAGGTGATGGTGGTGAGGGTCGGCGTTGTGATGGCCTGCGGTGCCCAGAAGGTGGTGCCTGAGGCGGAAGAGTTCTTCGGCGGTGTGTGGGTGCGGGGGCATGCTGGGGAACATCGGACTAGCTCCACTGGATCCTGGATAATAAGGGAGCGTGAAGTTAATACGAAATTATTTAGAATATATCTTTCAAAAGTTCTTAACGTATACAGAATTTGTAAAGTTGAACAAAAGCAAATGGGATGGTCACTTGGCTGTTACGGTGACGAGATGAAAACGAATTTCCAAAAACTAGTTCGAACGAAAATGGAAAATAATAATCGCGGCAAGCAGCTGTATCGCTGACGTGATAGAGACGAATTTCCAAACGTATTCTTTATCTCATTGGAATTCTGTTTACACCATCATAATCAGCATTAAAATCTGCATATATCAGAATTTTAAACTGACAAATTACATTAAAAATGCGAAAATAAATAATGACTGCCTTCAGAACAATTAATTTTAACGTATTTTAAAAATTCAAAAAGGCAATTGAAGTAGTTTTTAACGCTAATTACGCTAGTCGGATTAGAAAAAAAAATTAACGAAAAAAGTTATAAATTTTTTATTAAATTCCCGTATTTGAAATTGTTGAATTTTGCTGGTTAACAAACTTGTCCAGGGTATTACTATAGTCGACTTTTGCACCAAGTTTGAATTAAATCGAACTAAAACTTCGTACATGAGCTTGCTTTCTCTCTCTCTCTCTCTCTCTCTCTCTCTCTCTCTCTCTCTCTCTCTCTCTCTCTCTCTCTCTCTCTCACACACACACACACACACACACACACACACACACACACACACACACACACAATGTTAACGGCCCCTCAAAAAGTATTCTACAGGTGTTAATTTCAAGACTTATTATTAATAAGACTGAATACTTGGAATATTATTAACAAGACTCCAGGTCTGGGTTTTACCATGATGGTTCTCAAATACCTCATTTTTAATGGATTTCGCTATAAAAAATGATTTTATTGTTCTGACCTTGAAAATAATCAGAGTTTATTATTAGTATAATTTATTAATAATGCAATTTATTACTAATTAATTTATTATTATTAATTAATTAACAGTATTAATTAAGTTAGTTAATTAATTAATATTATTAATTAATATTAATAATTACTAAAAATGATTTTATTGTTCTGACCTTGAAAATAATCAGAGTTTTAGTATAATTTATTAATAATACAATTTATTACTAATTTATTATTATTAATTAATTAACAGTTAATTAATTAATTAATAGTATTATTTAAGTTAGTTAATTAATTAATATTAATAATTAATAATTAATTGTTTATTATTAATACAATTTTTAAATTGAAATAGTTTCTTTATTATAAACATTTTAACGTTGATCAGGCCTGTAATGGTGCAACTAGATCTGTAAAAAATAAAGTTGTAAATCCACGGCGGTCAGGGTTCGTATTTTTACTGTAAAACACAAAAATGCTCGTATAATAAAGTTCTTGCTTAGTTAATGTTACTAGTTTTTGGTGCATTTGAATTCAAAATTTCATTTTAGTTAACAGTGCATAATCGTTTAGTCTTGTATATGAATAAAGTCAAAATTATACACATTTTTCTTTGTCTTTTCTTTTAAATTAATTAATTTCCGATAACTACTAACAATAAGGATTACCAGAAGAACCTACCTTGAGGAACGGAAGAGTTGGCCATCGCAGCTGCAGCGGCTGCCTGCACGGCTCCCAAGCTCAGGTACAGAGATCCTGTCAGCAGATTCCTATTAGCATCCACCACTTCGGAACTATCCTTCGACGGCGGCGGATACAGCCCAGAGTGGATCGGGAATCCAGGAGCGGCGAGGAAATGCCTGGGCAACAGATTCACCGGACTGTTCGGCACGCAGTCCTTGTCTCTCAGAAATACATCAGAGAACGGCAACCCGGGATAAAACAAAGACCTAGTCACCGATATCGTCTCCTGAAACGACGGAGGATAATGTTCCGGGTGATGCTTCACTTTTGGCAGATCGGGCCTGAGGAGAGCACTGACACTGAACGCTTCGGATTTTTTCGTTTTCGCGACCGGTGAAGGAGTTCTGGTAACTTCCACGGCGGGGGATCGCGGCGGACTGTCCACTTCTAGCTCGGGCGATATCGATGGTGACCGTGTGCGCCAGTCGTGGCCCGGCGAGGCGGGAGGACTGCAAGCGGCTTCTGTCATTGTAGTGACGTCACTTCTGTTTCCGTTGTTCTTGTTGACGATGTTATTGTTGGAACTGTCCTCGTCCTCTTCTTCATCTTCTGACTTTTCCATCAACCTGCTGATGCCGAACTTGATGGCGTCTGGAACAGATTAATGAGAATATTCAGTTGGAAAGCGTTTGGCATTTGTAAGTGTCAAACAAAATTGATCTAGAGATTTTTAATTATCTAGCCTATTTGTTTTCAGCTCCCCTTAATGAAAAAAGTTGTTTTGTGTGTGTGTGTGTGTGTGTGTGTGCTCGCGCGCACTCGCGAGTGCATGTGTGATGAGTGTGTATGTGTGCACCCTTAATGTTAACTTTGGTGAGAAGAATGACTAGAAAAATAGTCTGTCAAACGGAAGAATGTAACGGAAATATGGAACGAAAAAGCAAATGAATTTCGTCTCTCTATTTCTGACTCTTTCTTTTTCTTCTTCCTTTTCGATAACAGTACTCGCTTATTTTTTATATGAAAACGTTGAGTTGTTTTGGTTGCGGTATTTTTCTTTTCCGTGTACGTTGTAACCATTCGAAATTAATGTAAACGTTTGTAACATTTGTTGTTAATATTACTAGTTTTTAACAACATAACCTGAAACTTACTAGTCTATCAGCTGTTCTATGAAATCAGCTGATCGTTACAAATTAATGTAAACGTTTGTAACAATTGTTGTTAATATTACTAGTTCTTAACAACATAACCTGAAACTTACTAGTCTATCAGCTGTTCTATGAAATCAGCTGATCGTTACAAATTAATGTAAACGTTTGTAACAATTGTTGTTAATATTACTAGTTCTTAACAACATAACCTGAAACTTACTAGTCTATCAGCTGTTCTATGAAATCAGCTGATCGTTACAAATTAATGTAAACGTTTGTAACAATTGTTGTTAATATTACTAGTTCTTAACAACATAACCTGAAACTTACTAGTCTATCAGCTGTTCTATGAAATCAGCTGATCGTTACAAATTAATGTAAACGTTTGTAACAATTGTTGTTAATATTACTAGTTCTTAACAACATAACCTGAAACTTACTAGTCTATCAGCTGTTCTATGAAATCAGCTGATCGTTACAAATTAATGTAAACGTTTGTAACAATTGTTGTTAATATTACTAGTTCTTAACAACATAACCTGAAACTTACTAGTCTATCAGCTGTTCTATGAAATCAGCTGATCGTTACGAATTAATGTAAAACAACTGATCTTTTACTATAACTACAGTAAATAATATCTAAGCTAGGTTAACGTATTTGTTTATCTAAACAAAACAAGATATTTTTAAACATATCTTCAAACTAATAATATTCAACAAAGATATCATTAACAAAAGCTGATTCCCTCTACAGCTATACACATAGAGCACACGTGTACTTTAATTTTGTTATATATAAGTGGTGCGCCTTAGTACATCCGAAATGACAGCTTACGGAAAGATCTTAAGATACCAACAGTTGATGATGAAATCAGAAAATTTGTTGTCACGAATAAAGACTACATCAATGTCGAAGCCCTCACAGGTACTCAACAACGATGGCTTAGGCAGAAGATTGAAAAGAGTAAAACCATTTGACATAGTCACATTACTAAAGAGACTAATTATTCTCTAGTGATTATCAGTGGCTGAAACTTAGTAATTACTTTGGTTAGATATGCATAGCTTATTCGTAAACACCAGAATGTATCTGGTTTGCTTGCATCACGGGAAAAACATGTTCGCCATTAAAAAAGGCTGTAATAAAATAGACCTAATCTAAAGTATTTATTTCATTGTGTAATATATAAACATTGACGATAATTATTTCTAAGTTCTTAACAAATATACCATCCTCGCGAACATGGCCGTCCGACATTTAGCGATGTACTTATCCGTGTACATTTAGCGTTTCAATTATCCATGTAAAATTGGTTCCACCAAAACACTGTACAAAATGCGAGCATATCCAAACAAACAAAAGTAATTAGGGTAGAACCGAGGGGTGGAAGTGATTAAAACCGGCCGGCCCCGACGGGGGCAATCATCCCCCGTAAAATAAAATACATTCAATTGTTTGATTCGCAGTGTTTATTTCGGGCACTGCTTTTTTTCACTTTCGCCGGCGAACAAAGCTCCGGACAATTACAATCGCCGAATAATAATCACCGTGTCCCGCAGATTACCCCTGCCTGCCGGGGATGAATCACAAACACGCTTTTAATCCGTTAAAATATCAGCCGTATCGATTTTATCCGCGTGAATAAATGAAATTTCAATCCCCGCACTTGGTACATAACCTGTAAGGCCGGGAGTGCGGAGCCGAGTCGCATTCAATACATAAACTATTGTAAGTACGGATACTGAAAGCGTAACTGAGGTGAGTGGAGTCAAGCGGCGTCGCTGGGCTCCTTTTCTTGCAGCTTTGACTGTCTTGGTTCGGTTTATAAACTGACTCCGATTCCCCCACCACGTTGACCACGCCTCCAAACTTATTTCTTCTTATTTAGGTTACCGTTGCCTAGGTTACGGTTTTTAAACATAATAGTACCTAGAATGCGTTAAAATAGGCCTAAATATTTACATTTACGCTTTCGATAAACTGATTGAACTCCGCTTATGGTTGCCTTTCAAATTCATTACGCTCGTCTCAGCTAAACGCAGCTCCGTTCCTCATTTGGTGGCGGCGATGGTGGTGTGCGTGTGCGTGTGCGTGTGTGAATGTGTATGTGTGTATGTGTGCACCCTTAATGTTAGCTTTGGCGAGAAGAATGAACAGAAAAAAGTCTAGCCTATTTGTTTTCAGCTCCCCTTAATGAAAAAAGTTGTTTTGTGTGTGTGTGTGTGTGTGTGTGTGTGTGTGTGTGTGCGCGCGCGCGTGTGTGTGTGTGTGTGAGTGTGTATGTGTGTATGTGTGCACCCTTAATGTTAGCTTTGGCTAGAAGAATGAACAGAAAAAAAGTCTGTCGAACGGAAGAATGTAACGGAAATATGGAACGAAAGAGCAAACGAATTTCGTCTCTCTATTTCTGTCTCTTTATTTTTCTTCTTCCTTTTCGCTAACAGTACTCGCGTATTATATGAAAACGTTGTGTTGCTTTGGTTTCGGTATTTTTCTTTTGTGTGCGTGTATGCGCGCGCGCGCGTGCGTGTTGTTAATTAACGGTAAAGATTACTCCGCTATTTGTTAAGATAAAATCATGTTTGATAGCACACTTTAAGTATCTTGTGTGTTAGAATGTATTGAATAGATTTAATATGTCCGACAGTGTTTAAATCTTAAAACATTTCAGCACCATTTGATAAAAACAATTTGTTTTGAGAAACCATAGTTTTCAAAATGGTATAGAATATTGAACATCTGCGTTTATCGTAAAAGTCTCTCAATAAAATAAAATTATTTAAAATATTAAAATCATTTTATAAATATTATGAATTATCGTGAATAAAATCCACAAACGTTTCTAAAAAAAAATTGTGAAAGATTAGCTGCAATTTAACATGCACACTTTACTTTCCAACATGCACACCAGGGGTCTCCAAACTTTCCAGCCTTAGTGCCATACTGATTACTCCAGTAAGTTCCGAGGGCCAAAACCATATTATCATTGTTGCTATATATTATCATGCTTGTTATAAGTTATGTTTTTATTTAAAATGTATAAAATGTTAGTTGGATTCATTTCAATAATTTGTTAGTTATTATATACTGAAGTTAAATTTTCTGCTTATTATACATGTCTTTACTCATTACAATTCTGTGTTTCTTTATCCAACTTATCACAAAAACAATAACAATAAACCTACAACAATGTTATGAGTAGTTAGCCCATGACCAATATCAATGTAGATGTCATATTAATAATTATTCAACATAAAATTAGAATACTTCAGTAAACTAAATTTAATTTGCTATAAAAAATATGTTCTCTAAAAGGAGTTTTCAAGTATGCTAGCTCTCCGCGGGCCGGACAAAATCTGTCCGCGGGCCGGATGTGGCCCTCGGGCCGTAGTTTGGAGACCCCTGGTATAGACAACAGTATTTGTACAGATGTTCAACAATTATTCTGTGCCTTAGCTTTAACAATACATGCTATCTTGTATCCATTAAGAAGCACTTAATTCAATTCCGTTTAAATTATACAATACCTCTTGTGAATATTTTAATTAAAAATCTAACTCCACATTCGTCTGATAAGCTTTAACGAAAACAAAATCCATGCAACGCTATTGTATAAATGTAAATAAATCCGCGATAAATGGCATATAAAATCAGCTCCGTTTGAATATTGACAGATACTATACAACAGATTTGTTGAATCGCGTTATCTTAACAGTATAATACCTTCGCATTTTATATCGAAGATTTAATTCACAGTTATTAACTGTATTGATAACATTTAATGAATATATTATGGTTCATTAAAATTTTAGATAAACCTGTTATTAGCGAACACTGTTGGTTAAATATTAGACGAGAATACGAAATGTACACCGATCCTGGTCTGTGGAACACGTTTTGACAAATCGTTTAATAATATGTTCTATAAATATTAAAACTACTGTGTAATATACAACGTGAAAATTGTCGCTCTATGGTGATGCGAGAGAAGTAGGTTCAACTCCGGAAAAACTGAACAGCTGATTTTATTTATACCACAGCTGTTCCTTCGATAATTTTATTTCAGTTAACCTTATGCTTCTTGTTTACTATAAATAGTAATATTAAGAAATAAGCCATTATCTCTCTCTCCCTCTCCCTCACTCCCTCTCCCTCTCCCCTCCCTCCTTCTTCCTCTCCCTCTCTCTCCATCTCCTTCTCCCTCTCCCTCCTCTATATCACCCTCTCCCTTTCTTCCTCCCTCTTCCTCTCGCATTCTCTCTCCCTCTCTCTCCCCTTCTCTCTCCTTCTCCCTCACTCCCTCTCCCTCTCCCCTCCCTCCTTCTTCCTCTCCCTCTCTCTCCATCTCCTTCTCCCTCTCCCTCCTCTATATCACCCTCTCCCTTTCTCCCTCCCTCTTCCTCTCGCATTCTCTCTCCCTCTCCCTCTCTCTCTCTCTCAAAAAAAAAAAAAGAAAAAAAGCTGTCTGAAGATCAAAATCAGTACAGCACTAATCAAAATAACAATCAATTGAATCGATCAAACAAATCGAAATTTGCTAATAAAAAAACGGTTTTCGATGTAAATCGATAAAAAGAAAATTACCCCTGACTCCCAATTATACAGATTGGTTTTATTTCACAAGTAATTCCTTCTGAGCGTGTTTCTGAATAGTTTCGGTTGTACGTCATCATCACTTTGTCACGATGAGTTAATCCTTCCACATCATCTGTTAAGTAGACACTGTGCGGTGTGCACCCCTTTCCGGTGAATACATTATTCAGTGAGCAGGGCAACTGTTGCACTCGAGGGTGATGGTGCCATGACAGCGCACGAAAGTTCATTATTCTATCATTAAGCGTTATCTACGAGATGCTCAGTGAGCGAGTACACGCGACGCTGGGTGTCAAGATATCAGTAGACGTTACAAATGCAACACTGCGATATGAATGATTTCAAATTTCACGAAATTAATTTTATTTCCCGGTAAAATTTAATGTAAAAAAGGCATAAGTTCGTTCGTGTGTCCTCTATAGACGCGAAAACTACTGAACCGGTTTCGTTGAAACTTTCAGAGTTTGTTCTTATCAGTGTCAGGAGTCTTTAGAGTGATTTTACCGCCATATATCTTCGGATAAAAAGTTATTTTCGACGGCTACTGTGTTTTAAGTGTGGTTTAAATTAAATTAAATTTAAATTAATTTAATTAATTTAAATTAATTAAATTTAAGTGTGTTTAAAGTGTGGTTGTGCTGTTGTTTTGATAATTTGATTTATTTAAATTGACTTGTATAAAGGCGAGGGACATAATTTCACCATTAAAAGATAATTTCAAATTAAAATATATTTTTTCACTAAAAAACTTGATCCGTTGGTTGTCCATATACTAAAAATTGCCAGGTCCTTAAATGGTAAAAAGTTATTGCCCATTGAGTACTGTGTTTAGCGATTGGTTTGAATTAAGTCCGACAGATAGTGCTGTGGTTTTGACAATTGTATTACATACTCTGGCTTTTTTAAAATTAGACAATCGACATACTTTCTCCATAAACTACTAACATGAAAGTAGAATTCAAATTATAATATATTTCAGTTCTGTAAAACTTGTCCCGGTGGTTGTCTATACATTGAAAACCACCTTCTACTGAAAAATATAAAAAAATATTGCCCATTGATTACTGTATTTAGTGATTGGTTAGAATTAATTCCGATAGGTAGTGCTGTTGTTTTGACAATTGTATTACATACTCCGGCTTTTTTAAAGTGAGGCAATCGACATACTTTCTCCATAAACTACTAACATCAAAGTAGTATTCAAATTATAAGATATTTTAGTTGTGTAAAACTTGTACTGGTGGTTGTCTATACATTGAAAACCACCTTCTACTGAAAAATTTTAAAAAATATTGCCCACTGATTACTGTATTTAGTGATTGGTTTGAATTAATTCCTATAGGTAGTGCTGTTGTTTTGACAATTGTATTAAATACATTGCGACTTTTGTAAAGTTAGGCAATGTACATTAATTTCTCCATAAACCACTACCACTAGAGATAAGATCAAATTGTTGCATTTTTTTACTAACAAAAACTTTCTCCGGTGGTTGTCAAAAGATAAAAACGTCCACTGATTACTGTATTTGGTGACTGGTTTGAATTAAATCCGATAGGTAGCGCTGTTGTTTTGGTAGTTGGATTTATTTACGTTCCGACTTCGTGAAGGTGAAACTCAATTTTAACAATACCAATTAATACAAATAAACTCAAAATAATGTTTAGAATATATTAATTTGTAAAATCAAACTGTATATTATCCCCCACTGAAGTAACGCTAGTATTGTTATAAATGCTTAAGGAGTACTATGACGTCATATAGCCTACAAATACAAAGAAACTCCTTTGCCATAAAATGAAAACTAACTGATACAATAAGAACTAATTACTGCACGCAGCTGTCTCGCTGATAAACAAAGCTTCGATCCTGTGTCTTATCATAATAGCCACATGGAAATTAGCTGGAAAATTACAATTTCTTTGTCTTACAGGTTTTTTTGAAATTGGATTTCGCCGTTGTAATCAGCGTCCAAAATCCATTGAAAAAAATGAAAATTAATCTGACAGCGGTCAGGGTTCATTTTCTATATACAAAAAAGCAAATTTATGCAAATTTAAAGATTATAATGAAATCGGATTACAGTATCACTATGTTCAGTATAATGATCTGCCTTCCCTAGCTTCGTCAATTCTACTTTCGTTGACGTGTTTCTGAGAACCTCCATCTTCAAAAACTATATCTATTGGACAGATACAGTTTTTGAAGATGAGGTTCTCCGAAACGCGTCAACGAAAGTAGAATTGACGAAGCTAGGGAAGGCAGATCATTATACTGAATATAGTGAGAATAATCCCAGCAGAAAAGAAGAAGAATATAAAAAGAAAATTAGATTATCATAAGGAGTAGGATAAATAGAATAGTAGTTGATAAATTCGCTTTCATCATATCAGCGAAACAGCTGCGTGCTAGATTAGTTAACTTCTACTGGTCGTTAAAAGTGAAATTTTAATGTAGAATTTTTACACGATTACAATAATTTCTTTTCAGTTGCGGTAAGTTAAAAGCTTTTGATCAATTAACGACTTATATTCCGCACACTAAATTGTCTTCAATTCACAGTTTATACAGACAATATTGTTGGAAATTTGTTTCCATTTACAGTTTATACAGACAATATTGTTGGAAATTCGTTTCCATTTACAGTTTTTACAGACAATATTGTTGGAAATTCGTTTCCATTTACAGTTTATACAGACAATATTGTTGGAAATTCGTTTCCATTTACAGTTTTTACAGACAATATTGTTGGAAATTCGTTTCCATTTACAGTTTATACAGACAATATTGTTGGAAATTCGTTTCCATTTACAGTTTTTACAGACAATATTGTTGGAAATTCGTTTCCATTTACAGTTTATATAGACAATATTGTTGGAAATTCGTTTCCATTTACAGTTTTTACAGACAATATTGTTGGAAATTCGTTTCCATAACGTCAGCGAAACATCTGAATTAGTCGACTTTTACCGATAACAAAACTGGAAAATTTTGTAAGAGATTTTACAAAATGTTTTCAATTTATTGTTTAATAAATATTGTTGGAAATTCGTTTCTATAACGTCAGCGAAACATCTGAATTAGTCGCCTTTTACCGAAAACAAAACTGGAAAATTTTGTAAGAGATTTTACAAAATGTTTTCAGTTTATTTTTTAATAAATATTGTTGGAAATTCGCTTCCATAACGTCAGTGAAACATCTGAATTAGTCGACTTTTACCGAAAACAAAACTGGAAAATTTTGTAAGAGATTTTACAAAATGTTTTCAGTTTATTTTTTAATAAATATTGTTGGAAATTCGCTTCCATAACGTCAGTGAAACATCTGAATTAGTCGCCTTTTACCGAAAACAAAACTGGAAAATTTTGTAAGAGATTTTACAAAATGTTTTCAGTTTATTTTTTAATAAATATTGTTGGAAATTCGTTTCCATAACGTCAGCGAAACATCTGAATTAGTCGACTTTTACCGATAACAAAACTGGAAAATTTTGTAAGAGATTTTACAAAATGTTTTCAATTTATTGTTTAATAAATATTGTTGGAAATTCGTTTCTATAACGTCAGCGAAACATCTGAATTAGTCGCCTTTTACCGAAAACAAAACTGGAAAATTTTGTAAGAGATTTTACAAAATGTTTTCAGTTTATTTTTTAATAAATATTGTTGGAAATTCGTTTCCATAACGTCAGCGAAACATCTGAATTAGTCGACTTTTACCGATAACAAAACTGGAAAATTTTGTAAGAGATTTTACAAAATGTTTTCAATTTATTGTTTAATAAATATTGTTGGAAATTCGTTTCTATAACGTCAGCGAAACATCTGAATTAGTCGCCTTTTACCAAAAACAAAACTGGAAAATTTTGTAAGAGATTTTACAAAATGTTTTCAGTTTATTTTTTAATAAATATTGTTGGAAATTCGCTTCCATAACGTCAGTGAAACATCTGAATTAGTCGCCTTTTACCGATAACAAAACTGAAAATTTGGTAAGAGATTTTACAAAATGTTTTCAATTTATTGTTTAATAAATATTGTTGGAAATTCGTTTCCATAACGTCAGCGAAACATCTGAATTAATCGACTTTTACTGAAAAGAAAACTGGAAAATTTGGTAAAAGATTTTACAAAATGTTTTCAATTTATTGTTTAATAAATATTGTTGGAAATTCGCTTCCATAACGTCAGCTAAACATTCGCATTAGTCGACATTTACTGAAAGTAAAAAGAAAACATTTTATAAAACATTTCAAAAATGGTTTTCACTTTATTGTTTAATAAATATTGTGGTAAATTGGTTTCCATAACATCAGCACTAGTCGACTTTTACTGAAAGTAAAATGTAAAAATTTGGTAAGTTATTTATAATTACCAAATTGTTTTTAATCTATTGTTTAATAAATATTGTTGGAAATTTGCTTCCATAAGTCGAAAACCATTTACATTAGTCTACTTTTAGTGATATTAAAACGTGGAAATTCGATGACATTTTACAAAATGATTTCAGTTTATTGTTTAATAAATATTATTGGTAATTCACTTCCATAACATCAGCGAGACAACAGCGTGCGCGATTAGTGGACTCTACTGGTCGTGAAACGTAAACGTTTGACTGAATATTTACACGAATGCAATAATTTCTCGACTGTAGTGATAAGTTAGTAGCGTTTGATCAAATAACGCCTTACCACCCCCTCCCCTACACCCAACCAAATTGTTTTCAATTTATTGTTTAAATCCAGACTATGCGCTACGTCTTCGCTAGATTTAATTAAACAATATGTGCGAGGCAGTAAAGCAAGGCGGCACATGTGCCTTACAAGAAATCCTGCAAGATTTGTTCCCGGTGTCACGTCCCGGAGAGATTAAAACCGGGAGCGAGTCCTGCATCCAGAGTGTTCCAGATTAACATGGAAATGAACCTGAGGATTGATATAATTATTATCCCAAAGCCGAGTCTGGAATACTGATCGCCGGATTCCCGCCTTCGTTTTGTCTCTAATGAAATCTTTTCTTCCGTTATTGCGTAGTGGAAATTTAATTGAAATATTTTTACGGCGCGGAAATTTGCCGCCAACTTAGAGACGTTGACTTTTTAGGTTAGGATCGGATAACGTCAGAGCATGCGCAAAGAACTTTGGCATTTTGAGATTCGGAATACGGATAGGAGTACGCACTGTAAACATTGGAATTTATAACATATGTCGTTCAATTCACAATTAGGCCTAATTATTTTTACGGAATTTTCCTAACAAAAATAAACAGTTGGGGCAGCCATTTTGGTAAGATTTAGACACGGGATTTATTATTTGTACCCATTCTGACTTCTAGTCTGTTGCCACTATAGCGTTTTTATTTTCAGTAGATTTTGACTCAAAAATTCATCTTAGCATCAAGTTGAACAATCTAGCCGGCGATAAACTGTTAAAAAAGGCTGTAATTTTAATTTTTTTTAAATCGTAATTTTTACGACAAATATTTTTTTAAATCTATTTCACTATGGCAAACAGCGTTAGAAATTTCATAAATTAATGTTTTGAATTTTTAAAAGCCGTTGATATCAAGGTATTTAATTTGACGGAGTTAAGATTCATTTTCGTATTTTCAGTGATGTTTGAAATTTTAAAATGCCAATATATACAGAATTCAATGCTGCTTTTCAACGTTGTAATCATCGTTAAAATATGGAATTTAAAATCTTAAAATTTACCAAATAAAGGGGCTTTTTTTAAAAAATGAGCTTATAGACCTACTTGAGAGTTAAGGTGAGGGGAGAAGAGATTGATCAATACAGAAGAGATTGACTTTTACTAATGGGTAAAGTTAGGACCATATGGTCTTCTCTTCTACATAACCTAAAAGAAAGAGAGAGAGAGAGAGAGAGAGAGAGAGAGAGAGAGCGAGAGCGAGAGAGATTGTGAGAGGGAAGGAGAGAAAGAGGAAAAGAGGAAGAGACGCACAGACATAGCAACAAACTGTGTGTGTGTGTGTGTGTGTGTGTGTGTGTGTGTGTGTGTGTGTGTGTGTGTGTGTGTGTGTGTGTGTGTTTGCAGAAGAGAGAGAGAGAGAGAGAGAGAGAGAGAGAGAGAGAGAGACAGACAGACAGACAGACAGAGAGAGAGAGAGAGCGAGAGTTAAAAAGAAATTAGAGAGAGAGAGAGAAGAGAGAGAGAGAGAGAGAGATTGACTGATTGAATTTATTTATAAAGGGGTAAAATGAGGGTTGTCATTTTCTCTCTCCTACTTAGCCGTAGAGAGAGAGAGAGAGAGAGAGAGAGAGAGAGAGAAAAGAGAGAGAGAGAGAGAGATTGACTAATTGAATTTATTTATAAAGGGGTAAAATGAGGGTTGTCATATTTTCTCTCCTACTTAGCCGTAGAGACAGAGAGAGAGAGAGAGAGAGAGAGAGAGAGAGAGAGAGAGAGAGAGAGACAGACAGACAGACAGAAAGAGAGAGAGAGAGAGATTGACTAATTGAATTTATTTATAAAGGGGTAAAATGAGGGTTGTCATGTTCTCTCTCCTACTTAGCCGTAGAGAGAGAGAGAGAGAGAGAGAGAGAGAGAGAGAGAGAGACAGACAGACAGACAGAAAAGAGAGAGAGAGATTGACTAATTGAATTTATTTATAAAGGGGTAAAATGAGGGTTGTCATATTTTCTCTCCTACTTAGCCGTAGAGAGAGAGAGAGAGAGAGAGAGAGAGAGAGAGAGAGAGAGAGAGAGAGAGAGAGAGAGAGATGGAGCAAGGTAGGGAGAGATGAAGGAAGGAGAGGGGAGAGACAGACAGACAGAGAGACAACGTTTAAGTAAGAACCACGCTTTTGAACCCAAGAGAATTAAAAACGGGTAAATTTATCAAAACCTCATATTTCATTTTTTCATAATTCATATAGGGAGATATTACAAGGCCGAGCTGCTTCCTGTATTTCGTAGAGGAAAACACATTTACCCCTAGTACCTAATACCAGCATGTTACCAATACTCAAACAACCCGGTTTATTCTCTGTAAATACTCCGGGAAATAAAAGACCCAACTACGTTTCCGGGAATAGTCGCGTTCCCCACTTCGCCCTCGAGTTTTACGAGCGTCAGTTTTGATGAGAAGATTTCACCGTGACCCCTTAAGTCCGAGCCGGGCGCGGTACAAAATCAACAAGACGATTGCCGGCGCGCCGGTCGTAAACCCCGCTCGAATTATATGTTTGTCGATCGCGACGTTTTTACACAAAGCAAACACGAGCCGGTAGTGCGGTACCCTCCCCACCCCTCTCACAACCCTTATTGACCGGCATCGAAAGTATATTTAGACTTTAAAAGTGCTGCGATTTTCTGAAAAAAAATCGATGACAATTTCTAGATCTATTATGGTAAAATGTAAGGCACTTGTTTACTATATGTTCATCAAGGGTAGTCGTCTTTGAAAATTCCGGTTAAAAATGTGCCATTGGAGCTACCATCATGAATGAATGAGCACTATTCTGAACAGACACACGCGAGCGCGAGCGCGCACACACACACACACACATACACATTCAAAACAACACACACCCACACGCAAATACACAACACACACGCACTCGCGCACATACTCACACACAAGCGCACGCGCACACACGCGCACGCGCACACACGCGCTCGCGCACACACGCGCACGCGCACACACGCGCTCGCAAAAACACACGCACGCGCGCACACACTCACACACGCATACACACACACGCGCACACACACACACACACACACACACACACACACACACACACACACACACACACACACGCACACACACACACACACACACACACACACACACACACACACAACACCAAACACACACCCGCGCGCGCGTACACACACACACGCGTACACACATACACGCGCGCGCTCACACACACCCACAACCACACACGCGCGCGCAAACACACACACACGCACACACATACAACACGCGCGCACGCTAGCGCAAACACACACACACACACATCAACACAGCTGCTATGACGCCTATTTGCGGCACTAGTGGGCATACCTCGGTGTATACATGTGATTTAATGTGTATAAATAAAGAAACGTATATTTATTACTTGATGTAGAGATTATAAGAGAAAAGGAAGTTCTTTCATATGACAATTTAATTTTAATTTAATAATCATTTTTGGGGGTTACGAGTGTCGATAGATATTAAAAATAGGCTAACGTTGTCGATTTTAATTTACAAGTTATCAAATTTTTATTTTCGATACTACAATAATTAATTTGACAGTCAAATATAAAAACCAAATGCGCATACTGTTTATTGCTGAGTTAATGTTTAGAAGTTCACATATTTTCTAAATTTAACATTTTAAAATTAATATAAATGTCTTTACTTTGTTATTTTGGTTTTCCCTTGCAGATTATAAAATGAAAATCTATAGACAAAATAGTATTATTTATTGAACTATTAATGTGTGTAAACTATAATTAGGTACTAAAAAATGAATTATATTTATATATCAATAATTCTACAATGTTACGAGCATATATGTTACTTTCTGTAACAATTGGTGTAAGCAAAGCTTCTGTCGGATAGCCATTTTTTTTATACTACGTATAATCAATTAAAAATGTTCCCCAAAATAACTTGCATACTTCACAATGCTTGCGGGTCTTCTACCCCTACACAAATATTTTAGGTTATCGGGGGTGTTTTCTTATCTAGTCGGCTGTTCTTGTAGATAAAATTGTTTATTTGTCTCTAAGCTTGTGTGGATTTGGAAAACACACGTTCTCTATCAACACTCGAAGCTGAACTGATAGGATTTTTGAATCTTTCGAGTTTGTGTTAGATCGAAGAACAGTTCAGAGGCAGGCGTGTCCGTGGTGGTTAACCACCGGTCAGTCTGCTGCTTGTACGAACTTGCGCGTCTCGTCGTCGTAGGTTCAACAATGGAGTTTTTTATAGAGATCTACCGAGCAACTATGTAAATTATTTTAAGGCCAAACTTTCCTAATTATTACTAGCCCCAAGTTACCTACTTGACCTTGACGTTACTAAATTTTCTCCCCCCCCCTTATAAGAATGTAAAACAATGAAAAGCAGAGATATGGATAACAAAGTTATATACAGTGTCTCCCTAAAAGAGGTTTACGCATTTGATCCTCCATTATTTTCTCATTCCTACATTGATCATTTTCAAACTATGCATACTTTTTAAAGAAGATACCAGAAATAGTGTGCGAGAATTGCATCTGGCTGATGTTTGCAGAAACAAAATGGCGGCCAAAATAAAGTTTAAATAAGGTATAGAATTGATTTTGTTATTTTTTTCAAACAAAATTTAATTTTTTAATTAGTATTTATTACAAATTTAATTAGATAAAAACTGATTTCATAATCAGACCTATTGAAAATGGAAACCATCCACAGCTACACACTGATAAGAACGCCGAACAACTGAATCGTACGCCCTTGAAAATATCTCTTCGGTACTCTGTATACGATATGGGATACACTGTATACGATATGGGACACACTGTATACGATATGGGACACACTGTATACGATACTGAATTACAATGAATATGAAAGGATGAATTTAAAATTATAAATTTATTTATTTATTTTTTTTTTTTGTGTTTAACGTCCGACTATTTTGCACACTTGGGCTAATGCAGACGATGGGATGATGTATAGCGTATGAAAATGCCAAGCCCTCTCCGGGAATCGAACCCGGGTCCTCGGGGTGAAAGCCTAGTACGCTATCCACTAGACCACCGAGGCGGCTAAAAAAAAAAATTAATAATCAGCTAAGTTAGCCACAAACGTGTAAATATTACGCATTATTAACAGAAGTTATAAATCAAATAAAAGCAAATTCAGTCAAACTGTTCGAAAACATCACAACAAATTTAAATATTTATTTACAATACAAGAAAAGTACGTGATAGAAGCTACTTTACTGAAATAGTTTTATTTCTGAATTTACCATCAAATCGGTATTAAAATCTTTATACATTAGGATTATAACTTTTTTAATTTCATTGAAAATACGCCCGTAAATAAACCCTCAAATTTGTCAAAAAATTTCATCGGATTTTGAAAATTCAAAATACTAAATAATGGAGTTTTTAACCCCGATTATTAGGGTGAAATTCAAAAACATTTAAGACAAAATAGCTATGATTTTTCAAAGATTTAAAATTGCCGTCATTTTGAAACTGTTTAATTAGTTTCACTTGTTAAAGAACTTATCATCCAAGCTGTTAATATAATCGATTTTTGTGCGAAGTTTGAATCAAATAGGTTGAAAATTGCTAATGTGAGAGTCCTTAAAACACACACACACACACACTATCTCTCTCTCTCTCTCTCTCTCACACACACACACACACACACACACACACACACACACACACACACACACACACACACACACACACACACACACACACACACACACACACACACACACACACATATATATATATATATATATATATATATATATATATATATATATTAATTTCTTCTCAAAAAATGATCACGAGAGGTCTCAATCAGTGCTCATATTAAGGTCCTAGATCTGGGTCTTACTATGATGGCCTTTTTTCCTACGGAATAGCTCATTTTTCCAATGGAAATTCACGAAAACATACTCATGTTTACTCATATAAGAACTCATACTTATATACTCATATAAAAACTGAACCATTGTAACATACAGCAGCAGTATTGTTTTGTACTTTTAATATTATTGAATATTCTTCATAAAAAACTTGTTTAAAATATATATATATATATATATATATATATATATATATATATATAGAGAGAGAGAGAGAGAGAGAGAGAGAGAGAGAGAGATTTAAACAATAGTTTAAATAAAAAAAAACAGTTTTTGTTTTTTTGTCCATGCTCCATGCTTTATGACAGACTAATGAGAACAAGGGATCAGCTTTAACGGTAAGGAAAAAGCAACGGGAGAAACTGCGGCTCGAACTAAGAACCTTAAGGTGCGCAGTTCTGAGACGCAGCAGACTGACCGATGCTTAGGCACATTCGCCTTGTGGTGAATATAAGAAAAACGCCGCACGATGTAATAAAACTTAACTAGAGATCAGGATATGCGCACATTTCATATAACGAGGACTGTAATGGCTATAAGAGAAATTCACCAATAAACGCTGTTGTCAGTTTTATCCTGTACATGACATTACGATACACTTGCTTATTCCTTTTTTGTTCTGTTGTGATGACACGCGGCCTCCCCTATCGTGGAGGGTGACACGCGAGGGGTGGGGGTAGTTCTTGAAACCTGCGTACAAGTTGGAGCAGACGAGGGATTGACGTATGTCGTACCGCCTTTACGTATATCTAAGTCACTGCTCTATTTTGACCAAAAGTGATTCAGCGTTGCTCGCTGAGTGTATTTTCAGAAATGGACTAAGGAATTTTGCGACCTTGTTTTTTTGACGGCGGTCAGGGTTTTGTTTTTGAATATTCTCGAAATGTAAAATTCTTTTAATTACAATTTTCTTGGGTTATGAAGCTGCATATGTGTCCAAAATTCTACCTGATTTTTTATTGTTTTCTATAACTCCCGAAACAAATTTTGCGTAACTGTAAACCTTACGTTTTGTTTAGTAACTTATAGAATATGTTGGAACTAAATTTAATCAAAATCGTTTCGCAGACTTTGATAAAATCACATTTTTACCTTTCAAAATTAAAAATAAAATTCCGACAAAGTTGATCTGGGCCAAATTTTATAAAATCGATTTGTTAATTTATTTTCGAGCGAAGGGCACAGACTTACAGACGAACAGACATTCAAGTAAAGACCAATTCTTTGAACTCAGGCTATTTGAAAACGGGCACACAAATCAAAATATCAAAATCTTGTTTTTTATAATTATACTTTCTTTGTACGAAAGAAGAAAAACCCTTCTGCACAGACAATAGAGTGAAGAAGCTATTAAAGACTGGTTATATTCACAGTAGGCCAAATTCTATAACAGACATTGAAAAGCTTGTTGAACGTTGTGATAAATGTTTAAATAAGTATGGAAATTATGTAGAAAAATAGAAAAAGATGTAAGGCATATAAATATAATTAGTTTTTTAATGTTTTTTTTAAATAAAAAACTTAGGCAGTGAGGGACTGACCGACAGAAGTGAATACTTCTTTTGGCATGCCTGACTGTATACTTCTTCACTATTATGGTTTAATTATTTTTATAAACAATTTACCCTTGTTATTGTAAGTCAAAGGTCGCCATATTGAAACGGAAGTGAATGGGAAAATGTTACACTTACATTAATACAAGCTACCATCGTACCAAATTTTAAAACAATCGGTTGATGCGTTTGACCAAAACTGCCTACACTCATGATTATTAAATCAGATGCCGCCATCTTGAAATGGAAGTAAAGAGGAAAATATTACACATATGTCATTTGGGCTTTATACAAGGTACCTTCGTATCAGATTTCAAAACAATTGGTCAATGCGTTTGGCTAAAACTACGTACACTAGTTATTGTAAATCAGAGGCCGCCATCTTGAAATGGAAGTAAAGAGGAAAATATTACACATATGTCATTTGGGCTTTATACAAGGTACCTTCGTATCAGATTTCAAAACAATTGGTCAATGCGTTTGGCTAAAACTACGTACACTAGTTATTGTAAATCAGAGGCCGCCATCTTGAAACGGAAGCGAATGGGGAAAATCTTATACGTACACGTTCGGGCTTTATGCAAGTTACCGTTGTACTAAATTTCAAAACAATCGGTGAATACGTTAGGCCAAAACTGCGTTATAAACAAACGAACCAATGACGCTCAGTCAACGACGGTTCTACGAGTAAATTCACCAAGCAGTGGCAGATCGACGCTCAGTCAACGACGGTTCTACGAGTAAATTCACCAAGCAGTGGCAGATCGACGCTCAGTCAACGACGGTTCTGAGTAAATTCACCAAGCAGTGGCAGATCGACGCTCAGTCAACGACGGTTCTACGAGTAAATTCACCAAGCAGTGGCAGATCGACGCTCAGTCAACGACGGTTCTACGAGTAAATTCACCAAGCAGTGGCAGATCGACACTCAGACAACGACGGTTCTACGAGTAAATTCACCAAGCAGTGGCAGATCGACGCTCAGTCAACGACGGTTCTACGAGTAAATTCACCAAGCAGTGGCAGATCGACGCTCAGTCAACGACGGTTCTACGAGTAAATTCACCAAGCAGTGGCAGATCGACGCTCAGTCAACGACGGTTCTACGAGTAAATTCACCAAGCAGTGGCAGATCGACGCTCAGTCAACGACGGTTCTACGAGTAAATTCACCAAGCAGTGGCAGATCGACGCTCAGTCAACGACGGTTCTACGAGTAAATTCACCAAGCAGTGGCAGATCGACGCTCAGTCAACGACGGTTCTACGAGTAAATTCACCAAGCAGTGGCAGATCGACACTCAGCCAACGACGGTTCTACGAGTAAATTCACCAAGCAGTGGCAGATCGACACTCAGACAACGACGGTTCTACGAGTAAATTCACCAAGCAGTGGCAGATCGACACTCAGACAACGACGGTTCTACGAGTAAATTCACCAAGCAGTGGCAGATCGACGCTCAGTCAACGACGGTTCTACGAGTAAATTCACCAAGCAGTGGCAGATCGACACCGCTGTTCTTATTGTAAACAATTATCTGCCTCATCATTTGAACGCTCCAGATATGGAACTTATTACAGTATCGATTGTGATTTGGTGGTGGGCAGGTAAAATCCCGCGCGGACAGATAGGGACCCCGACACCGGGATTACGATAAGAACGCTGATTTACAACTCCTTATCTCTCCGGAGGCCTAGGCGGCCATAAACACATCGCCTGGATACATATCTACCGGGATTTAGTCGACCTATCGACTTATTGATTTACTACACAATGCTGTTGCTCAATCATAACGGTGAAAAAAAACTAATTATCATTGAACGGCGATTAGCTCTGGTTTTAAATCGTTTAATTACCTTCACACAATGAGCACTCGGCGTCGCCTAATCTGTAATTTTCTTTTGCTCCACGAGTGGCGAGTGAATTAATACCGGGTGATGGATCGATTCGCTTTTAAAATCGTAACTTTGTCGGGAAAAGTTCTGGATACCGAGTGTCGGAAGAGCTGGCGCCAGGCGGCCGTGATAAGCGGTTTGCTTTTATCTTAGCGAAGGTGACTATCTGGCGGAGATTATTTTTGATTTGTTCGCGGGAAGTTTGATTGGATTTGGCAAGCGTAGGACGGAGAAATTACGATAAACTCTTCCGCACTTTGCCGTGATGACAGGAGGTGGATGTGTAAGGGAAATGAAATTAACATTAACATAACTAGTTTTTAACAACATAACCTAAAACTTGTTATAGCCTATCAGCTGTTCAATGAAATCAGCTGATCGTTACGAATTAATAAACAAACAACTGATCTTTTACTATAACTACCAATATAAAGTTAAATTAACGATTCATTTCATATATGTACATCGGTCAAATTTCTTTGTAGTTTTCGTAATGTAGTGGTTATTACGTGCGCTTCACATGTTCAAGGTTCCTAGTTATATCCCGGGTGGAAACACAGAAAATTTTAATTATAATTAATTCAATATGAGACTTAATATGGATGTGCACTCGCATTACTAGTTTCCAAAAATATATCTTTTTTTTAAATTCTCATTTCATCATCGTAATCAGAATTAAAATTGCATATTATCTTTTTAAGCTTTCAAGCTACATTGAAAATACGAAAAAACTATACCGCTCTTAATAAAAATTTCTTAATTTTCAATAGATTTTGAATATTCAAAATCTGGATAATTAATGCAGTTTTTAATGCTGATTACGATGGTGAAATAAGATGAGAAATTTATGAACTTTTACAGATTTGAATTGGCCGCCATATTGAAACTGTTAAACTGATTTTCCTGGTTAAAAAACTTTCCTAAGTCATACCATAATCGATTCGCCACATTTGAAATAAATCGAAAACAAAATTACGACCATGACCGTGTTAACACATAGACTATATATACAGACATTTTAACGACCTCTTAAAATATAATGTAGATGTCAGGATCGGTGCTAACTTCAAGGCTCGTTCTCACTATGATGGCCACAATAGCTCATTTTTTCAATGAAAATTTGCTGAAAAAGGGTTGATTTGGGATTACCAAGTACAGCAATGTCATACATGATTCGTACTGGCAAAAGACTAACTACGTGTCTTCAGGATTTAATTTGGTTTATTTATATAATATAATACATATAATGCAGTGTAATGGAGTGTAATGTAGTGTAGTGTAGTTTAATGTAAGGTAATTTAATGTAGTGTAGTGTAGTGTAATGTAAGGTAATGTAATATAATATAATATAATACAATATAATGCAGTGTAATGGAGTGTAGTGTAGTGTAGTGTAGCGTAGCGTAGTGTAGTGTAGTGTAGTGTAATGTAATGGATGTAATGTAATGTAATATAATATAATACAATATAATGCAATGTAATGGAGTGTAATATAGTGTAGTGTAGTGTAGTGTAATGTAATGTAATGTAATATAATACAATATAATACAGTGTAATGGGGTGTAATGTAGTGTAGTGTAATGTAATGTAATGTAATATAATACAATATAATACAGTGTAATGGGGTGTAATGTAGTGTAGTGTAGTGTAGTGTAATGTAAGGTAATGTAATGTAATATAATATAATATAATACAATACAATATAATGTAGTGTAGTGTCGTATCGTATAGTGTTGTGTAATATAGTGTCGTTTAGTGTAATGTAGTTTAGTGTAGTGTAATGTAGTGTAGTGTAGTGTAGTGTAGTGTAGTTTAGCTTAGTGTAGTTTAGCTTAGTGTAGTGTCGTGTCGTGTAATATAGTGTCGTGCAGTGTAGTATAGTGTAATGTAATGTAATATAATATAATACAATATAATTCAGTGTAATATAGTGTAGTGTAGTGTAGTGTAATGTAATGTAATATAATATAATACAGTATAATGCAGTGTCATGTAGTGTAGTGTAGTGTAGTGTAATGTAATGTAATGGATGTAATGTAATGTAATATAATATAATACAGTATAATGCAGTGTAATGGAGTGTAGTGTAGTGTAGTGTAATGTAATGTAATATAATATAATACAGTATAATGCAGTGTCATGTAGTGTAGTGTAATGTAATGTAATGGATGTAATGTAATGTAATATAATATAATACAGTATAATGCAGTGTAATGGAGTGTAGTGTAGTGTAGTGTAGTGTAATGTAATTTAATGGATGTAATGTAATGTAATATAATATAATACAGTATAATGCAGTGTAGTGTAGTGTAGTGTAGTGTAATGTAATGTAATATAATATAATACAGTATAATGCAGTGTAATGGAGTGTAGTGTAGTGTAGTGTAATGTAATGTAATGGATGTAATGTAATGTAATATAATATAATACAGTATAATGCAGTGTAGTGTAGTGTAGTGTAGTGTAATGTAGTGTAATGTAATGTAATGGATGCAATGTGATGTAATATAATATAATGTAATATAATAATATCATATAATATGGTATGATATAATAATATCTTACAAAAGAAGTGGTAATATGATAATTAAGCCAAGTGGCCATTAAATTCAGAGCGGAGTTGCACAGAGCGGTGTGGACTACGCATTAAAAAACTAACCTATTGTTTTTAATGCAAGTGCGGTCACTAAAAGCAAAACGGAGAAGAGAAAAGTCAAGCGGCATCTTTGGTCTCCGCTCGCGTAGCTTCGACTCTGTCTAGATTCGGTTTTGAAGCTGACTAGACTTCCTTCTCCACGCTGACCACACCTCTGAACTTATTATTTCTCGTTACCTAGGTTACCGATGCCTCGGATACGGTTTTTAAACATATTAGTTCCTAGAATCAGCCTAAATATTTAGATTTAAAAATACAAAGTCGTTCTTTAAACTGATTTAACTCTGCTTCTGGTTGCCGTTCATCCAGCGCAGTTCCGCTTCCAATTTGTCGCTGCCCGGCCTTATCGATGATGCTACAATTTGAAAATTTGTTATATCAGCGAGACAGCTGCGTGCCACTGTTAAATATTATTTTAACTGAACGCTTCTTTTACCATTTACTAAACACCCAGTGTGTTATACAATACTGTAATCATTGTTCTTTCCTATCTGTCCTTGGATGGTAATGCATTCTGAAGGTCATATTTTACAAGATATTCTATCAGCGTTCCCCACGGAGAAAAATATTACTAGGATTGATAAAATATTTGACGAACACGTATTCAGGGATACAGAACAAAATCGAGCGTCAAATGATGAATGTGCCTGTGTTACGATGACACATTTGGAGCGCAGCGACCAAAGAATTTTATTTTGAAAAGCTTCGTTTTACGCTTAATGGCGTTTTGTGTAATCATTTTGCTTTATCTCTGTACGCGGTATGTGTGATTTTAATAGGTTCTTTCACGAGGAAATTGGTTTAATATAGTTGGATTGTTTGTGGTATACATTAAAGTTCAGGCAATTGAACTATATCAGATGAAATCAAACTCGAATGTGTAGTTTTCTGTAATTTCACTCAGAAACAATTTTCTTCACGGACAAAGTCTATATTTAAATCCCTATGTACGAGCTGTGTTCAGAAAGTAACGAGAATTTTAATTTTTTGAACAAAATATTTATTTATTCTTCTACATTGATGTTTCCTTCAAAATAGTCCCCATTGAGATTATTATGCACTTGTGCCAACGCTTCTTCCAATCCTCGAAACACTTCTCAAACTCGATCTTTGAGATAGCCTTTAGTTCTTTCAGCGACGCGCTTTTAATGTCATCTACGGCTCTAAAACGACGACCCTTTAAGGTTCTCTTTATTTTTGGAAATAGGAAAAAGTCACACGGAGCCATGTCTAGCGAATATGGATCCATTTCTTTTAAGAAACGAAAATCGCCAAGCTCATAAAAACACGTCTAACGTTAGTGGCTGTCACAGACAAAGTCAACAATGAAAACAGCTGAAAGTTTTATCATACTTCAAGGACTTGTATACCAATATAATAAAAAAAATTGTGACAATCGGACTCTCGAAGTCCGCGAAATTAAAAAATTCTCGTTACTTTCTGAACACACCCGGTATGTTATCGTTTCTAATACCGTCGGCGATGATAACCACATCGGTTTTTTGCCGGGAAAAAATCTAATATACCATAGTGCGTCAAAAATGCATCGAAGTACCTCATTGAAAAATCTCGATTATGTCAATATTTGCCTTAATTGTTCGGAAGAGAAAACATGTTGAATTTTTATTTTTGGTTCAGTAACAGACATTTTTTTCTTTTTCACAATTTGTGAGTGTTTTTAAAAATCCTGTACGTTAACAATAATTTAATTTTTGATTTTGGCTTATAGGCACCGATCCGGTCCGGTAAAGCGACGTGTGATGAGGAAGCTGCTCTTGCGTCCAAACGGTAAGTCTTTTATAGAATTACCTGTCTTATAAAATTGGAGTTTACATTTTAAAAAGATAACAGCGATTTACGAATTTTTAATGAATATGAATTATTTGGGATTTTATTGTTTAAATAGGATTTTGAATTTTTTAAAATGTTTATCGCTTCTTTATTCTAAAATCAATTTTTGAGCGGTCATAATATACAGATAAGGTCCGTAGGCTATACAAAGGATCCTTTATATATATTCGCGCTTGTGTTCGTACGTTTGTCTGTCTGTCAGTAACACACTATTTAACCGTAAACCATATGAACGATCACTGTCAAATTTGAGGGAAATAGTATTTTTATCGTCTGAAATCGTGAGAAAACATAGGGGTTGATGTTAAAAATATTTAGGGGTAATTAAGGTATAAAAGTTTAAAGATAAACATAAATGTTTCTGATTTTGTATTGTATGTTATTATCGGAAAATAAAAGCGATACTGATTCCAAACATATATAGTTTTACGCAAAACGTTCATGCTAGACCTCTGTTAATCATTTCTATCTCAAAAAACGTTTTTCTAATTAAAAAAGAAGTAAAAGAAATGTCACGCCTAAATAACATATGAACTCAACCTAGTTCCGCTTACTGACACCTAAGCAATCACGCTAAAAATCCCCGTATTTCTATCCCGGCTTTGAAACAGCCGAAGCCTGCGAAACCTACTTCACTCGCGTCAACCAATAGGCACTTCCGATTGGTCGCAATGCATGCGTATCTCGGGTCTGTTACGTTAGATACACTTTTGCCCAGCATTACTGCCGGTGCATCATCTCGCATCTCCCGTTTACAATAATTTCATTCTGATTGGTGGGTTCTTTCTATAGTTTTAACAATGGAATTCTGGGAAATTATAGTTGCCGACCTAATGTCGAAAATCGTTGTTAGAGAGAACATCGAGGAGGACCACTCATTGCAGAACAACTACAAGCAGCCGATCAACGACCGGACCAACTGTACAAGACATCACAACTTGCTCGGGAGGAATAGGAGAAATCCGGCCAGCTCTTAAACAAGAGATTCTTTCACCATTTTGAAACCGCAAATTACCTCGCCAGCCCTCGGCTGATCTGGAAAATGACCGGGCTTCTTCTATTTCTCCCGGAGACTATAATAGAAACCTGATGGCTAAATTTAATAAAATCGGTCAATCGGTTTAGTCTCAATCGGTTCGCTCTAACACACACGCACACACACACACACACACACACACACACACACACACACTCTCTCTCTCTCTCTCTCTCTCTCTCTCTCTCTCTCACACACACACACACACACACACACACACACACACACACACACACACACACACACACACACACAGGAACAAATGTAAAAAAAATTACAATAAATTTCTTCGTTTTGTTTACGAGTAAATTTCAGTTATAATTAGGCTATACCTGATTTTTTTTGTTATCCACAGTACTTTCTCTTATTAAACTAATAAACGTTAAAACTCATTATGCCAGTGTTCGTAGGATAGGACTACAGAGAATCAAGTACTTAAATTATCACAGTTGTAACGGGTTAAGCCGACCTAAACTGTACGTCAATTAGTTTATCCATGACTGTCTGTTGTATTGTAAATAAATAGGAGGAAAACATTGCACTAACTTTCCATGGTTGCAATGGCATTAACAATACGAGTGTAAAACTAGGATAACGATCGTACGTTATCAATCCTTTTTTGTTCTTTCTGTCTTCGTTACCGACGATTTGCGTTAGCGGAGAGGGTTTTACGACAGTAACTGTAGTCTCGAACCTGCGAGGCAGGCAATTTCAAAGACGCAGCAGACTGGTCGGTGGCTAACCACCTGAAACACCTGCCTAAGAAAATTCGAAACCCAAAGGCGATCAGTGTTTTTCTTATTTTTCATTTACTTCCGCGCAAATTGTGTTTATTTGCTAAAATAATTCAAGTAACCATTCTTCGTAACAAGACGAAATGGTTATGATAAAACAAAAATTGGGAACTTTGATAATTTTTCACAAATTAAATTTTGTTCGGGTAAATAAATTATTCGGTTTTTTCATTTGAGCGAAATTCAACAAAAATTTTAAAACCCATTTTAGGGTAGCCTAATCAAAATGTTTGAAATTTTTCCCGAGCAAACTAGTTTTAAAGCGATGTTTATATACATTAAAAATGTATATATGTATATATATATATTAAAAATATATATATATATATATATATATATATGTGTGTGTGTGTGTGTGTGTGTGTGTGTGTGTGTGTGTGTGTGTGTGTGTGTATTTATAGGCTTAATTCGTTTATTTATAGAGATTTGTGTATTTAAAGGCTACATGTGCATATTAATAGGCTACATCGTACATTTTAAAGGCTAAGATATATATTTAATGTATCGTAAATTAGTACGATACATTTGTGTTTATTAATACGCTACATTTGTGTATTTACAGGCTACATGTGCATATTAATAGGCTATACTTGTGAATTAGCACGATACATTTGTGTTTATTAATACGCTACATTTGTGTATTTATAGTCTACATTCGTGTATTTACAGACTACATGTGCATATTAATAGGCTACATTTGTGAATTAGCACGATACATTTGTGTTTATTAATACGCTACATTTGTGTATTTATAGTCTACATTCGTGTATTTACAGACTACATGTGCATATTAATAGGCTACATTTGTGAATTAGCACGATACATTTGTGTTTATTAATACGCTACATTTGTGTATTTATAGACTACATTCGTGTATTTATAGACTACATTGGTGTATTTATGGGGTTACATTCGTGTATTTAAAAATGACATTTGATTAAATATTGATCGTCAAAACCTTGTGAAAATCAGACTTTTAAGTGTTCGTTTGTATCCGCAAAAAAAAAAAAAAACAGTGAATTTGTTTCGTTTCCGGGCAATGTACTGGCTGAAAAAAAATCAATTCAGAACCATTTTCTATTCGATACAAGGGAACTTAAAATGTAAAAAAACATCAGATTCAACAGAGATAAATATGAAATAAGAATAAAAGTCGCCGATGTAATAAAAAGGAATTTTCTAAAAGTATTGTCTTTATTTTATTCGATTTTTTAGAACTGTGATTTCACCATCATAAACATCTTTAAAATCTGTATATAATGTATTAGCATTTAAAGTTTTAAATTACATTGAAAATACAAAAATGAACTCAGACTGTTTTTGAATACAATTTCTGAATTCAATAGGACAGGATCAGTGCCCATTTCAAAGCCCGGGTCAGGGTCTTACCTTAATGTTCGTTCCAATACCTCATTTTTCCCGCAGGGAGTGCAGACTAGCTGCACCTATTGAGAGGATTTAGATGTCTCTCGCGGTACCCGAGTCTAACTTACAACTTTAACACTTTACTCCCACACTTACATTTATGGAGGCGATAATAGCCTCAATGTGCTTTTCGCCTTAAAATTTAAAAAAACCTCATTTTCCGATTAAAACCAATTAAGTAACTACATATTTGAATCAATATTCCAAAGTTTCCTTAAATACAAAATAGCAAAACGCCATGTGTAAGAGCGAAGCGAAGCGGAGGGAAGACGGTTCGGTTGACGCAAAGCCGCTTATCGATTGAGGTCGCAGGTCTCATGTTTTATTTACCAAGCGCTGGAGCTAAGCGAGTCCATTGCATTAGGGAAGCCACTTCTGCACCTGGTGCTGCAAATCCAGTCAACCTTACGCGAGCCCTGCCTTCGGATTTCTTTAAGTAATTTAGTAAAACCTTTCCGAGCGGGCGGAGCGGTTTCATTGTTGTTTTTAACGCGAAATCCTGAACGTCCATTGCGGAAAGTGGATTTTTATTGCGAAAATAAAGCGCCGGAAAATTAGAGTTATTTTACTGCCTGCGCGTACGGCAAACAGATTGTTGTAATGAACATCCTGTTTCATTACAACGACGAACTAAATTTTAATAATCGCTGCACGCAGGTGTTTCGCGCAAGTAAATGGTTGGCGTAATTTTGTTTTTCACTTTCCTAGGAAACGCTTACTTCGTTATCTTAATCAGCGCTATTGACCTGTATTGTCACTTTAACTTTTGAAAGTACATTAGTAATAAGAACGCCGTCCCTTTTCCAAAAAAAGCATAAGGAGCAGTCTTTCGCCGACCACTCGATAACTTCGGTGCAGCCTTTCGTCGACCGTGCATCGACCACTCGCTAACTCAGGGCAGTATAGCGAACAAAAACTCATACCGGCAGGAAAAAGGTATCTTATACCGAGGTAAGAATTAAATCATAGCAGCAGTTATAAATCTTAGAAATTGGGCATTCCGAATCCTTGGCGTATTTAGGATTCCGAGAGCTCGAGAATAGCGTAGAAATTGGGCATTCCGAATCCTTGGAGTATGTAGGATTCCTAGAGCTCGAGAATAGCAACCACCTGGAACCTAAAAACTTCCTTACGCTCGAGAATATTGAGCACCTAAAACTTCCTTACGCTCGAGAATATTGAGCACCTAAAACTTCCTTACGCTCGAGAATATTGAGCACCTAAAACTTCCTTACGCTCGAGAATATTGAGCACCTAAAACTTCCTTACGCTCGAGAATATTGAGCACCTAAAACTTCCTTACGCTCGAGAATATTAAGCACCTAAAAACTTCCTTAGGTTCGAGAATATTGAGCACCTAAAACTTCCTTACGCTCGAGAATATTGAGCACCTAAAACTTCCTTACGCTCGAGAATATTGAGCACCTAAAAACTTCCTTACGCTCGAGAATATTGAGCACCTAAAAACTTCCTTACGCTCGAGAATATTGAGCAACTAAAACTTCCTTACGTTCGAGAATATTGAGCAACTAAAACTTCCTTACGTTCGAGAATATTGAGCACCTAAAAACTTCCTTACGCTCGAGAATATTGAGCACCTAAAAACTTCCTTACGCTCGAGAATATTGAGCACCTAAAACTTCCTTACGCTCGAGAATATTGAGCACCTAAAACTTCCTTACGCTCGAGAATATTGAGCACCTAAAACTTCCTTAGCCACCAAATGCGGAGCGAAATTGCGCTGAGCTGATCCGGGAATTAAGATAACGGCAACTAAAAGCGGAGCTCACCAGTTTAAAACGTTTCATCTTTTAAACCTAAATATGTAGGCCTACTTTAACGGATTATAGGAAAATATTGTTTAAAACCCGTAACCTAGGCAACTGTAACCTAAATAACGAGTTTCGAGGCGTGGTCAGCGTAGTGGGGAAACTGAGCCAGCTTCAAAACCGAACCTAGACAGTGTCGAAATTACGCGGAGCGAATCTCAGCACCGTTACGCTTAACAAAAATATGTTCGGTTTTGAATGCTTAGTCCGCTCCGCTCAGCGCAACTCAGCACCGCATTTGGTGGCCACTTGTACTAAGATGTTTTTAGAAGATTTAGAAGAGCCTTATTTTGTAACGGTTGAACGGCTTTTGTTTTGTAACGAGATCGATTGTTTTAGCACCAAAAAATCGACATTGGTAGCTTAATAGCTTAGACACGCATTCGTTACCCAGTACAATTCGTTAAGCAGTTTCAAAATGGCAGTCATTCCAAATTTTTAAATATTCATGTTATGAAAATCTGATCCCACTATTGTTAAAAACTGTAAATTAGCGTTTAAAATTTTCCAACTATATCGACTGCGGTAGAGGTTCATTTTAATATTTTCAATGCAATTTTACAATTTAAAATATTAATGTATGCAGATTATGATTGCGGAAAAATATTTTTAGAAATTCGCTTCCATCACGTCAGCGAGCGTACAGTGATTATTAAATATTCTCTCACTAACCAGTAACTACGTGTGTCACCTTACCTGTATTTGAAGAGGGTACTGGTTGTTGGGGCGGAGGGTAGCGTGGTATCAGATGCAGGAACTCCCCGCTGCTACCCCTCATCAAGGGGGATGGTATCCACCCGCGGTTACAGTAGGGGCTCAAGTCCGTAGCCGAACTGGGGGGCGAGAACCTACCCTGGTTGTTGACATCCGGGCTTATACCTGCAAGTAAACATTTGTTAAGTACAGTAATTGATTGTCGAACAAATAGAGTGGTTTAAAGTTACGCAGTACAGGACAACGCTTCACTCGAAAACGAAGGGTAAAATGACAATCGCTCACGCAACTGTCTCGCTCATGTAATAGGAGCGAATTTCAAAAGTGTTTGTTCTATCTTACTAATTTTTAAATTATGATTTCACAATCATATCAGCATTACAATTTGCACATATTAACATTTTAAACGTTGCAATTTAAACCTGGCAAGGAAAGTACAAAAATGAACCATTTACCATCTTCAAAAGATTAATTTCAAAGGAATTTGAAAGTTCAAAATGATAATTTGTGCAGTTTTTAACGCTGATTACGAAGGCGAAATCGGATTTTCAAGAACATTTAAAATAAAAAAGTTATGAATTTTAAAAAAATTGAGACGGCCGCCATTTTGAAATTATTGAATTAATTTTGCTAATTGACGAACTTGTCCAAGATAATATCAAAATCGATTTTTGTGCCAAGTGTGAATTTAATCAGACTAAATTTGTGAATGTGAGAGTAACACACACACACACACACACACACACACATATATATATATATATATATATATATATATATATATATATATATATATATATATATATATGTATGTATGTATGTATGTATGTATGTATGTATATATATATATATATATATATATATATATATATATGTGTGTGTGTGTGTGTGTGTGTGTGTGTGTGTGTGTGTGTGTGTGTGTGTGTGTGTTACTTACATTCACAAATGTTTTGTGCCAAGTGTGAATTTAATCAGACTAAATTTGTGAATGTGAGAGTAACACACACACACACACACACACACACACACACACACACACACACACACACACACACACACACACACACACACACACATATATATATATATATATATATATATATATATATATATATATATATATACACACACACACACACACACATATATATATATATATATATATATATATATGTGTGTGTGTGTGTGTGTGTGTGTGTGTTGGAAATCAGACCCCGATACCTTGAAATAGGCACCGATCCTGACTTCTAAATAACTTTTCGATAGACCGTTAGCACGCTGAATTTCGGACTGATTCGATTCAAACGTGGCACAAAAATCGATTTCAATAACACTCGGAACAAGGTCGTTTACAAGCAAAAAATTCGTTCAAAAGTTTCAAAATGGCGGCTATTTAAAATATTACTATCATAAATATTTTTTTGAAAATCTGATTCCACCGTCGTAATCAGCATTAAAAACTGGGTAAATTAGCATTTTTAATTTTAAAAATCCTTTGAAAAAATACACTTAATCTGATGGCGGTCAGGGTTCATTTTCGTATTTTCAGTGCGCTTTTTTGTACTTTCTGTTTATGATGGTAAAAATCATAAGGAGGATAAGATAACGGCATCACTTGTGGAAATCCACTTCCATGACATCAACGAGACAGCTGAGTGTCATAATTAGCCTACTATCCTTTTTTCTTTTCGTTTATCTTCCTCTTCCCCTCCCTCTTCCATTCTAATCGTTACTTGTTTACGTAAGGGATCCTATCTTCCACTAGGAAGTGAAATCGTAAAGAAGCCAAACAACGATCAAATATTAAACACAATATAGGAATCGGATGACGTATAAAGTCTCAATAAATCTGCCGGTACTAATTTATTTAAGCTGCGGGAGATTTCAGATCAATAAAAGCAATTTGACGGTAAACAGTCGACGGATCTGGCGAAGGTCTCGCGGGAGCTGCAGCCGGGTTGACGATTTCTCGGCGGCAAATCCGCTTATAGTTGCGGTCAACCGCGGTTTATACGTCAATAATTAACCGCGTATGACCTTCTATAGACCAGACAACTACTTGTTCCTGGGCTGCATCCTCGAGTCTTAACCCTCGTTAGCTGTACCTTGAACAAGATGATAACATCGAACTAGTTTCGTTAAATACGTTTTAAAACCCCAAAGCGCTTTTTACCGAACAAAGGAAAGTGTCTCGTTTCAACTCGATCGTTTGGCATTAGGTTTGTGTGTTTGTCCGTTACAGTTTTGGCCAAGTAAATCGGTCGATTGTTTTGAAATTTAGTATGACAATACATTGTACAGAGCTTAAACGACTTATGTATAATATATATATATATATATATATATATATATATATATATATATATATATATATATATATATATATATATATTCTAGTATGAAGATACCTTGTAAAGAGCTTAAATTACTTATCTTTAAGATTTTGTAATTTTAAGGCGAAAAACACATTGAGGCTATTACCGCATCCCTCAATGTAAGTGTGAGAGTAAAGTGGTAAAGTCGTTAGTGTAGTGTTGTATGTGTAAGTGTGTGTTAGACTCGGGTGCCGCGAGGGACGTCTTAATCCTCTCAATAGGTGCAGCTAGTCTCAACCCCTGCGGTGTTGTGTATAAGATATATGCTAGTATGAAGATACCTTGCACAGAGCTTAAACGACTTATGTATAAGATATATGCTAGTATGAAGATACCTTGTACAGAGCTTAAACGACTTATGTATAAGATATATGCTAGTTTGAAGATACCTTATAAAGAGCTTAAACGACTTATGTGTAATATATATATGCTAGTTTGAAGATACCTTACAAAGAGCTTAAATTACTTATGTATAAGATTTTGTAATTTTAAGGCGAAAAACACATTGAGGTTATTACTGCCTCCCAAAATGTAAGTGTGAGAGTAAAGTATTAAAGTCGTTAGTGTTATGTTGTATGTGTAAGTGTGTGTTAGACTCGGGTGCCGCGAGGGACATCTAAATCCTCTCAATAGGTGCAGCTAGTCTGAACCCCTGCGGTGTTGTGTATAAGATATATGCTAGTATGAAGATTCCTTGCACAGAGCTTAAACGACTAATGTATAAGATATATGCTAGTATGAAGATACATTGTAGAGAGCTTAAACGACTTATGTATAAGATATATGCTAGTATGAAAATACATTGCACAGAGCTTAAACGACTTATGTATAAGATATATGCTAGTATGAAAATACATTGCACAGAGCTTAAACGACTAATGTATAAAATATATGCTAGTATGAAGATACCTTGTATAGATCTTAAACGACTTATGTATAAGATATATGGTAGTATGAAGATACCTTGTACAGAGCTTAAACAACTTATGTATGAGCTATATGCTAATATGAAGATACACTCTAAAGAGCTTAAACGACTTGTGTATAAGATATGCTAGTACGAAGATACCTTGTACAGAGCTTGAACGACTTATGTATAAGATATATGGTAGTATGAAGATACCTTGCACAGAGCTTAAACAACTTATGTATGAGCTATATGCTAATATGAAGATACACTCTAAAGAGCTTAAACGACTTATGTATAAGATATGCTAGTACGAAGATACCTTGTACAGAGCTTGAACGACTTATGTATAAGATATATGCTAGTAAGAAGATACCTTGTAAAGTTCTTAAACTACTTATGTATAAGGTATATGGTAGTATGAAGGTACCTTGTACAAACCTTAAACTACTTATGTATAAGATATATGCTAATATGAAGATACCTTGTACAGAGCATAAACTACTTATGTATAAGATATATGCTAATATGAAGATACCTTGTACAGAACATAAACGACTTATGTATAAGATATACTAATATGAAGATACCTTGTACAGAGCTTAAAACGACTTATGTATAAGATATATGCTAATATGAAGATACCTTGTACAGAGCTTAAACGACTTATGTATAAGATATA
>CM040189.1:122490795-122493295 GCA_022606455.1 Callitettix versicolor
AAAAATAACCGCAATCGGCCGACAGATTGCAAAATGTGATTTTATCATCTCCCGACTTACGCCGGGTGTCGTCAGCTGTGAGCGCCGATTTTTGTTTTCGCTGATAAACAGGATTTAACTTGAAATACAGCGTGTCCCGTTAGTCGGTTGTCATTTTGCTTGTACGCTACGAGTGGGCGAGAAAGTTATGTGACCCGGGAAATGGTGAACATTTCAAATTTTGATGGATACGTTTACGATTTCTTAAAAGAGATTTCTACTAACACGTGTTATTAATACTACCGCTATCAGCAATGCACAAAAAATGGACGCTGTTTTGCTGATCAAAATGGCAGCCGTTTTAAATTTTTAAAAAATCGTAACTTTGTACACGGCGGTCAGGTTTTATTTTTGTATTTTCATTGTAGCTTGGAAGTTAAAATACGAATACAGATTCTAACGCTGATTGCCATGGTGAAATCAGCTGTTCGATCAGCTGTTCGAAAAGAGAAAAATTCAAAATATTGTCGGAAAATGACTTCCGTCACGCAAGTGTCGTGGTTATAACTGTTTTCAATAGTTTATGAGAAAGTTTGTGAAATATTTTAACATGTACCATGTTTTAGTGCTGGTTTTGATGTTCGATTTTACGTGATGCGAGTGCACAAATTTATATTGATATAAAATATTATATTTTGCACGTAAAAAGTCTCATTAAAAATTAAAATTTCCCGCGTTCCGCCCGGGTTGAATCGGGAACATTGCCCGCGTGAGGTGCACGTGATAACCACTACGCTACGGAAACTATGAAGAAGTTTAACCGTTGTAAATTTCCGAAATAAATCTTTAATTTACTTTTGTTAAGTATGTAATAGTAAAAGATCAGTTTTTTTATATTAATTCGTAACGATCAGCTGATTTCATTAAACAGCTGATAGGCTGTAATAAGTTTTAGGTTATTTTGTTAAAAACTAGCTTTGAAATTTGTCAAAAAAGTAAGAGAAAACATAGTTCATGATTTTTATTTTTGGTTCAGTAACAGAAATTTAAAGTTTTTTAGTGTTTCATTGTTGAACTATGCTTAGATCAACTCTGATTTAGAGATTTTGTTGAAATTTATCTTAATAATTTGCCTCAATTTGAACACTATTTAAATATAAAAAATGAGTTTTGAGAATCTTTTATCGAATAAAATTGTAAAAAATAAATTTACTCAAAATCGCGTTAACTTTTATAATCAAATTTTATTTTAAACTGTAAATAGGCCTAGTTATCTATACAACTTGTGCAGGCTGAATTCTTTCTAAACAAAACTGAAAAAGTTTCATAATATCTCAAAATGCGCTGAGTTACTAAAATTTTGAGACTTATGGTTAAAACTGAAACCAGTGTAGCCAATTTTAAGTAAAAATACGATTGGAGATTAAAAAAAACTAATTGCTTCTAAACTACAATTTTGTTTTTTAATTTTCCAAAAGTTATGCACTCTATTTTCATACATGAACAATTTTCTTTTCGAAAACGTATTTTCGACTAAAGCAATTTTTTTTGTCAAGTTGGCAATAAGTTATTCATAAAGAAATTAAAAAAAGAATTAGTACCGGAAGAGTAAATAAAATTTTGAACTTTTCCGTAAATATTAATCATGTTCAATAATTTGGGGAGTTCTATATTAATTTTTCTTTTCATATTGAATTATTTAGTTTTAATTTTTGGAAAATGGAGTTTCTATATTGTGTTTGAGATTGTTGTACAGAGATAGTTTATAATAGTTTTTAATTTCTCACTAAAAGAATAATACAAAATTTAAAAAACGACAAATTTTAATTTTGATCAATATTCTGTTTTCTCCAAGTTCAAAAGCGTTTGTATACTTTGATACAATAGGTTAGGACTTTAATAATATAAGCCTAACTGCCTTGAGTTTTTGTTTTTCATTTTTAGTATTTCAAAATAGGCTTAAGTTCTAGTTGTTAATGTCTTAAGTCTGGCACTGGAGAACATTTCTTCTATTACTTCCATATAGGCCTACACTACACAAATGACGGTAACTATCCAAGCAAACAATAATTCCTTGCCGTAATTCTGGCAAACCAACTGCAGCCGGATAAAATCGGTTTCTCACGGCAATCAATGACTACAGAGCGCTCTGCAGGCTGGTAAACAAACCAATTAAACAATTGAGCGGCGCAGTGATTGAGACCCCCCTAGGAGCCACGTGGTCCGAAGCCCTCTGACTCAGCCCTCGAAGCGGCCGCCTGTGAACTCCCACTGGCTGCCTCACAAATCCTCAATTTTCTAATTCACTAAAACGCTCTGACTGCCGGAGTCTTTAAGTGAATAAACAAATGCGGATTTCTAGGCGAGTTGAGTTTAATCAACACAAATTGGGAGGATGTTTTTAGGTCGGCCATTGTACCGTTGCAGGGTACGAGCCTATTTCAACGTAAAAAGTTTCGTCCCAGTGTTGTATGTTTCGAAGTTTTCTTTGTCGTTGAAGATGTTTGTCAAACTCGAAACT
>CM040189.1:122498295-122520795 GCA_022606455.1 Callitettix versicolor
CTTATGTCCGAATTACTCATTTTAGGCAAATACATATTGACAGAAAATAAAGTAAATGCAAAGCGTGAACATTTTAATATCAGAAATTAAGTAATGCTGAAAGGCAAGTTATAAATATTAAATTCTCACAAAATACCAGTTAGAAGCAAACAGTAAACATTTATTAAAGGATAATATTCGTGAAAATAAAGTAATAAATAATATTGTCAGAAAATATCCAAATAAATAGTAAATGATGTACTTATAAATACCGTAAAAAGCAATAAATAACCATATCTTGTCAGGGAATATCTGACAACTAAAATAATTAACAATGTTGTCAGAAAATATCCTTAAAACCAAATATAAAAATATCTTGTCAGAATATACATGAAAAAATAAAAAATGCTACGGTATTTTCAGAAAACATCTGTAAAAAAACAAATATTAAACATATATTGTCAGGAAATAATAGGAAAATTTTTTTAAATCACAATGTTCTTAGAAAATACCGTTTTTTAAAACAAATATTATTAACTTACATTGTCACAAAATATACGAAAAAATAAAAGACTTGACAATGTTATCAGACAATGTTGGTAAAAACAAAAGTAAACACAACTTCTCAGAAAATATCAGAAAAAGTAAAAATATTTTCATAATATATCTGTAAAAGTAAATATAAAACATACACTGTTAGAAAATATCCGGCAAAATAAAAAACTTAACAATGTTGTCAAAAAATATCCGTTAAAAGAAATAGGAGACATATTTTAACAGAAATAATTAAAAAAAACATAAACAATTTAACAATGTTGTTAGAAAATATCCGTAAAACAAATCGTAAATGTAGGCTATACATTGTCAAAAAATAGCCGACAAAATAAAAAACTTTAAAATAACGTCAGAAAATATCCGTAAAAACAAATCGTAAATGTAGGCTATACATTGTCAAAAAATAGCCGACAAAATAAAAAACTTTAAAATAACGTCAGAAAATATCCGTAAAAACAAATCGTAAATGTAGGCTATACATTGTCAAAAAATAGCCGACAAAATAAAAAACTTTAAAATAATGTCAGAAAATATCCGTAAAAACAAATCGTAAATGTAGGCTATACATTGTCAAAAAAATAGCCGACAAAATAAAAAACTTTAAAATAATGTCAGAAAATATCCGTAAAAACAAATCGTAAATGTAGGCTATACATTGTCAAAAAATATCCGACAAAATAAAAAACTTTAAAATAATGTCAGAAAATATCCGTAAAAACAAATCGTAAGTATAGGCTATAAATTGTCAAAAAATATTCGACAAAACAAAAAAATTTAAAATAGTGTCAGAAAATATCCGTAAAAACAAATAATATCTTAAACATATCTTGTAAAAAAAATATCCGAAAAAATATAAAACTGTCTTGTCAGAAAGTTTCCAGAAAAAATATGTTTTCAGAAAATATCCGTAACTACCAAATATTTAACATATATTGTCAGAAAATATCCGTAAATAGAAAATAGTAAACGTATATTGTCAGAAAATATCCGTAAATGGAAAACATTAATCGTATATTGTCTGAAAATATCCGTAAATAGAAAATAGTAAACATTTATTGTCAGAAAATATCCGTAAATAGAAAATGGTAAACATATATTGTCAGGAAATATCCGTAAATAGAAAATAGTAAACGTATATTGTCAGAAAATATCCGTAAATAGCAAATAGTAAACATTTATTGTCAGAAAATATCCAAAAAAGTAAGCAACTTAACAATGTTGTCCGAGAATTCCCGTTAAAAATAAATGTTAAGCATATTCTGTTAACATTTCCATAAAATACAAATGGTAATTTTTTCCACGAAACTGTCGTTAAAAGCAAACATAAGAACCTGTCTGTTTTGGTGAAAACCCTGTAACAAACAATAACACAAATATATACCAGCTACGCCTTACAAATAAGTTTAAATTAAAAACTGTTTCTTGTAACGTTTAATTCAAAATCATCGTAGCTCACTGATACAGTTACAATTAACTGTGAGTATTTCGCAGCTACTATTGTGTGTATCCGTGATCGTTAATCATCCGCGCAAAACGCTAAGTGATTGCCCAATCTGTGATGACATTCATTTTATTATTAAACTGTGACATTTATTTACAATGATTGATTCGAGAAGCTTACCGAACAAGTTTTAGAAAAATGCCGCGTAACGATTCCGTGGTTAAATTTTATTTTTCGTGCCATTGAGATGTGCGAGACTTTAATGATCGGGCAAAAATCTGTTTAGAATTTTTAGTGGATGTGCCTATATAACAAAACTGTAGTTTTTACTTGAATATCTGTCTGTCTAACCCAGTGGTCGGCCAACTTGTCATTCAAAAGAGCCAAATATAAAGAATAGAAAATTGAATTTTATTCAAAGAGCCATTTCGTTTTAAACTTAAGCTTTGCTTTAGTAGAGACATTTTTATGGAAATAATTAGAATTAAAAGTACACTCTCGAGTTTACCCTTGCTAAAATTTGTTGTTATTTTAAGGCGAAAAACACATTAAGGCTATTATCGCCTCCCTAAATGTAAGTGTGAGTGTAAAGTGTTAAAGTCGTAAGTGTAGTGTTATAAGTGTGTGTGTTAGACTTGGGTACCGCGAGGGACGTCTAAATCCTCTCAATAGGTGCAGCTAGTGTGCACCCCCATACGGGGACCTTTGTTAAATATGTAGGTCCTATTAGTTTAACTAACGGTACATTAAATAAAACTTCGTACCATACTTAAATAAAGATAATATTTATTTCAAAATATAACAAGTTTAATAATATAACAGATTTCCTTAAAAAAAAACTATTAATACACTAATGTGAACAATATCCTTGCATTTCCTTGGAAAGTAAGGGTGTCAGGTTTGTATGTTGTCTCTAAATCGGTATAAAGACGCTCGAATTTTGAGCACCACAATTCTTTATTTTTTAAATCCAGGAACTGCATTGATGTTACCAATATCAATATTAAAGGGCGAAAACTTTATTTCTGTTACCGTAGCGTTCAGAGGTGTTTTAACAAAGACTAACGTCGCGTTGCTGTTTTTAAAGTCTGTGAACCTGATGAGAAAAGCTTCCTTCATATTTAACAGTGTTCTGAAATAGCAAATGTTAATATTGGACTAATATTCTCGACAATATTTCAATAGGCATGGAAAGTGTATTAGAGTTTCTCTTTCAAAATCTTCGGCAAAAGGCAACAATTTGTTTTCGAATGAAATTACTTCTTCTAACGTCGAAAAAAATTTCTGTAGATTTGCGTTTCAAAAAGTTTATTCATCTCTTACAAGACAAGTTAATAAATAATATCCCATGCCTGCACTAAAGATTTCGTGGAAGAGCCGCAGCCAAGGAGTCAAAGGAGCTCGCGAGCCGCGGTTTGCCTACCACTGGTCTAGCCTACTTGTGTATATGTGTACAGTTTAGGCTCAATTCAGCCTCTAGATTTAGTTTGCTCATGCCTAGGGTCACAAGTTTAAAATATTTACAAACTATTTTAAGCAAAAATGTTTGTGTGTGTGTGTGTGTGTTCTGAATGAATATAAATGTGCATGTTTTGCGACATTCGCACCAAATTTGGTACAAGGATATTTAAGATCCAAGGTAAAATATTGTGGGTTGGAGGATCCATCCACCATCCATTCCCAAAACCGCAATTTTTCTCAGTTCAGTGATATCATCGAAAAACGAAAAGAGATAGGCTTATCTGTTAGCGACCATTATGAACATTGTGTTTTGGAGACCTAAAATACTCACATAGATCGTCAACATACCCCAACCTTTAAAAATTTACTTCTTTCATTTACATCTACTAGCAGCTAGTAGTATTTGAAGTCTATTGTGCCGGTCAGACTAATGAGGACGAGGGATCAGCGCGGTAAGGGTAAAGCAACGGGAGTAACTGCGGCTCGAACTAAGAACCTTGAGATATTATATCTAAGAATCGTAGTACCTATATGTAAGTTGCTCATCTCCCTATACAAACTCGGTTCGGCAGCCATTGTCAAAAAAGGCTTCATTTATTTAAAAAAAATTTGAAATGAAAAAATAATTTATGTACTTAAACACTGAACTAACGGGAAATGAGATTTTCAAAATTATGTGATAAAAAATTAGGCCTATGAATTTTTTTCGTCAGGTTTCATTTTCGTGTTTTCATTATAAAATATTTGTTTATTAAGCTTTTGTTCACGTCAGCGGGACTGCTGCATACCACGATCGCTTCTAGTAACTTGTTCGTAACGGAAACGTACGAATTGAAAATCAAAACCTTCAAGGTAAACTTCACCAGTTACTTTTAAAAGCATAAATAATACAAAAAGCAATAACTTTCCCTCCCACCCCACAATTTAACCCCCGGAACTGAGGCTCCTCGATCATCCAGCGGAAAATCAACTTCCGAACTTCAAAACTTTTTTATGATAATTCAAAACAATCACTTTCGCCTCACTTTATAACCTATAAATTTCGGTGAACGCTGCAGCCTACAAATTCCGACAGTTTTAAGCGAAGGGATAAATTTTAAAAAAAAATAACCAATATTTTCTTAGCAGAAACTTGGAACGCTTGCAGATAGAGACCAATCGGGTTCTAGAATTCTAATTTATATTTTAACAGAGTCGTTGAAAGATAAAAGTTCTCAAAAAATTGTAATGTAAAAAGATTTATTATTGCGGCTTTCTAATGGAATATAAGGTATTGAAGCGGCCATATTGCGCCTTAGAATGATCACCGAATATGATCAATAGAGCACCGTTTCAAAACGGGTTGAAATTTTTATATAGCTGTGTGAATGTTGTATTATTATTATAGTTAGCCTTACAGTAGGTGACCTATCGCAGTTAATAGGAAAAAGAAAATTGTAACATACAAGAACGTACAGCAAAATTTCGTAATTATTTTAAAACAATGTCATTAATTTATATTTAGTTTCTTTAATACAGTAGGTCTTACTTTGTTCTACTTCCGTATTTAAAACTATAACCTATAAAATTAATGACATTTAATAATATTTACATATAACTGGTCTAGATTATCTACTTTCAAAACTGATTCGGTCAATGATTATTTAAATCTTGTATACAGTAAAAACTTAAATATTACTTTCAACAATGGTTTTTTTCAGTAATCAGCTGATTCGGTACACGCAATTATTTCTGTCACCGTGTTTGTATTGTGCTGCACTCTTACGGACACTTTATACAGCTCGTGGAATTTTGTTTACAGAATTTTTATCGGTTTTAAGTCGGTTTTTTTTACTGTAAAGCTTGAAAATGGAAAAGTATGAGGCGTAAGAGTTCCCTGGTGTTCTGACGAACCTGTGAGTTCCACTTATAAATAGTTTCTATGAAGCAGGTTATTATTTTTTGTACAAAACCGATCGGAATGCTTAGCGTAATAATACATGAAAGAATATTTATAGCCTATGTTTTAAACTCTCTAGCTTTCGCAAATAAGCTACAGTCCGATTTCATTTAGGATTGGCACTTGCAGTGATTTTGATAATAATTTTATATCAATCAAAATAATATGTGTGTTTTTTGAAAATATGTCGCAATTAGCGATAACTTATACGTAAATTAATATTTAACATTTAAAAGTTATATTGAAAATATAACCCTGACCGTCGTCTACCATTATTTAGTTTTTTCGATTATATACATGAGTGTTTATGTACGAAAAAAATTAACTAAAACCGATGAACCAATTTTAGAAAAATAATCGCAACAAGCAGCGTCACCTGGCATTTGAACTATTTAATTATACTGAAATTACAAAAATAAACTATGATCGTCATCAAATTAAATTTCGTAATTTTAACATATTTTGAAAATTTAGAACGCTATTTTATGGTGTTTTTAACGCTGATTTAAGATGGTAAAATCGTATTTTTAAAAAGATATTTCAGGAAAAACTTTGCGCAATTTTGAAGATTTGAGAAAGACAGTCATATTGAAACTGTTAGACGAATTTCGTTGGTTAACGAACTTCTATAACTATTGCCAAGATTCGTGTTTGTGAATAAAATTGGACTAAAATTGCGAACGTTATAATTCTAACACATACTTTATACATATGAAAATTTTAATGGCAAAAAGTGATCTGAAGGTCAGGATCGCTGCTCATTTCGAGGTCTCGTGTTTGGGTCACGCCATGATTTTCCGATGGAAATGCAAAAAAATTTGAATTTTCCTGATTTTTGTCAATAACTTTGTTAACCAGAGCACCTTCTGAGAAAGTTTATGCAGACTTTTTTTAAAGTATTATTGTACTATTGTTGTATTATTGTATTATTTTAGTATTAGGCCTATTGTAGTATTAAAGTACTATTGTTTAGTATTTATGAAGGCTATTAGACTAAATGAAAACCTGACGTCGATAAAATGAAAAAGCAAATTCCATAGCAATCTTTTAAAATTATTTTATACGTATTACTGTGCCTTGTTTTTATTGTGTATTTTTCAGACATAACGAATTATAATTTACAAATGCATTAATAGTTTAACAGGTTAGCAAAACTTTGTAGTTTTATTGGTTTTTTATAATTAAAACCTGTTCAAAATAAACGTTATTGTGCTCATGAAAGAAATAATCAAAACTTTCTCCTTTATGAAATGTTTTAGTTTGTTTTTGTAATTCTAAAACATACGAAAAATTCCGATATAATACACTGTAACAGTTTTGCGTCAGGCCGGCAATTTTAAGATTTCTATTAGGCCTAAGTGTTACTTTAAAAAAAGACACTATTTGATTTAGATGTACTTAGAAACACAATTGTTTAAACAACTTTATTTATGGAATTTAATTGTTATATTTTTTAGAAAAAAAATAAACTTTACCGTGGCGTATTTGACAAAGATTTATTTGAAAATAATTAAGAATTTATAAGAATTGAATAGCTTTAAAACGTGCAAAATCATTACACAACTTTACAAGTGTACAGTGATAAAAAATATTTTTAGTGAATTTCTACTGAAAAAGAACTACTGGAGCAGCCATCATGGTAATAACCAGACCTCATTTTAACGCTCGCATTCGCAAGTTCATTCGAACTTTGCACAAAAGTTGATTGTTGTACAAGTTCGGTAAGCACCGAAAATCCATTAACAATACAAAGATAGATTTTAATTTTACAGAATAAATATTTTTCTCATAAAACATGACTATATACGACTTAATTCTTCATTTATTTTTGGCGTATTATTAAATTCCTAAGTAGACACTCATATTAGCTTTGTTAAAGGCTTTTCTAATTACTACTAATTTCCCCAAAATAATAATGTGGATTTTGTATCAGAAAATCTTTACTCCAAAATAATGTCGAAATCATTTGATCTGTTTGCAAAGAAAATTATATACTAAAAAAAGATAAATAATTTTACGTTACGGATAGATAAACTTTAAGCTTAGCTTTTCTGTTAAAACTGCTTAATATTAATAATAAATTGTAAATAAAACTGTTTATATTTTAAATAGGACTTAAATTAGTGAGTTTTATTAACTGTGTTGAAGAAAATATGTGTTTTTTTAAAGAAACTAACAGAAAAAATTTACTTTTATTAAACCAGTAGGCCTTAACCAGTACGAGATCGAAGTCTGATTTTGCGTTTTTGTCAATACAGTCTACGAACGTAAATTTATAATTTTTTTACTCACTGTACTGTTTAGATAGATCTTTACAAAATCCGATGAGACGATTTTAAAAAAATTAGTTCGACTATCTGTGTTTTGTAGGATAAAAATAACATTCGTTTTTGTGTGTTTGGGGCCTTAAATGTTTATTAATATTTTTTTAAAAATAATTTAATTTAATTTTAGAAAGTTAACTTAATGTTTAGGCCCTATACACCTAGCTTTTAAATTTTGCGCTAATGAATTTTTTTATAAAAATGTAGGAAAATTAAACTAGAAAATTTTATTTTAACATTTATTGACACAATGTTAATTACTGAGCTATTTATTAAATATCGATATTTTTCAAAAACCTACCTCCATTTTTACCCTTAGGCGTTACGACCCTGAACGCACTGTTGTTGTCCCCCGTCGCCTGGCACCTAGGGGATGAAGGATTCGTACTTCCGTGAAAAAGTTTGTGCAGTTCCGAATTCGGTTCCGGTCTGGACGTTTTCACCGCCAAACTGAAGTCCAAAGGCGCGGGAAGAGTTAGCTCCATTTCAGAATCTACTGTTCGCACATCGCGCTAATATAAAGTCCCGTTAAATTTCGACACTGCGCCCGCAACGCGGAATTTTGTCACTGTTGAAAACACTGAAACTTTGTCGAAGTACGCGGTTTAAGTCCTTTACCACAACGGGATGCACTGACGAGGCACGCACCAAGTGAAGTGATAACTGATTCTTGGAGGTGGAGGCCGTCACTTCGGCGCTGAAGGGGCGGGCCACCCCCACTATGTCACCGCCTCTCGTGTTCTCCCCCACTACTGTTATGTTCTGATTATAGCCACAATTACATACTTGATTTCACTTTGGCCATGATAAAAGAAAGATTCACTATATCTCACAGAAATGAATGGTTTTTTTAAACGGTAGGGTACAAAGTTATAGGGAAAAATATTTATAAGTCAAGTAAGATTTCAAATTGAATTATTTCAACTGTTAATCCATTATCATATTGGCTTATCACTAAGATTTTAATATCAATTACTCTTTAACTGTAAGCTGTTTGTTGTTGTTGTTATCTGACAAATTTAATTATTAAACAGTAAACAAAACAACAATAATAATCACTCTCGCTGACGTGATAGAAGCGAATTTCCATAAGTACTTTTTTACCTAACCAACTTTTAAATTTTGATTTCACCAACATTATCAGCACTAATATCTACATATATTAGCATTTTTAAAAATCTGTTAAATACATTAAAAATTAGCCATTGATATTGATCAAATTAATTTTTTTTAAATTATAATAGATTTTGAAAATTCTAAATTTTATTTTATACAGTTCTTAATGGCGATTACGATGGTGAAATCAGATTTTCAAAACAATTTAAGGCAGAAACGTTACAAATTTTTAAATAACGAAAAGGCCGCCATTTTGAAACTATTGAACGAGTTTTTCCGGTTAACGCCGTCCAAGCTATTACTAAAATCGATTTTTGTGCTGTTTGAATAAAATCAGACTAAAATTGCCAAGGTATGATAAATATAATAATTTTAACGACCTCTCAAAAATGATCTAGTGTTAAGGATCGGCGCTGATTTTTAAGGTAACAGGGTTGGGAGTTACTAAAATGGCTGTCAAAATTTAGTTAGAAATTCGCTAAACTTTAAATATATTCGTGGCAGTTTTTACTGATGATAAACATAAAATAATTGTATGTTTTTTAAATAGACTGTATTTTGCTTTTTTCTTGAGTTAAAAAACCAAACTACGATAAAAAATACTACTGTAATAAATTATTTTATTTTTCTAAAATTAAAAAGCTTTTAATTTTCTTCCGTATAATTAAAAAGATTTTATAATTTTTTTATCACCGCTCACCTTAACGTAAAAACGTTTTACAATCTTCCGATTAATTAACGGAGCTGTAAAAAAACCCTTTAATATCGGACGCAATAAAACAAAAGCGCTTAACCCCGAACAGTTTTGATTACTTTCGCTAAAAAAAAAGTTGAAAAAGATTGACAGCTAGTTTAAATATTTTATAAGAAATTCTGAATCAGATAAGAAACGAGGGGGATGAACATGTGCTCCACCCTGATTGGAGGGAGCCGGCCACGCCCACTCAATCAAGGATGCACCCCCGCATCCCCGTCTTTGTCTCCCTCACGGATCAGACGTATTTTCATCCTTGTCGTGGCCACATGCGCGCCTCGACAATTTGTTTCGCTTGTTTACATTACATATTCATTGGAAATGTTTTAAAGTTAGAAACTTCTATGTATTAAACCTTTTTACGCCGTCTTGGTTTGGAGGTTACAGTAAATTTGTCCTCCGCCTGACAAAACTAACCTTTATAGATCACATTATAACCTCAAATATTGTCTTAATTTAGAAATCATTTGTTTTCTTTTGAAAAATACGCCGTTACGGGAAAATCCATGGACAGAAGTACGACATGTGCCCGATATTGACCTTGTGCGTTTTGACCAATGTATTAAAGCTTTTTTTACGCCCTCTTGGTTTGGAGGTTACAGTAAATTTGTCCTCCGCCTGACAAAACTAACCTTTATAGATCACGTTATAACCTCAAATGTTGTCTTAATTTAGAAATCATTTGTTTTCTTTTGAAAATTACGCCGTTACGGGAAAATCCATGGACAGAAGTACGACATGTGCCCGATATTGACCTTGTGCGTTTTGACCAACGTATTAAATCTTTTTACGCCGTCTTGGTTTGGAGGTTACAGTAAATTTGTCCTCCGCCTGACAAAACTAGCCTTTATAGATCACATTATAACCTCAAATGTTGTCTTAATTTAGAAATCATTTGTTTTCTTTTGAAAATTACGCCGTTACGGGAAAATCCATGGACAGAAGTACGACATGTGCCCGATATTGACCTTGTGCGTTTTGACCAACGTATTAAACCTTTTTACGCCGTCTTGGTTTGGAGGTTACAGTAAATTTGTCCTCCGCCTGACAAAACTAGCCTTTATAGATCACATTATAACCTCAAATGTTGTCTTAATTTAGAAATCATTTGTTTTCTTTTGAAAATTACGCCGTTACGGGAAAATCCATGGACAGAAGTACGACATGTGCCCGATATTGACCTTGTGCGTTTTGACCAACGTATTAAACCTTTTTACGCCGTCTTGGTTTGGAGGTTACAGTAAATTTGTCCTCCGCCTGACAAAACTAGCCTTTATAGATCACATTATAACCTCAAATGTTGTCTTAATTTAGAAATCATTTGTTTTCTTTTGAAAATTACGCCGTTACGGGAAAATCCATGGACAGAAGTACGACATGTGCCCGATATTGACCTTGTGCGTTTTGACCAACGTATTAAACCTTTTTACGCCGTCTTGGTTTGGAGGTTACAGTAAATTTGTCCTCCGCCTGACAAAACTAGCCTTTATAGATCACATTATAACCTCAAATGTTGTCTTAATTTAGAAATCATTTGTTTTCTTTTGAAAATTACGCCGTTACGGGAAAATCCATGGACAGAAGTACGACATGTGCCCGATATTGACCTTGTGCGTTTTGACCAACGTATTAAACCTTTTTACGCCGTCTTGGTTTGAGGTTACAGTAAATTTGTCCTCCGCCTGACAAAACTAGCCTTTATAGATCACATTATAACCTCAAATGTTGTCTTAATTTAGAAATCATTTGTTTTCTTTTGAAAATTACGCCGTTACGGGAAAATCCATGGACAGAAGTACGACATGTGCCCGATATTGACCTTGTGCGTTTTGACCAACGTATTAAACCTTTTTACGCCGTCTTGGTTTGGAGATTACAGTAAATTTGTCCTCCGCCTGACAAAACTAGCCTTTATAGATCACATTATAACCTCAAATGTTGTCTTAATTTAGAAATCTTTTGTTTTCTTTTGAAAATTACGCCGTTACGGGAAAATCCATGGACAGAAGTACGACATGTGCCCGATATTGACCTTGTGCGTTTTGACCAACGTATTAAACCTTTTTACGCCGTCTTGGTTTGGAGGTTACAGTAAATTTGTCCTCCGCCTGACAAAACTAACCTTTATAGATCACGTTTTAACCTCAAATGTTGTCTTAATGTAGAAATCTTTTGTTTTCTATTAGAAAATAAGCTATTACAGGAAAACCATGCCCAGAAGTATGATATGTGCCCAATTCTGATCTCTGGGCCAACATGTGAAACGATTTTTTTACGCCGTCTTGGTTTGTAGGTTAGTTTACAGTACATTTGTCCTCCATATGACACCCTATTACTGTCGGTAGGCTATATAACCTCAAATGTTGCCTTAATTTTGAAATAATTTATTTTCTATTAAAAAATAAGCCGTTATGGTAAAATTCACAAACGGAACTAAATAATGTGCCCAATTTTTGGACGTTTTGGAACTCTAGCGATCATAATTTCGTTAAGGTTTGATTAAAACTTAGCTCAACAATTAATTTTACTAATAGATTGAGAAACTTTGTTATTTAGTAAGATGTGTTGAAACGTTTCAAAATGGCGGTCAATAAAAATTTGGAAAAAATCATAGCTTTTGGCCCACACAAGAGTTATACTGTATGGCAGCGCTGTTACTGTGTTCGTTGCTAAATAAAATGTGTTAAACCGTTTCAAAATGGCGGCCAATCAAAATCTGGAAAAATCGTAGCTTTTCTTCCAACATGTTCTAGAAAATCTAATTAGACCATTGTTGATCAAATTGAAAAATCGATTTATATAAAATATATTTTAATTATAGTAGTACTAAGAACTCAGACATTCGGTTTGAAGGCTATCAATAAAAACACCGTATTATTTCTCAAAATCGGTTTGTCAGTTTCTCATTGATAACTTATTGATATTAAATACTGGTAGCCGGGTTACCTTTTTTAATTTACTCTTTAAACCGTAAGTTTTAACTATATTTTATGTCTGAGAAAGTTTGTGCAATGTTTTTACACCACCCGTTTATCATCACGAACTAACTGAATAGTTGAAAAATTACGTGTATCTAGCCAACAGCAATAGGTTAAGTAAATATATAAAGAATATTTAGATTAAGGGGTTGGTTAGGCAATCTTGATACAAAGAATACTGGGTGTCAAAAAAGTAACGATTAGAATTTTTAGCAGTTATTTGATTTAGAAAGATGATCTACTCTCATTTTAAATGTGTCTGGTGAAGAATAAAAAATGTACAGACGTGAAAAAATGTGTTGGTATATACAGGATGTTCCGAAAACGTAAGAAATATGTTCTTCCTTGTGAATTTCATATGTAAAGGTTGCTTTATTATTTGATATTCTCACTCTCCAGATAAAATCACGTTCCTATTTTTAAGTATTAGTAGTTCAAAGAACATTAGACCTCTCGGAATATTTGTAATTAATATACGAAGCGATCTACGACAGTGCACCGTTACCTTACATATTTACGAAAAATGTTACCGGATCAACTTTATTGCAACTTTTATGTTCTTCCTCCATGAAACGTAAAAATTATGATAGGTCTAGCCGTTCAGCCAGTATTACAGGAAACAGCAAGCAACTACACTCGTTATCCACTCGGTGGTTCCAGTAGTTGCGCGAGCCCAGCACGGTGTGTTGTACCACAATGTTCACTTTATTTCGAAGATACCGGTTTTGTGTGTACCTTTACAATTGTCAGTGAAGCAGTTTTCTAGAGATATGTTCAGTTTTTTTTGCAGTCGAAATAACACTTGAAAAATTTTAAGGAGTCCGCCCTTCAGCGACCCAATCTCAATTTTGGCAATGACCCTCTAGTGGGAAGGGGTGACGTACAGTATACGCGTATGTAATAACTAACGGTTTGCCCTATTTGTTTTTACCGTCTAATCAAATAACAAACATACTTTCAGATTTCAACTTTACAATATATATTTTAAATTTTCCAAAACATTTTTTCGCCTTTGAACACACACATTTAAAATGTGAAATTAATACTTTTTTAAAGTGAAAGAGTTGCTGTGATGTAATAGCAGTTACGGTACTTTTTTGGCATCCTATATATGCTGTAGGTCTACTTTACTTTAACAACCAAGTTCTATTCTAATAAAAACTTGTGATCACCACATGAACTTAACGTGATGGGCAGATAATCGATTTTTATCTAATTCCCATTTGGGAATAAGCCATTTGATCGGCGATCATGGTGAAGCTCGGATTCGAAACCATTAAATGTGACACAGATCCTGATATTTACATTACTTTTTAAAGGGTCGTTATAACTTTTATATAAGCTACGTGTATATATACAGGGTATTTTACAAAATCGCCAAAAAATACGGTTTACGAAGGTTGTCCGTAAAATAAGGTCCCCAATAATTTTTCACAATGAATAAATGTTTATTTGCATTGAATAATACATTTTTGGAAAGTTTACACTTTTTCTATTTTTCGACATAATCGCAATGAGATCGATGCATTATTGCATACGGTGAACCATCTTTTGTATGCCTGAGTCGAAAAACTCTCCCGCCGCGCCGCGAAGAATGAATTTGTTCTCTTTGCTTGTATGCAATTTGAAATTTAAACTTTTGATCTTAAAACTTTTTCTTTCAGATCCTCTCCGGTACTGAAATGCGTCCCACCTAAGTGTTTCTTCAAATTAGGGAGAGGTGGTAGTCACTTGGGGCTAAGTCCGGGCTGTAGGACGGATGTGTGACAGTATCCCATCCAAATTGGTTGATGAGATCGGTTGTTACACGGGCGGTGTGCGGACGAACGTTGTCTTGATGGAAACAAACTTCCTCCGTGAGCATGTCTTTCCTCTTGTTTTGAATCGCGCGGCGAAGGTTCTTTAACGTCTCACAGTAACGATCAGCACTGATTGTTGTGCCGGTATCCATGAATTCGCACAATAACCCCTTCCTGTCCCAAAACACGCTCGCCATGACTTTGCCGGCAGACAGAGTTTTTGAACTTCTGCTGCTTCGGCGACTCTGGATGTTTGCACTGACGTGATTGTTCTTTCGTTTCCGGTGTCGTATACTGTACCACCCAGGTCTCGTCCCCAGTGACAATGGAGTCCAAGAATTTCTTGCCATCGGTTTCGTAGGCCTGACGAAATTCGCAGGCCGCATCAATCCGTTGCCGTTTGTGATCTGATTGGGACCCATTTCGTACAAACCTTGTTATACCCTAAATGGTCTGTCAAAATTTTATCAATGCAGGTCTTGCTGACATCAGGGATCATCTCGGAGAGCTCCCGAACAGTCACCCTTCTATCGTTCAGCATTGCTTCTTCCACTTTTGCAACCGTTTCGTCCGAAACAGATGGTCGTCCGGTCCGCTTTTCATCATGAACGTCCGTCTTTAAATTCTCTGCACCATTTGTGCACGTATTCTATGCTGATATATTTTTCTCCGCAGACTTCACACAGTTGGATATGAATGTCGACCGCCGCAGTGTTTTTTGCACACAAAAAACGAATCACAGCGTAATTCGCACTGGCGGGAGACAGAAGAGTCAATTCCATTATTAACGGCTACCAAGCCAAGACTAAGCGTCGCAGACCGCTCGCGGAGGGGGATTCTGAGTGGAGGAACCAAGCTGCAAGCCAAGGTCACCGGATCCCGCGTAACAACGTTCGCAGCGACTACAGCGCCTTGGGAACCTTACTTTACGGACAACCCTCGTATTATTGTACATGCAAAAATAAAGAAAAAAGTTGTTATAAAGGTATTTTCTAAAACGTTTAATTTTCCTTGAGTAATAAAGAAAAAAATTATTACTCAATAACCGTTAACACTAAACAAATGAAATATCACATACAATTACGTTTGCAAGACAATATTAGGAAAAACGTTGTAAAAATATTGACTTAGAATTTGTTGCCGTTTACTACAAATAATCTTGAAAACGATTATTTCATATTAATTTTTCTTAATAAAACGTACACGTGTGGAACTCGGGGAGTTATCGACAGAAGCGAAGCCTTTGTTAATGATATCCCTGCTGAACATATATTTAGTTTGAAAATATATTTACAAATATATTGTTTTGTTTAAATAAATAAATACGTGAACCTAGCTTAGGTATTATTTATTGTAGTTATAGTAAAAGATCAGCTGATTTAATTGAACAGCTGATAGGCTATATGCCTAATAAGTTTCAGGATATATAGTTCAAAACTAGAATATTAACAATAATTATTATAAACATTTACATTAATTTCGAATGTATTATAAACGGTTACAATGTGCACGTGTTTTTCAATTAAGGAAAAATACCAAAACCAAAGCAATACAAAGTTTTCATAATACTCGTGTACTGTTATTGAAAAAGAAAAAAGAAAAAAGAAAAAGAAAGTGACAGAAATAAAAAGAAGAAATTCGTTTGCTCATCCGTTCCATATTTCCGTTACATTCTGCATTCGGCAAGATTTTTTTCTATTTATTCTTTCTGTCAAAGCTTTAAAAGCTTCCCTTCAAAAACACACATAGCCTACAGACACGAGGGAAACTAAGAATTTTAGGACACATTTTAGGCATTATAGGAACTTTCTCTTTATTTTGTATGATCATATCCCATTTTTTTGCGATTTTTACAGACATCCTGTACACATATCTTTTTTCAGTATTGCCAATCTTCCACTCAGCAAAATCCGTTCTGGTGTTTTGAAATGACAGCTAATTAAAAATTCAAAAACTACTAAACATTTATCTCCTACCTTTTCACAGCCTCCACGATCGTAATAAGCGTTCAAAATCGTACAACGTCCATACTTTTAATGCATTTTGAAAGTCCTGAATCCATATTTGTACCGGTTTTAAAGCCGACTGCGAAGATCAAATCAGATGTTCAACAAAAAATATTACATTTTTATCTTTCACTTTGCCTCAACCTCCGTGATCGTAATCAGCGTTCAAAATACGCATAGTATAGTGTCCATATTTTTTAATGAATTTTAAAAGTTTTTAATTAAAATTTACGCCAATTTTAATGCTGATTGCAAATAATAAATCAGAATTTCAACCAAAAAAATTATTGCGATTTATTTACTTTTTGAAAATCTGCTTCCATCAAGTAGGTGAGAGTTCAAGTTTGAATGAACTTGAAATGAAAACACAGTATTATAAATCATACATTTATTGGTTGCAATTTACATTTCTATATTTTAATATTAGTAGTAAGCTAATTGTTACTAAAATCACTTTTAAGGGGGGGTCACTTCGCCCTGTACTTCCTAATATTAAGATAGATACAGTTCTCTTAAAACTGGTAATAGTTATAGTCCTTTAAACAAATCATGATTTTTTGGATACTGTTAAAGTTAATAATTGTTACGTAAAATTATATTTTTGCCCATTATTTTACTAATGTTTTACAATATTTTTTTATTAACAAATATATTTTTGAAATATATTTGAAATATTTAGGTTTTCCTTGCTGTAGTATACTGGGGTAAACTAATTAAAAAACCATGTTATCGTTTTTAGTTCTAGTACCTAATTTCTGAAAAACACAACTTTTGGAAAATCAACAAAAAAACGTGAAATAAAACGAAAACTGCTTACTTTTAGCTGAATACAGGTTAGCCAATACATAAAACTGAAATATTAAAACACTCTAGTTTCATTCTAAATAAGTAATGCTATAATTACGCATAATAAGTAATAATAATGCTATAATAAGTAATAAAATAATTATGCTATATAACATGTGGCAGTTTCAATGAATGAGTATGAAAACTACTCCGCTATGTCCGCTGTTGACACTGAAGATTACATTCGCATTGTTGAACTTACCACGTAAAATATTATATATATATATATATATATATATATATATATATATATAAATATTATAAAATATTATATTATATTATATAAAATATTATAAATATTTTAAGCCTAACATATTTCACACTAACAACTTGTACGTACTTTTAAAATTACATTATAATAAGCAAAAATATTGAACAAAATCTATATTAATTATTTTTATATTCTAAAACCAGGAAGTTAAAAAGTCGAAAAATCCAGGTTTACGGGGTGGCTTTACACTTTCCTGGAACGGTTTTAAATAACTAGTTGGCGCAACAGTTGGGAAATAATTTACGGGGTCTTCTTGTTCAGGAAAAATATCGTTACTTTTAAAGATATCGTCTGATAAAAGTTTTGGTTCATTTCTACTCTTATCGGTAATGTCATCGTCAAAAAAGTTTTTAGGTTTATTTTTGCCTTCTAATGTACGTTCGGGTTTCATGTTGTCAGTATCAAAAATATTATTAAATATATCGTCAGTGCTTGTGCTTTTTTTGGGTTTCTCGCTATCAGTATCAAAAATATTATTAAATATATCGTCAGTGCTTGTGCTTTTTTTGGGTTTCACGCTATCAGTGTCAAAAATATTATTAAATATATCGTCAGTGCTTGTGCTTTTTTTGGGTTTCACGCTATCAGTATCAAAAATATTATTAAATATATCGTCAGTGCTTGTGCTTTTTTTGGGTTTCACGCTATCAGTGTCAAAAATATTATTAAATATATCGTCAGTGCTTGTGCTTTTTTTTGGTTTCACGCTGTCAGTATCAAAAATATTATTAAATATATCGTCAGTGCTTGTGCTTTTTTTGGGTTTCACGCTATCAGTGTCAAAAATATTATTAAATATATCGTCAGTGCTTGTGCTTTTTTTGGGTTTCACGCTATCAGTATCAAAAATATTATTAAAAATATCGTCAGTGCTTGTGCTTTTTTTGGGTTTCACGCTGTCAGTATCAAAAATATTATTAAATATATCGTCAGTGCTTGTGCTTTTTTTGGGTTTTACGCTATCAGTATCAAAAATATTATTAAATATATCGTCAGTGCTTGTGCTTTTTTTGGGTTTTACGCTATCAGTATCAAAAATATTATTAAATATATCGTCAGTGCTTGTGGTACTTTTGGGTTTCACGTTATCATTATCAAACAAATTATCAAAAGTATCGTCAGTGCTTGTGCTACTTTTGGGTTTCACATTATTGATAAATAAATCATCGTCGTCTTTGCCTGGTGTACTGTCAAATAAATCACCGAAGCTTGTTTTCTTCGTTTTTATTTTATTGTGTGATGGACTTCCAACTTCATTGTTGAAAAAATTAAAAAAATCGTACTTTTTCTTCTTAAGTTCGGGTTTCACGTTATCTTTGTCGTAAGAAAACTGTATACTGAAGTCATCATTTTTAGGTTTCTTTTCGCTTTCAAAAAGACCATCGAAATAATTTCTGTCCGCAGTTTTCGGTTTTTCCTCACTGTCAAAAAAATCATCTGTATTAATGTAGTTATTTTTATATTTTCTTCCATTGTTAAAAAGGTCAAAATTTTCAAGATCGTTTTTGTAAGGTGTAGTTGTTGGTTTTACGTTTTTGTCAAAAACATCAAAAATATCGTCAATGCTAGGTTTCATTTCATTGTTAAATAGGTCATCATTTTTAAAATCGTATTTGTGTGGTTCTTCTTTTACATCATTGCCAAAAATATCGTCAGTGCTCGGTTTCCTTTCATTGTTAAATAGGTCATCTTTTTTAAAATCGTTTTTGTATGGTTTTGCTTTTACATCATTGCCAAAAATATCAAAAATATCGTCAATGCTCGGTGTCCTTTCATTGTTAAATATGTCGGCATTTTTAAAATCGTTTTTGTATGATGTTGGTTTTGGTTTTACATCATTGCCAAATATATCAAAAATATCGTCAGTGTTAGGTTTCCCTTCATTGTTGTTTTTGTATGACGTTTTTGGTTGTATTTTTTTGTCAAAAATATCAAAAATATCGTCAATGCTCGGTGTCCTTTCATTGTTAAATATGTCGTCATTTTTAAAATCGTTTTTGTATGATGTTGGTTTTGGTTTTACATCATTGCCAAATATATCAAAAATATCGTCAGTGCTAGGTTTCCCTTCATTGTTGTTTTTGTATGACGTTTTTGGTTGTATTTTTTTGTTATCAAAAATAAATCAGTGCTCGGTGTCCTTTCATTGTTAAATATGTCGTCATTTTTAAAATCGTTTTTGTATGATGTTGGTTTTGGTTTTACATCATTGCCAAATATATCAAAAATATCGTCAGTGCTAGGTTTCCTTTCACTTTTAAGTAGGTCGTTATTTTTAAATTCGGTTTTGTACGATGTTGGTTCTGGTTTTACATCTTTGTCAAAAATATCAAAAATATCGTCAATCTTAGGTTTCTTTTCATTGTTGAAAAGTTCATAATTTCCCAAACCGTTGTTGTGTGCAGTTTCTGGTTTTAAATGATTTCCAAAAGATACACCGTTTGGTGTTATTTCAGGTTGATCTTCTTCCTTAACTGTCATATTTCCAAAAGGATTTGCGAAATATTTTCTGTAATTCATATAATAGTGATTCCTTCTCGGCCATTCGAAAAAAGTTCTTTTATAACCAAAATTCCTAACTCCACTATCATCGATGGAGTCAATCGCCGAATTTATAATGCGTTTTTCTTCTTCTAGCTTTTCCTCTTTCCTACCTATTCTCGACAATTCGTTTTCCAACATCGTTTTGTAAAACATGTTATTTTCCGGCTCCTTTTCCCTTACAACACTGCCTCCCCAATAAGGAAATCTGTTTCCATACCTCACGATGTTATTATACCACAAGGGTTCGCCAACGGGATTGTAATCGTTGTAGAAACGGGTTTTTGAAAAAGGAAAATAGCCATTTACGTAGCTAAATTCTTCTCTGGGTGGTCTGTAGCCGTAAAAACCGAATGGGTTTGGAATGGTTTCGAATGGGTTACTGAATGGGGTTTTGATTGGGTTCCTGAATGGGTTATTGAAAGGGTTATTGAAAGGGTTCCTGAATGGGTTATTGAATTGGTTCCTCAATGGGTTACTGAATGGGTTCCTGATTGGGCTATTGAATGGGTTACTGAATGAGTTCCTGAATGGGTTATTGAATGGGTTACTGAATGGGTTCCTGAATGGGTTATTGAATGGGTTCCTCAATGGGTTACTGAATGGATTCCTGAATGGGTTATTGAATGTGTTACTGAATGGGTTCCTGAATGGGTTACTCAATGGATTGTATCCAAAATTGAAACCGTTTTGAAGAAGTGGTGCTCTATTGTTGAAGTACTGTTCACACAAAGCGTCAGGAAGTAGAGCGCTTGACGCGATGGCGAAGAGGAATATAATGTTCTGAAAATAAAAGTAGAAATTAGATGGTTGATAAACAAATAAACAAAATTCTAAATAAATAAGTTTCATAAGCAAAAATAATAGTAATTTCTAAATTAACAAAGTATAAACTACTAGCAGCTAGTGCAAACAAAACGCAAAGTTCTTCATATTCTGTTATTTTTTCTAGAAAACATGGTTCGAAATCCAAAAACTAGAAAATTGTTCTAAGTTTTCAAAATGTATTCATCGGATTTAATCAAAGTTTAGTTATTGTGCTGCGCGCATGCGTGCACCACCCCCCCACTCGATCGGATCTAAAGTTCGGACTGCGCGCGCTGTCTGTCTTTTGAACTCCAACGGGGAGCGCTTTCTGCATGAAAATCAGCGCTGACCATATTTTTTGTGTTAGTGTGTGAATAATTAGGATCGGAGGTTAGATTTTGGCCCTGAGGGGAGCTAGAACCTTGTCGATGAGACCAATTCGCGATATGAAGCAGTCTGCAATCAACCAGTTACGAATGTAGTGTTTCTCCCTAAAATTTGCAGTGTCCTCTAAAATTTGTAGTGTCCTCTAAAATTTGTAATGTTCCTCTAAAATTTGTAGTGTTCCTTCTAAAATTTGTAGTGTTCTCAAAAATTTGTAATGCTCCTCTAAAATTAGTAGTTTTCCTCCTAAAATTTGTATTGTTCCTCCTAAAATTTGTAGTGTTCTCTAAAGTTTGTAAAATTCCTCTAAAATTCGTAGTGTTCCTTCTAAAATTTGTAGTGTTCTCTAAAATTTGTAATGTTCCCCTAAAATTAGTAGTGTTCCTCCTAAAATTTGTAGTGTTCCTCCTAAAATGTGTAGTGTTCCTCCTAAAATTTTGGAGTGTTTCCCTAAAATTTGTAGTGTTCCTCCTAAAAGTTGTAGTGTTCCTCCTAAAATTTGTACTGTTCCTCCTAAAATTTGTTGTGTTCCTCTAATATTTGTAATGTTCGCCTAAAATATGTAGTGTTCCTCAAAACTTTGTCGTGTTCCCTAAATTTTGTTGTGTTTCTCCTAAAATTTTTAATGTTCTCCTAATATTTGTTAGTGTTCCTCCTAAAATTTGAAATGTTCCCCTGAAGTTTGTATTGTTATGCAAATTTGTTAGTGAAATTAATATTATGTTAATTGGTGTGTCCCGGTCAGTTGGCGTGTTGTTGCTCATACAGCTGGCTCCCAAACTTATGTGTAATGGGAGGAACCAAGATCCCCGTTGCAACTTAATTGTAAACGAAGTTGAGAGATAGATATCGCAGGCGATTTAGGCTCAATGCTCACCTAAGTTAGCATGCCTGAAGTCAGGTGAACCGAATTACGCCGCATCATAAAGCTAAAAGAAAACGAATTATTGCACCAATTATTTCTTGAACATACAGTGGATACTTAATGAAGTTTCATCGTGATACAATGAAAATTGGAACACTTATATTTTCACAGTTTTCTTTATTTCTATGACATATGTTTTCGCTGTGAGGCATCTTCAGACATTGAAGCTAAAACGTGATAGTTTGTATCTTAACACTAATAATGTTAAAACTGGAAAAGCGACGTATAAAAAATATGAATTTAAAATAATTTGTAAAAATCCAAAATTTAATTTAAAAGAACAGACTTAAAAGTCTCTCTTTTATTCAAGCCTATTGTCTACTGCTTTCAAAACTGCTGCTCACCCACCTTTTTACATTGTCAATCCTTACTAC
>CM040189.1:122525795-122528295 GCA_022606455.1 Callitettix versicolor
AAATTAGAAAATGACTCTAGTAAACAAGCATTTTAAGATCCTATCTTACAGACAAAGCCGCCTCGGTGGCCTAGTTGATAGCCACCCCGAGGACCTGGGTTCGATTCCCGGCCAGAGCTTGGCATTTTAATACGCTATAAATCATCCCATCGTCTGCATTAGCCAAAGTGTGTACAATAGTCGGACGTTAAACACCAAAAAAAAATATATATAATAAAATAAATCTTACAGATAGAATGTCCCGTATGATATATGAAAGTGAGTATTCGGGATTTAAAGATATCAATGCTGGTGTGCCACAAGGGAGCGTACTGGGGCCATCGCTGTTCTTGCTATATACAGGTGATCTGCCACTGGATGAAGGAACCACAGTGGCTATATTTGTTGACGATACTTCTGTACCAGCTGTTGGCGATAATGTTAAAGAAGGAACAGAAAATCTGCAGAAAACCATTCTGAAAGTTAATGTGTGGACCCAAAGGGCTAAGTCAACCAGTATTAATTTTACTTAAAAAAAAGATGTGCCAGTACTAATAAACAGTAAAATTATTCTATACAGAGATGATTTGGATTCAAAGCTCAACTGGAAGTCACAGATTACAAAGGAAAAAAAGGAGCTTGAGATTAAGTTGAAGATTAATCTTGAATTATATCTAAATAGCCAATACATGATAATCACTCACACACTCACACACACACACACACACAAACACAAACACACATACACACACGCGCATCCACATACACACACAAAAAACACAAAGTAATCACGCGCGCGCGCACACAAACACAGACACACACACACACACACACTCAAACATACACGCGCGCGCGCATGTTTTTTACAGACAAACAAACACACACACACGCACACAAACTAAAATCCATCAGATACGCACACACGCCATAAAATACGCACACAAGCATACGTATACACTTTGAATTACTCAACTAACACAGTATGAGTAATAATTTACTTTTCTAATATGAAATTATTAAACCAATGTGGAGCTATTGTCTGCAAATTTGGGGATGTGGCAAGAGAAGTAATATAAATAAAAATTCAAATTACTCAAAATAAAATACTTAGGGTAATATTAAATGCGCCGAGGTACATACGCAATGAAAAAATTTACAGAGACCTTAAAGGGAAGGCGATTATTGATGAAATCAAGGCAGCAGCAGCGAAGCAAGAAAAACTACTCCAAATCCATACCAATGCTAGTGTCCAGCAGGTGCTAGCACACAGGACTTCGTGCAGTGATAGCATATCAAGCTAAGAGGCTGTAGCTGACAATCAGAACCATTCCGTGGTGGATTTTTTTTTTTTTTTTTTTTTTTAACGTTCGACTATTGTGCACACTTGGGCTAATGCAGACGATGGTATATGATTTAAAGCGTACGAAAATGCCAAGCTCTGGCCGGGAATCGAACCCGAGTCCTCGGGGTGAAAGCCCAGTACGCTATCAACTAGGCCACCGAGGCGGCTACCATTCAGTAGAACGAACATCTGACACAGTGATCTATTTTAAGTTATAACTACCGGACAAGTTTGTACTTAGTTGAAGTCCTCAACAGTAATGAAAAAACAAAATTTACACGACCGAAATTCAAATAGATCGAAAGGAAATAATTTTAGAAATTTTAACGATTGATCAGTCTTTTTGGGAGGTATAGCATAACAAATGTTTTGTTCTGTGCTTATGGACTACATTTGAAGAACATTTTTTTTGAAAATCGTTAGTATATGATTTTGAGAAAATCGGTTTTTACTTTTTACAAATTACTGTAAAAATATGAGGAAACCAAATATAAATTGCACGTTTTATAAATATTTGTAAATCTATTTAGTTCTTCGCATATGCCCGCGGACGTAAGGACGGACGGAAAGACATCCAAGTGAAAACCACTTTTTGGATTCAGCAAATCTCTAAACCGATAATCATAAAAATGTCGAAATCAGTTATATTGCAGCCATTTCTAAGAGAACGTCGCTCAACTGTTTCAAAATGGCGGTTTTTCGAAATTTTAGTATACAATATCGCTTTGAAACTTTTAAAATTTTACTTGACATTTTTTTTTTTAAATCTGCTTTCACCATTGAATTATGCGCCGAAATCATAATAAATTATTACTTTGAACTTTAAAATTTCGTTAATTTTTTTTAATATTATTATTTTTTGGAAATTTTAGGTAGATAACTTATGGTGGAATCATCAAAGTTTATTAGAAAAAAGGAAGAAGTTATGAAAATTATACAGATGTTTTATATCGGCCATTTTGAAACGGTTATACGAATGTTGTCAAATTTCATAGAAATCCATCAGCTTTTTGAAAGAAATTTATAAGATTTCCTTAATTATGCTTAGTATTTTTAATTCGTTTCACTCGACAGCGAGACAGTTGCGCGTCGCAATAATATAGGCTAAATATTGAACACACAACTTACCTGATACGGAAGCATCGTGGAATTAATGTAATTGTTTGTTTTTCAGTTATA
>CM040189.1:122535795-122550795 GCA_022606455.1 Callitettix versicolor
CTCGGGGTGAAAGCCTAGTACGCTATCCACTAGGCCACCGAGGCGGCTCTCGCGTGATGGAAGCGGATTTTCAAAAGTAATACTTTTCTTTTTCTTACAACTTTTTTGAAATTATAAAATAACAATCGGCATTAAAATGTGCATACATTAGCGTTTTAAACTTTTACGAAATTGGACCGTGACCGATGTCAAATTAAATTTCCGAATTTCAACGTACTTCGAAAATACGAAATGCCGACTTATACAGTTTTCAACGCCGATTACGACGGTAAAATGGGATTTTCTTGTAAAATATAACACAAACGTTTATGAATTTTTAAAGATTTGAAACGGTCGCCATTTTGAAACTAATTTTTCTGGTTAACAACTTGTCCAAATCGATCTTCGTGGAATCTTCAGGCTAAAATTTCGAACGTGGGTTTGCTAAAACAACACACACACACACATTACACATATTAAAATTTAATGACCCTTAAAAAGTAATTTATAGTTCAGATTTGCCCCTCATTTCCAAATCGGTTTGGCCTTACTGTAAAGGCTACTCCAATTGCTCATTTTCGTAGGGAATTTTACTAAAAGTACAAATTCGATGACAGCAGTATTATTTCGAATTTTGGTCTTTCTTTAATTTAAATTCGGTACAACAATTTGATTTATTAATTCATTTCCAAAATAACCAATTTTCGTTAAAGAAATAACGTAGATTTTGTTTGTAGACGACACAGAAAAAGGATTAGGGTACGTTTTATTTTCGTACGTCTTGACTGCATTCGAAAAAAGTTTGATGAAAATCGGGTTTGCACATTTTGTTGTATTATTTACAAATTCATAATCTCATTTCATAAACGTCCATTTGCAGTTTTCCCTCCTTTGCGCAGCGCTAAACTAATAAACCCCCGTTTAAATAATCGGGCGCCAGTTCCGTATCGTCCCGTGAAAAGTTGGGATGATTACGGGGGGCGTTGCCGGCCCTGATTATGCCCCAAGAAAGTGTGCAAGTCGGCTTTGATCTCGCCGAGGGTGGGGAAGGGAAATAGCATTTAAATCATGCAAATGATTTAGAGCGGGGACTAATAGAAATCATGCCCTCAGGCTCGGGGGGTGCGGGGGTGCAGCACGAAATTAAGCTCCACTTTACAGAATAAAATCCATTTCAAAGTTGATGAAACTTGAACGGTTTACGAATAATTATTAGGCGCGAGGAACGGAGAAGGAAACAGGGGTGGGGTCGTGACGTAATAGTCTATCTGGTGGTAAAACAAACAGTTAAAAGTTGGTCTTATTTCAATTTGACAAACTTTAGCTCTGTGTTTATCTTTTGCCTTTGCGAATTTAAGTAGCGTAAAGGAAGGTGTGTCTGAAATTTTATTTTGTTTTTTAAGAAATTCTAGTAGCAGATCGCTAGAACTCGGACTAATACGTAGGTTCAAGACTAGTTAACTTACGCTGATCCTCTGTCTTCATTAGTCTAGCTGCCTTAAAAAAACCACGTTAAAGCAAAAAAAAAAAAAAAAAATACGAATTTTTGTGTATATATTTTAATTCAGCCCATGAACCGATATTATCTAATTTTTTTGACGCTTTTAGGTTAAAATTTTTGTAGACAGTTTTCTAAAATAAACATCTGTTCTATTTTAGATGAAAGAATTCGAAAATCGATCTAATTTCTTAAAAATCGTTTCTTCAAAACTCGATAATTTATCGAATTTGTATAACGTTAACAGCTAAAAATTTAATTTTCATTTTTCCGATTTACTCTTGCGAAAGGAAAAATTTTAAATTTTCCAACTAACGTTATGTACGAATTTTTCCTGATCAAAATCTGACGAAATGATTTTGAGAAATCCATTCATTTTTCAGGCTTTAATAATAACCATAAAACCGGATTTTGAGAGAAATTGTCACCAGTAGTTTTGTTGTAGTAATTATCCGAAACGAAATTCATCAAAATTGTTAAAGCTAATTTTTAAAAAATCCAATTTTTGTTAATATTGAAGTTATCTTAAAACCCAATTCTTATTGACTTTTCAGATCGTTAAACTTCAGAATCGAAAAGAATTCGAAAATCGATTTAATTTCTTAAAAATCGTTTCTTCAAAACTCGATAATGTATCGAATTAGTATAAGGTTAACAGCTATAAAATTTAATTTTCATTTTTCCGATTTACTCTTGCGAAAGGAAAAATTTTTTAATTTTCCTCACTAACTTTACGTACGTAGTTTTCCTGATCAAAGTTAAAACAAAATCTGACGAAATGATTTTGAGAAATCCATTCATTTTTCTGCTTTAATAATAACCATAAAACCGGATTTTGAGAGAAATTGTCACCTGTAGTTTTGTTGTAGTAATTATCCGAAACGAAATTCATCGAAATTGTTAAAGCTAATTTTTAAAAAATCCAATTTTTGTTAATATTAAAGTTATCTTAAAACCCAATTCGTATTGACTTTTCAGATCGTTAAACTTTAAATTATAAATTACTTAATGAATTAGATTAATTACTAAAAGTTGTTCTTGTGAACAGATCTACTTAATGTAACGGTTATTATTCACAATTTTCCAACTTTAAGATCAAGGTGGTACTTTTAACGGTGTAAAATTCATTAACCAGTCAGGTTTTATCTTAAAATAAAGTAAAATTCACTTTGTAGATCGCGGAACGTTAATTTACAAACTACGTGATGAAACTATATTAATCAATAAACGTTGCTCGTGTGAACAGTTTCATTTAAAGCTACAGTAACGTTTCTTAATGTTTTAAATTTGAGATCAAGGCTGTGGGTCTTTTTATTGTAAATTAACTAAACAAATAGATTTTATCTTAAAATAAAGTAAAATTCACTTTCTAGACCGCGGAACTTAATTTACAAACTACGTGATGAAATTATATTAATCACTAAAAGTTGCTCGTATGAACAGTTTCATTTAAAGCTTCAGTAACGTTTCTTAATGTTTTAAATTTGAGATCAAGGAGGTAAGTCTTTTAATACAAACTACGTGATGAAATTATATTAATCACTAAAAGTTGCTCGTATGAACAGTTTCATTTAAAGCTTCAGTAACGTTTCTTAATGTTTTAAATTTGAGATCAAGGAGGTAAGTCTTTTAATGGTGTATTAACTAAACAAATAGATTTTATCTTAAAACTAAGGTAAAATTCACATTCTAGATCGCTAAACCTTAATTTACAAACTACGTGATGAAATTATATTAATCACTAAAAGTTGCTCGTATGAACAGTTTCATTTAAAGCTACAGTTTCGTTTCTTAATGTTTTAAATTAAAGATCAAGGAGGTAAGTCTTTTAACGATGTATTAACTAAACAAATAAATTTTATCTTAAAACTAAGGTAAAATTCACATTCTAGATTGCTAAACCTTAATTTACAAACTACGTGATGAAATTATATTAATCACTAAAAGTTGCTCGTGTGAACAGTTCCATTTAAAGCTACAGTTTCGTTTCTTAATTTTTTAATTTTGAAATTCAGTTAGTAGGTCTTTTAAGTTGTACGTACATTCACTAAGCAGATCGATTTTATTTTAAAACTAGGTTATAATTCACTTTACAGATTGCTAAACCACAACTTACAAGCCAACGATAAAATTATATTAATAAATAAAAGTTGGTCGTGTGAACAGTTCCGCTTAAAGCAATTGTTACGTTTCCCAATGTCAGTAAGAACTGACCGTGAACCAACTCCATATTTTGTCCGCAATTAGACAATTGGATTAATAGAGAGAGTGTTCTGTTGTAGAGCAAAATCGTGCCAGAGACGGACTGCTCCATTATCGTGGACACTGACCAGATCCCCGAGAACCTAACCTAATCTCGTCAACAGCTCCGTAACGCTTCCAAATCTTCTTAGTCGACGGGGTCTGCTTGCTAAATAATATGCAATTTCACCCGCTTCTTTTAATTGAAAGCGTCAATGTAATTTTTAACAATCACAATTGTGATGCCACTTGAATTTGATAATAGTTCAATCTTTTTAACAACTTCTGTCAATATTTATTTTTCATATTTTCACGGTAATTTGAAACTTTAAATTTTTGAAAATATCAATGCTGATTACGACTGTAAAATTAAAATATTATTGTGATATTGTTACTTTTTGGAAGTTCTTCAGTCACACAGAATGACGGATGGACGGACAGACAGACACCTCGCACTAATAAGGGGTATTATTTCAATAGACACGTCGCCTGGCGCCCAACAATCACTGATAGACGCGCGCCGCCAGGCCAATTCGTTATTCAAATTCGGCAGCGCCTACTACTTCCTGTTTGGGGCGCCATCTGATGTCATATAGTGGAAGCAATATCAGTGTAGCCAACTTTCAATTATTGATATCCGCTTTTACGTTGTGTGATTTATTATTGTTGATTATAATATTGTAATCCGTGAGCTTCGAAACTCATATTTTAAGTAGTGGATTTCAATTGGAAACTGTTTTATTGGAGCGTTTATCATGGTAAGGTCTAGACCCAGTCACTTAAAATGAGCGTCGATTCTACTTCTAAATAAATTTTGATGAGGCTTAACACACACGCCTCAGTTTGTGAGGGGGCGCTCTAACGTTCGTAACTTTGGTTCGATTATTGTTCAAATTGTGCATGAAAATATATTTTGGCTAACTTTGAAGAGTTTGTTTCCTAGTATTGAAGCGTTCGCTTCTTATACTGCGTTGTGCACTTTGTATTTGTCACCATGGAGTGATTCGGTTTCATCGAGTAAGCTTACGAAGCGTAAGTAACGCGAGTAGGGGAAGTGTTACACAGACCTCCTCCAGTTCTCAGCTCTTCTCCTTTCTTGTGTCTGCCGGTTCCGACTGAGTTGGTCGCGCACGTATGTACATACAACGTGCTTGCTTCTCTCTATCTCTTTCTTTTCTGTCTTTTTCTTTCCACTTTTCTTCTTCTCATGTTCTCTCGCGCGCGCATATAATGATGTTGTGTACATTGTGTATATTGCCAGCAGCAACAGTTCAATTGTATACGGTTTATATTCAGTAATAACACGTGCGTTTGATTTCATTTTTCTTATATTCTCGAGACCTTAAATATCTTATATTTATATATGCTATATTTTCGAGACGTTATATATAGCCTATATATTTTAAGAAGCTAGCGCTTATGTCGACAGTTCCAATGACTACCAATTTTCCTAGTAAAATTGGGACTCGCTTGTCGACGTGGTAAGGCACCGTTCAGCCTGCTGCATGTCACCTCAAGGCTGTACATTTTCTAGCCGCAGTTACTGCTCTTACTGTTGTCGCTGATTAGTCTAATCAGACCCTTTCTCATAAGCCTAATTGGTAGAGAGGATGAACGTTGAAAAAAACTAGTAAAATTTATTCAGCCGTTTGAAAATGGCGGTCGTTCTAAATCTTAAACAATTCATAACTGTTTTTATTAACATGTATCATGTTTTAGGGCTGGTTGTGATGTTGGATTTCGCGCGACCAGTGCCAATGTCATATTGCATATAATGGTATATTTAGCTCGTTTCGTGCTATTGTGTATATAAAAATATAATTGTGACTACTTCTAAACAGCTGATTTCGCACAACAGCTGTTGCTTAAATACGCCTATCATTTCTAAATACAATTTCTACAATGTTAAAAATACAATTTTTAAATAAAATGGAAAATAATATTATTTTTTTAAAATGTTTTAAATGAAGAGCAAATATTAAAAAAGATGAACGAGATTGATATATTGACTAATTAATAACCAAAACGAGGAATCGAGAAAAACGTGATACATGATTTATATTTTTGGTTCGGTAACAGAAATTTGTTTTTGAAAATCTGATTTTACGATCTCAGTCCGTAAAGTACGCATTAATTAGTAATATAAATTTCATTTGTGTTAAGGAAATTTTAAAACTAAAATTTAAAAAAACCAAATTCATTAGAAGTCTAATCAATGTAAGGAAAAACGATGTAAAAGAAATTGAAGTGGATCGCGATTTTTTTCAATTTATTTCCAAAACTGAAAATCTCTTTCACAAATTTTCCACACTGATTTGCGTCGTAAACCTTCATGATCGGATTTTGAGGCAAATCTGATGAACCGATTTTGATAAATCTAACCAATTTTTCTTGGCCGTACTTTCGGTAAATTAAACAAATGAAAGACTTTTAGTTTGCTGTTTTGGCACCACTTATTTACCCACCTGAAAATTAACTGTTCACGCTACAGCAGTGATAGCCCCATGCACTAGTAATATGTCTCATTGATGTGATTAAGCAGAGTCTAGTATCATCTCTCGGGGGGAAGCGGTGTTTGTATTGAAGCTTCCTGCGGCGACAGCCAGGCTCCGTAACAATTTAATCCACTCCTCGGTAATGAAGCACCCAGTCCTCAACATCGGAAGTCTTTGCTTCCCCATGTGAGTGCTGAGAGAATCGCTGCCAAGATAGTCGGGACAGCACGTCGCAAGTATTAATTATAATTAAAAAATTACTGTGCTTTTGCCCGGGATCGAACCGGATATTTTGAACGTATGAGGCGCACGTCATAACCACTAGACTACGGAAACTACGAAGTTTGTCCTATGTAAACATATGAAATAAATAGTTCAATTAATTTTGGTAGTTATATTAAAAGTATTTGTTTTATAATAATTCGTAACGATCAGCTGATTTCTTTCAACAGCTGATAGATTATACATTTTAGATTATGTGGTTAAAATTGCAATAAATTTCATTTCAAAACATAGGTTTCCTTGCAGTGACATCACAAATTGTGTATTAGCTACGTGTCAGCTGACTGCAGCCTGTATTGTCTCCAACAATTGCTTGTCTGTACGTCTGTACAAAGCTATGACAAGCAATGTATCTTAGGTTAATGACCCGATCACTGGGCATGTTAGCAGTGATTGGGGGGCGCACTCAAAGTGATTATACAGGGTGTCTGGTTATTATCTACCGAAACACTGGCGAATGTTTCTACGGATCAAAATAATCCAATTTTTTGACTCGCTGACGTGATAGAAGCGGATTTTTAAAAAATAGTTCACATTTTGTTTAAAACCTGATTTTTATTCGTTATAATCAGCACTAAAACCTAAATATTCTAAGTTTTCTATTAAATTTATGCATATCTTAATGTTGATTATGAATGTAAAATAAGATTAAAAAAAGAAATTTTGTAACGAACTTTTTCTAAATATTAATAAAATCTATATTTACGCCAAATTTGAATCAAATCGGATAAATCTAGCCTATCCCAAACATAAGTGTGATAAGACAGGTTACACTGGGGTGAAGAACGTCATTACTCTGGGGCGTACGCAACAATATTCGAGGCAGAGCTAATGACCGCAGACAAGAGAATTTCAGACAGGCTTTTAAGAAACGTCGAAATCATATTTATACCGATAATTCAGGCAGTAATAAAAGCACTGGTAAAGTCCAAGCAAGTCTGTACGTCTCAGGAGAACTTCAGAAGTAAGTCCTTGTAGAACTGGGTTACTCTTCACTGGGTTCCTGGGCATAACGTTGAGGGTAATGGGGAGACGGATCGATTGGCCGGACTGTGATCTCCATCTGAATTTATCGTAGCCGGTTGTAGGTTTTCTCTGTCGCTGGCCGGGTCTGTATCAATAGAGGAATGAATAAACAACGTCAGACAAGATGGGACAACCTTCATAGGCGCTCCCATAGCAAACGCCTCTTAAGAAAGTTCCCTCAAGGGGAACTTAGGGGCTGTTGGTATCTTTGACAGAACAACCTTGGGACGTATTTCAGGACAGAGGGTTCAAATGAACAGGATAGGAACCACGGAGGAATCGTGTGTAGGTTATACAGGAAAGAAGAGGAAACTGCAGGACACATAATTTACGAGTGTGAGGCTCTTGACCGTAGGAGGTTATTTAGTTTCCAGGACCTTGAGGACTTCCAGTAGGATGAGCTAGTCAGTGGATTGTTGGAACGTTTCAAGAGTACCAGTATGATAAATTAATATTTAAGACGTTTGGTTGCGCAGTGCCTGGAGTTTAATTATCCTTTCCTTTAATAATAATTCTTTCATTCTATTCTAAGAACACAGGTCCTGTATTTGATATATATCTCATTGTACGTTCCATCTAGAAGTCAGCATCTGCGTTCATTTCCAAATCCTGGACTTATCGTGACAGCTCCAATGTTTCAAAATCCAACGTACGCTAAAATAGTTCTGCAACTAATAAACAGTGGTACTTTTTTTAATGGAAAAAAAATATTTACGCACGATGCTTGTCGAATGCGGATATTTTCTCGAATTCGGAGAAAATACTTTGCACATAATTTTTTTCCCACAGTATTATTTAAAAGTATTATTATTATTAAATATTATTATTTAAAAGTATTATTATTTAACAATACAAATAATACATTTGGATAATAATACACTTGGATCAAACCCAAGTGTAGTTTTATTTGTTCAAGCTTCTTCTGGGAACAAAATACATAAACATTGAGCATTAACCAAAGATGTCATACATACGTTTTGATCATTGCTCATTTCATTTACCCGGGTCCGGGTCTTACTATGATGGCTCATAGTAATGAAAATGAATACAAATTCATTCATTTTCCCAATTAGCATTCGTTAATAATTTTTGTCTGCAGTTTACTAACTGAAGTATTTTAGTCTAGTCGGAGTTTCAAAACAAAACTTCTTTCGATCCTCTATGAGAAAGTCTGTGCACTATTTCCTTAAACACAATCCGCATCACTTACATCCAAGGATTACCAACGAAACTATGATTATTTTCACACCCTACACTGTTCAGCGTCACCCGAGGGCGCGTTCATTTTGATTCTTTCACCCTCCTAAACGTTCCCCAAAGCCCTTTGTACCCTAACTAAGCTTCGCCTACATTTGTATACGCCGGCGCAGTGGGGCATAAACCGCAGTGAGGGGTTGATCTTTTTGTCAACAGATTCAATAGGGTCGTGCGCGAGGTCTGGTATGAATACAACACTTATTCAAAGATCACTTGCTGCAGTATTTATTTAAGTTAATTGTTTGTAAAGTGTTTTGCACTTCTGATCGTTTCGTATCTGTTGAATTTATGTTTTCCTGTTCCCTTCAATTCCTGGTGTGTCGATCAGTGCAAGGATATCGCCATACCGCTTTTAAAAATTGTTAATTAATTATGACACATTTCGTGTTATTAGCATACTGTATTTATTTTGGAAAATGAGCTGTTGTAACATACAATATGGTAAGTCCCTGACTAGGGACTTAGAAATGAGCTATAATCAAGACCTTTGGATTTGTTTTTGAGGAGTCATCAAACATGTCCATATATATATATATATATATATATATATATATATATATATGTGTGTGTGTGTGTGTGTGTGTGTGTGTGTGTGTGTGTGTGTGTTTGTTTGTTTGTTTGTTTGTTTGTAAAGTGAATTTATGCTTTCCTGTTCCCTTCATTCTTGGTGTGTCGATTGATACGTCCGTTCGACACTACTGTTTCTAGAAGAAACATTGTTTCAACTTTTCACCTGGGTATCTTTGAAATCATATCTGGATATCTTCGAAGGGAAAGAAATACAAGTGTAAAGTGTAAGTGTAAAATGTAAGCGTTAAGTGTATACATGAAGTGTTTGTGCAGGTATGTCTATTTATTTGGCCTAATCAGCTGGGCTAATGGCGGGTTGATCTTTGTCAGCTAAAGTCAGCCCACTTTTTATTTGCGTCTTTGGAGCTTATTTAAGGAGCTGGCAGGTCCAAGTATCCTCCAGTTCGACTTCAGAGCGAGAATTACCTCGAAGATGCCAGATACGATTTTGATGAAAAGTCAGAACAAAGGCTTTTCTAGAAACAATTGTCAATTGGATGTACACAATGTTTTCAATGTGATTCAATTGTGTCGAAGTGATGTACACCGGTGTTCAATGTGATTCATGATTTTGTGTGTGTGTGTGTGTGTGTGTGTGTGTGTGAGTGTGTGTGTGTGTGTGTGTGTGTGTCTGTGCGTGTGTGTCTGTCTGAGAGAGACTAAGAGAGATATAGATTGATAGAGAGAGAGAGAGAGAGAGAGCGCACTCAAACTTTCGCAATTTTTGTTCAATTTGATTCAAACTTTTCAAGAAAATCGGTTTGGTAATTAATAGTTTCATGATGTTCATTACCCACAAAACTTCCTGAACAATTTAAAAACAACTATAATTTCAAATCTTTAAAAACTGTTTTGAAAATCATCGTCAGGGGGTCTCCAAACTTTCCAGCCTTAGGGCCATACTGATTACTCCAGTAAGTTCCGAGGGCCAACTTATCTTGGTTGTTTCTTTATCTAACTTATCACAAAAACAATAACAATAAGCCTACAACAATGTTATGAGTAGTTAGCCCATGACCATATCAATGTAGATGTCATATTAATAATTATTCAACATAAAATTAGAATACTTCAGTAAACTAAATTTAATTTGCTATAAAAAATATGTTCTCTAAAAGGAGTTTTCAAGTATGCTAGCTCTCCGCGGGCCGGATGTGGCCCTCGGGCCGTAGTTTGGAGAGCCCTGATCATGACGGAGGTCAGGGTTCATTTTTCTATTTCCAATGCAAATTGAAAGTTTAAATTGTCAATATAACATGCAGGTTTTAATGGTGTTTGGTAATGGTTTTAATGGTAAATCGAATTAACCAATATTTGATAAATACAGTATGATAATAGGTATGTGTTTATTTCAAAGTCCCAGGTCTGGGTCTTACCATGATGGCCGCTCGAAAAGCTCATTTCCCAGTAGACATTTGTTGCTACATTTAATTTTTTTAAAGATTGTAAGATTATATTTGGTTATTTTTTTTTGAAATGCACAGGAAGCAAGTAGCCCATAAGCCCGGTTTCCCTCGGGCAATTTTTATTCCGACACGCCTACGTAGCTCTAAAAACCTTCAACAGCTGTCCGTTATTTTAATACACGGACCGATTTGCGCCGCCCCAAAAATGAAAACGTAATTTACAAGCCCGTATTGCGGAATTCGCCACGGCCTGTTTTGCACTTGCTTTATAAAAACGTCGAGCGACAATGAGTGTTAAGGGGTGGAAAATGAGGCGTGCTATTAGCTTAGGGTGACATATGCCGTTCACCCCCTCCCCCCTTGCAAGACAATGACCCTCCCCTCTTGGGATTACATGGCCTCTAATCACACGACCCCTGAATTAGACAACTAAATCACTAGATTGGCATAACTCGATATGACTACTGATTGGAAAAATGCGTAACATATTTTTAACTCTTACAATGGAGAAAATACTGTTAAATGTAAAAATATTAGGTAAAAAGACTCGCGCGCACAGCTGTCTCGCTGATGGAATTTTTAAAACTTATTCAGGTCAAGTCAAAATCACAGTAATTTTTATTGACTTATATTATTTTTAAATTTAACAGCGGTCAGGGTTATTTTTTTGTATTTTCAACATAATTTAAACTTTTAAACATATGTTGACGCTTATAACAGTTGTGAAATCAGATTTTCAAAAACGTGTAGAAACGTAAGGAAAAAAGGTTACGAATTGCAATTGCCGCCATTTTGAAACGGTTAAACAGGTTTTGCTGTTGAGTAAGAAACTTGAAGAAAATCAATATTTTTGTGCGCAATGTTTCAAAAAAATCATTTCAAGGTCGTAGATTCGAGACTGCAGTTACCGCCGTTAACTCTTACCACCCCTCCCAATATTCTGTATTAGTCGAAATTTCACAAAACGAAACCGTTAAGAAAAGGAAAGCATGTTCAACATCAGACCGAAATTTCACGGAAATCTTCAAAGTCAATTTTGAAATAATCGAATTTTAAAATGATTTTAATTTTAAAATTAAAATGGTGGCGAAAAATGAACAAACAAGACCTGGGTGCAATATTTTATCAAGATCTTTTCAATCAATTTATATATATATATATATATATATATATATATATATATATATATATATAGAGAGAGAGAGAGAGAGAGAGAGAGAGAGAGACAAATGAACAAATATCCTTGAAAAACCTATATTTGAAAGAAATATTAAAATCTTATGTTTATTTTTTCTCGAGCAATACACTTGCTTTTTAGTACTTATAGATGAAAAAGCTTACAATGTAAAATTAAATTATCAAAAGAGAAAGTCAGTGCACATTTTATTACATAAACTATATCGACTAATATATAAACGTATTTTAACGATTTCCGCTCTTCAAAACTATTTTAACACAAACCCACCTTTAAACATAACCACAATTTGTGATCATGAATAATGCATAAATGCAATTATTCAGGTTCATTTTATATTTTTCAAATTAATCTTTTCCTCGCTGAGGCACAATTCAGGAGCTTAATGCGCTCGTTTTTCAAAAAAAATTATAAAAGCAGTACTTCCCGAAAGGATTATCAGCCACTAATAAAACAATGCCTTCAGTTTGAACGTACAGAGTAGATTAACGATGACGGAATCTAGAGGGCAAAAACTTAGATAATGGGGGGGCGTATTGTCAGCGCCGTCATGTGGGGATTATGGCTGGCGATTGTTCTTTTTAATGTGCTTTGTTGTTTTATGAACACAATTTGTTTGTTCCCATACATTGCGATGTAGGGTGACGTCGGTGGGATGAATCCTGATCCTTTTTTTGGTGGGGTGGGTTTACTTTCTCAATATACGAGTTATAGATAATCGCGGCAGGCAGCTGTATTACTGACATGATAGAAGCGAATTTTCAACAGATATATAATTGGGCCGATTTTAATCAAATTGTCAGCATTTAAATCTGGTTTCCTTATATTTCGCCGAACCTCTACGTATTCTTATATACTAAACGTATATTTAACTGTTTACACATCTAGATAGGCCTATATTTGTATCTACATATTTATATATAAGTATAATAATACACACACGCACACACACACACACACACACACACACACACACACACACACACACACACACACACACACACACACACACACACACACACACACACACACACGTATGCTCTTGCTTGCGTTTATGCGTATGAGTGTGCGCGCGTTTGTCCGTGTGTGTGTGTGTGTGTGCATGTGTGCGTGCGTGTGTGTGTGCGTTCGCGTGTGTGTATGTGTGTGTGTATGTGAGTGTGAGAGTGCGCTCGCGTGTGCGTGTGCATGTGCGTGCGCGCGCGTTTGTCCGTGTGTGTGTGTGTGTGTGCGCGCGTGTGTGTGTGTCTGTGTGTGTGTGAGTGAGTGTATGTGCGCTTGTGCCTATGCGCGAGTGTGCGTGTGCGTGCGCGCGCGTTTGAAATCAATCTTTTGCAATTTTTGTCCAGTTTGATGTTTTATATATATATATATATATATATATATATATATATATATATATAGAGAGAGAGAGAGAGAGAGAGAGAGAGAGAGAGAGAGAGAGATGAGAGATAGGTTAAGAAAGTCGTCATTCATGTTACGAATCAGAGTCTGCTTTGTATAACTAAAGCCGTTCATTTTTCAAAAGAATTCTCTGAAAATATTCTCAAAACATCATACGTAAAAGAAATTAGTATAGAAAGTATCCTAATTAAGAAAATTGAAATTGACTTTATTTTACAATACTAAAAACCACTCTTCAGTATAAGGGTTGTTGTACTTTACTTTTAGCTAATTTCCATTGGCAAATGAGCGGCTATCGTGGTAAGACCCAGACGTAAATATATATATATATATATGTTTGCGTGCTGCGTGCGTGCGTTTTATGACGTTGACGATCACGGGTTTGGTCCTATTTGATTTAAACCTTACCCAAAAATTGTTTGAGCAGGTTGGTTAACGAGCGAAATTCGTTCAGCAGTTTCAAAATGGCGGCCATTAAAAATCTTTAAAAATTCATATAAATTTCGTTTTAAATTGTTTTAAAAATCTGATATCATAATTAGCGTTTAAGACATCAATTGACGTCTTGAATTTAATTTTTTTTTAAATTAACAAATTTGTTCGGCGACGGTCAGGGTTCACTTTTGTATTTTAAATATAATTGGAAATTTTAAAATGCTAAAGGGCTCGGTGGTCGAAGTGGCTAAAGCATCGGTCGGTCTACTGCGTCACTCGACCGCGCGAAAGGTTCTTAGTTCGAGCCGCAGTTGCTCCCGTTGTTTTTCATTAATGTAATTGACATACGAGTAATGTAGGCCAATAGAAGTTAAGTAAGAAAAAAAATAAAATGCATGCAGACATTAAAGCTGATTATGGAGAAATCAGAATTTCAGAAACTGTAAAACAAAGAAACATACATTTGGAAATTCGCCTCTATCACGTCAGCGAGACAGCTGTGTTCAGCGATTATTTGTTCTTGCATGAGCCATCTGTCGTGTGTGGGTGTGTGATTGGTTAGGCAGCGTCTAAGCAGTTAAGTATTCCTGTATTTATATAATACCCGCATCAGAACAATTCCAAATAATTGATAAACCAACAGATGCTACAGTGAGGGTGCCTGCAAGATACAAAGTCACCAGCACGCGGTGGTAGAATAAAATTTAATGTTGTTCCGTTCTTCGGTTGTTAAGATAAATCCACCAGAAACCTGATTCATATTTATGTTTACTATACAATTGGCATGTTTAAACACAGGCTGTGCTTTTTGGCATCTCGTAGAACCAACATCTTTATATAAATGTATAATTGTGCTATGAATTACGAGGCTTTGAGCTGCAGTCTTTAAGTATTACAAAAAATATTTTAATTACCGAATTTTCATTTGAAAATGAATTGTTTAAATGACCATTGCGGGACCCAGACCTAGGACCAAATAATGAGAACAGATCCTGATCTGTAAATCACTTTTCCGATCGTTAAAACTTTGAAGTATTTGTGCGTTTATTTTTAATTTTTCACTCTCATGCTCGCAATTTTGGTTTGTTATTCTGCAAAAAAAGATAAAGTTCATTATGGAAGATTTATAAGAGCGACAGATATTTTGGGTAGAACACAACTTACAAAATTAGTGGGGCTCATGAAAGGATCAAAGGGTGCACGTGAACTGGT
>CM040189.1:122553295-122558295 GCA_022606455.1 Callitettix versicolor
TGTGGACATTTTAAGTTAGATATTATGTTCTTGTATTAGGCTATCTGTATTAGTCGTTATGTTTTGGTATTTTATGTTTTTGCGCACCTTTTTTATGAACGTTACGTTTATGTAGACTTCTCTGTTGGATATTATTATCTGTGGACATTTTAAGTTAGATATTATGTTCTTGTAGTTAGCCTATCTGTATTAGTCATTATGTTTTGGTAGTTTATGGTTTTAACATTATGTTTTTGCGCTAATTTTTTTATGAACGTTATGTTTATGTAGACTTCTCTGTTGGATATTATTATCTACGGACATTTAAAGTTAGACATTTTGTTCTTGTAGTTAGCCTATCTGTATTAGTTATTATGTTTTGGTATTTTATGTTTTTTAACATTATGTTTTTGCGCACCTTTTTTATGAACGTTATGTTTATGTAGACTTCTCTGTTGGATATTATTATCTGTGGACATTTTAAGTTAGATATTATGTTCTTGTATTAGGCTATCTGTATTAGTCGTTATGTTTTGGTATTTTATGTTTTTTAACATTATGTTTTTGCGCACCTTTTTTATGAACGTTACGTTTATGTAGACTTCTCTGTTGGATATTATTATCTGTGGACATTTTAAGTTAGATATTATGTTCTTGTATTAGGCTATCTGTATTAGTCGTTATGTTTTGGTATTTTATGTTTTTTAACATTATGTTTTTGCGCACCTTTTTTATGAACGTTACGTTTATGTAGACTTCTCTGTTGGATATTATTATCTGTGGACATTTTAAGTTAGATATTATGTTCTTGTATTAGGCTATCTGTATTAGTTATTATGTTTTGGTATTTTATGTTTTTTAACATTATGTTTTTGCGCACCTTTTTTATGAACGTTATGTTTATGTAGACTTCTCTGTTGGATATTATTATCTGTGGACATTTTAAGTTAGATATTATGTTCTTGTATTAGGCTATCTGTATTAGTCGTTATGTTTTGGTATTTTATGTTTTTTAACATTATGTTTTTGCGCACCTTTTTTATGAACGTTATGTTTATGTAGACTTCTCTGTTGGATATTATTATCTGTGGACATTTTAAGTTAGATATTATGTTCTTGTATTAGGCTATCTGTATTAGTCGTTATGTTTTGGTATTTTATGTTTTTAACATTATGTTTTGCGCACCTTTTTATGAACGTTATGTTTATGTAGACTTCTCTGTTGGATATTATTATCTGTGGACATTTTAAGTTAGATATTATGTTCTTGTATTAGGCTATCTGTATTAGTCGTTATGTTTTGGTATTTTATGTTTTTTAACATTATGTTTTTGCGCAATTTTTTTATGAACGTTATGTTTATCCAGACTTCTTTGTTGGATATTATTATCTGCGGACATTTAAAGTTAGACATTATTTCTTGTATATATCTTTAATACGTTTCTGTGAGCTTATTGTTATGAGTTTTATCTTTCTCTGCATATCCGTTTTGGGAATTTAACATGATACATGTTAAATCCATTATTAGTAATAGCGTTGACAAATTCATCAACCGACGAAATCTGTTGAACTATTTCAAAATTTAAAGAAGATTATAATTTTTTCTTGCTCATTTGATTCACCGCCTTAACAAGATTATTGCCGAAATGTCAGCTTCCATCACGGCAATCGAGTCAGTTGCGTGTCCTTCCTGGGTTTATAATTACCGGCGGATCTGAGGACAGGACGAAATGAAAGTGAAGTTGAGCGGAGTGGTGCAGGATTAATTCATTAAGGGGACACTGCGTTACACAGACGAGTGCTTGCGGGCCAATTCTCTTTACGAGGCCATTAATTACACAGCTCATAGTAAACCGGATCGGCCTTATCTGGCCCGTTGTATACGTCGATAGTACAGCTCCACTTACGTATACACTAGCTGAATTATGGAACGCAAATCGATTATAATAATATCTTTGACAAGTTCGATATTCAGCATAACCCGGCCCTACCGTATAATAAAATAAAATAACAAGAAATTTTTAAAAACACGCTTTTTCAATTCAAGTATGCACTAAAAAGTGAAAAAATAAATTTTCCATCAGTCGGAGAATAAAGCGTGGGTGCAGGTCAGATTAATTATAAATTATTGACGACGATCCTTGTGAGTATTGATGGGCAAACACTGTTTGTTTGTGAGTATTCTCCGGTTTTTTTTAAATTTATTTTTTACTTGAATTGAAAAAGCAACTTATACTTTTATACTTGAATACTTTTATACTTGAATTTAACAAAACAACTGGTTTGGTACGGGCATGTACAAACCAAAATGCCGGATGAGTGAATTCCCAAAAAAATCACGCAATGGCGAACACCTGGAAGAAGAAAACGAGGAAGGCCGAGACTGAGCTGGAGAGCGGGAGTCGAAAAGGAAATAAAAAAAGGGATCTACCAGAAGACCTGTGGTGGGACCGCGATCGGTGGAGGTTGGAGATCGGAAGACGGCGTAGAACGTTGTAGACCGAATTATAGATAGATTGAAAAAGCGTGTTTTTTTTAAATATTTTTTATTTTCTACTTTTTAATGATGAATCTTGTAATCGGTTCGAACTCCTTCCGACAACTTTCAATGTGAAAAGTATTAGAAGAAACTAACGCCATCTATTGAGCAACGCTAAAACTATTTTTCCATATGCAATTTTAGTTAATTAATTAGCGCGCAATGAAGCAAAATTTGATGCGCCTAATTATTGAATATCGCATTGTCGTCGGAATCAAGCAAGTGTGCAAAATTTCAAGTTGATTGGATTGTGGAAAGTGGGTTAAAAATCGATTACAAGATTTGAACCGTGAAACATAGAGACAGTGGAAGCAAGTTAAGAAAAAATCGTGTAAAATAATTACTTAAAATATAAAACGACTGTTATAGAACACTCACGCGCGCGCGCGCGCACACACACACAAATATATATATATATATATTATTATTATTATTATTATTATCTGCGCATAGACCCAGTTGGATCACACAAAGCACTCCGACTCATGTCTTGTTCCTTCTAATCCTCCACACCTCCCTCATCCTGTCCCCATGGATCCTCTTCCGCTCCTCCGTCCATTTTACCCCTGCTCTCTTTGGGATTTCATTCTCTGGGACCTTCCAACCGAGCATCTTTCTCCTGTATGCGTTCTTGTCTTCAACGTTTGTTGAGTCTATTTCTGCGTCATGCAGGTCTATTCTGACTTGTGCGATCCACGACGTTGTTGATTTGACTCCTTGTATATACTTAAGGATTCTGTTGGCAAGTCTCGTTGTTGGGAGTCTTCTGATGTGTCCATAGAACTGAAGCCTCCTTCTTCCGATATCTGCTGCCAGGTTCGATATCTTCTCTGTGGTCTTTCGGGAGTGCAACCTGTATCCATCTTATGTTAATCTCGGGCCAAGGATCTTCTTCAAGATTTTGCGTTCTTCCTTCAAAATACCCTCCATAGTAGCTTTTGTGTGGAGTGCTAGCGTCTCGCTTGCATATAATACCTCCGGTTTTATGACTGTGTTGTAGTGTCTGATTTTTGTGTGCGTCGACATACATCTCTTATTGTAGATATCACGCGTTATACCAAGAGCCCTCTTCATTCTCAGTAGCCGAACCTTTTGCGCAGCCTTCTCGCCACCCGTGGGTTTAAGAATTTCTCCCAGATATTTGAAGTGCTTGACTCTGTTTATGTTACCATATTTTGTGTTTAGTTCTTGAATATTTAATTTTGTACAGAAGAATTCGGTATATATATATGCATTTGATGCCCATTACATGATTAAAATATCCCCTGAATTATGCATTACTGTGTACAGTAATACTGTATTAACTTTTGGGTCCCCCTGTTTTGAGCCAGACACTGCCGTCTTAACGCTAGATACAATTTAAATACCGAACTGTGTTGCAGGTTGCATAACGTGTCCTGTACAAGTCCATCTATTTTTGTTCGCTCGCCGATGACGTTACTAGGTAGCTGTGTACCACGGTTATTTACGAATTAGCTATTGGAGCGGCCATCATGGAGAAACCGTGATCCGGTACCATGAAATGAGCACCGATCCTGATTTATAGAAAAATGATTTAAGGAGTTGTTAAAAATTGAATTTTTATATATGAAAAAATAATGTCTCGTTTACGCAATAGAAGCAATTTACAAATACTATCTTTATGTTACTTTTTCGGAATCATGATTTCGCCATCATAATTGTCAATAAAATCTGCATATATTAGCATTTTAAAGCTTAGAATTACATTGAAATTAAGCAACTGAACCATGACCGCCGTTAAATTCAACTTCTTAATTTCAAATTATTTTCAAAATTAAATTTTTTCAGTTTGAATTAAACTGGTACGAGACAAAGAAATTTAAAATAAACATTTAAACAGCTTTCTACTACTTCCTGTGGTCAGAGTCGTACCATAATGGCCTCTCCACAGCCTAATTTTGTATTGAGCATAGTAGATCTATTTCAATCCTCGTTTAACGTCCACGATAGATGCACGGCTTTGAATTGAAAATTTCCCTAGCTGCAGTTCTCACGCTAATATACTTCCAGTTTCGTAACCAGAGCGCGAACGTGTCGCAACAATCCAGGATTGGACGCGACATCCGAGGATTGTCAATGGCGCTAAGCGCGTGACTCATGGTCAGATTTCGAGTCGAGTCACGTCCGATGTAGGCGTGACTCTATCAAATAATCACAAACAGGTCTCTTCCAACTCGCACTTCCTCTGTCCTCGTCTTTCTCTTAATGCAGACGGTTATTGTCTCACTATCATTATATCTGTCTAACTGTGCGACCAAACCCTCTTGTGGGTGCCAAGGCGTACGGTAGTAGAGGGAAATGAAAGCAGGTGAAAGGAGATCAGGACTTGAACCATTTGGTGGTTTGGGAACTCCAATTTCACTCAGGTGGAGGCAGCTGATTGGTTTAGCGATCCCACCGTTCCTCTTGCTCATTCTACTACTCTCGTTCATCTACTCAAACACACACGCGCGCACACACA
>CM040189.1:122563295-122570795 GCA_022606455.1 Callitettix versicolor
GCTTTAATCGTTTTAAAGATGGCCGACAAGACGTTGAAGATGATTCGCGGCCAGGTCGCCCTTCAACGTCAAAAACGGATGACAATGTCGAAAAAGTTGCTAATTTTATTCAGTCTGACCGTCGATTAAGTATTCGTGCAATTGGTGAAACTGTAGGCATTGATAAATAATGTGTACGGCAAATTTTACGTGATAATTTGAACATGCGAAAAGTGTGTGCCAAAAATTCTCACGTTTGAACAACAAGCAGCTCGCAAAAATGTTTGTACTGACACTTTGGATGCCATTGAAAATGACCCAAATCTATTGGAAAGGATAATAACATGTGAAGAACCGTGGTTTTTTACGTATGATCCGGAAACAAAGCGCCAATCCATGCATTGAAAGACCCCAACTTCACCGATAGCCAAAATTTAAAGCAATGATGATTGTTTTTTTCGATTTTCATGGGATTGTGTACTTTCACTGGGTTCCTGAAGGTCAAACAATTAATCAATATTACTACCTTGAGGTATTCGGTAAACTACGTGAAAGAATAAGGAAAAACGACCCGAAATGTGGGAGGACAAATCATGGGTTTTCTACTAAGACAATGCGCCAGCTCATTCCGCGTTATCTGTCAAAAGGTTCCTGGCCAAGTACAGCATCCCAGTGTTAGAACATCCACCTTACTCACCAGATCTTGCACCATGTGACTTCTATCTGTTCCTTAAGGTGAAATCTGCATTAAAAGGGACGATATTTGAGTCCGTTGAAGCTGTAAAAGTGAAAGCAGCAAGAGTCCTGAAGAAGTTGACAGAAGATGATTTCCAGCACTGTTTCCAACAATGGAAAATTCACATGGAGCGTTGTAGGGATAGAGAAGGGATGTATATTGAAGGTGATAATAAGTAATTATGTATGAAAATATTTTTTTTTACGTCAGTCTCATTATTTAATAGCCACACCTCGTGTGTATATATATATATATATATATATATATATATATATATATATATATATATATATGTGTGTGTGTGTGTGTGTGTGTGAGAGAGAGAGAGAGAGAGAGAGAGAGAGAGAGAGAGAGAGAAAGAGATAACATTTAATCACCAAATATTTGAATTTCAGCTAAATCAATCATGATGATGTAAATAAATGCCGAAACTGACTTTTGAAAGCGCTGTTGTTGATTGAGGTATATACTTCTACATAGCTTTGATATATTATACATACCAGTTTTGCTCATATTGTTTTTGTCTAATGGAGAGTTTTGCGTAGTTTTTTTAACAATGACTGACTTAAATATTTTTTCATTCGTTTGATATTATACATATTAGCTTTTTCCATAGTGTTTTTCTAATATGGTTTATCTGTAAAATATATTAATGCAAACATAAGCCGATCGCTGACATTCGTTAACAGATTGTAAGAGAGAAGGGAAACAATAATGATTCTGCGAAGGGAGTCTGGTGCTCAGAAGCTCGATAAAAGTTAGATGATCTTGAAAGCCTCCGGATCCAGACCCTCTCGCCCCTCTGCAACACAAACCCGTCAATTGCTACCGATAAACAAGCGTTAAATAAGCGATGATGTACAAATTGTTTCTTTGGGGGGCTGGTCCCCGGTGGTACATAAAGTGGTAATTACGGGTGCGTGCGTTAACGCTGTAAAGCTTTGTTTTGTCCGGCAGCGTTCCTCCCAGCCAAGTTCAAATGTATTGTTAGATCCGTGAGAAATACGATTTTATATTCTGAAACTGAGCCATTTACAGGAAAATGTTAAATACAGTATGGTTGTTAAATGTGTATTTTAATCAATTAATTCAATTAAAATACAAACTATACAGATATATATATATATAACCGTGGTACGTCTCGCTGACGTGACAGAAGCGATTTCTGAACAAAAAAAATATTTATATTTTACAAATTTTTTAAAATGTTTTCCAATTTTCAAGGTCAATTTTTGTATTTTAGTTTTATTTGAAAATTTAAAATATTAATTTATATATTTTTTTTTAAGATTGTTATGATAATATACTCCACACTCCAAAAACATGAGGGTGGAAGTAGTGGTGTGTTTGTAGGCTTGCCATATTTGCAAAGAGCGAAACCGGGACAAGAGGGACTGTTTGGGTAGGGAAAGAACACCACACTAGGCAAAAAGATGGTTCTCCCGGGAAAATTTGGAATTTTTTTACTACAAAAGCGTATTTTTAGACAATTTTGTTTAAAAAATCTGTATAATAGCTTCTAAAAGTGTTTTAATTATTCTTTTCAGGAAAACTAACTGAACTCTTGTTTATAAACCATTAATACTTTTTCAAAGAAAGATGTTTTTAATGTCTTTTTTATAGAAACCTCAGCAGGAGAGAAACTTGCGTAACTTTAAAGCTTTTGCAGTTGATTCTCGCATCAAACTTTTATTTCTCTTCGAAGATTATTCATTAACGGAAATATTCTCTCCTCTTTCTACAGGAAATATTCTCTGATTCGATTTATGATCACCACCAAACCGAATTAATATTCTGTTTTGAATCTCTATTGTATATTATTATTAGTAATAATAACTAGCCTTACTTTCTTTTTCTTAACGTCCATACCTTATACCATTTAGACTAATGGGGCCGCCTCGGTGGCCTAGTTGATAGCGTACTAAGCTTTCACCCCGAGGATCCGGGTTCGATTCCCGGCCAGGGCTTGGCATTTTCATACGATAATCATCCCATCGTCTGCATTAGTCCAAGTGTGTACAATAGTCGGACGTTAAACAAAACAAAACAAAAATTTAGACTAATGGGGACGGGGGATCAGCGTTAACGGTAAAGGAAAAACAACTGGGGTAACTCCTACTCGAACTAAGAACCATAAGGTGCGCAGTTCAGAGACCCAGAAGACTGCGTGCTTTAGAAGACCGGTGCTTTAACCACATCAATCACCTAGTCTCTACCAGCATTAATCATCTTAGGTATCTGTAAAATAGTTTGAGTTTCATAATATTTTAGTGCTTTTGTTATAATTTTTAATTTTGCCATAATTTTTAACTGTTGATTACAATCCGGCCGGGACACCTGGACAAGAGCCCAAAACTGGGCTCATTGTCAAATCGTGACTTATAGCAACTAACACAAACTACAGTACAAATTCTACCCATTCACGGAACAGTTAATTTGACGCACAACAGAGAATTGTATCTGTGGTAACTCTAACATCCAGAACCCCGCCGAGCTGAAGCTGACAGGTGACAAAGTGATGATAAGGTGTCCTCACTTTCAACGTTACACTTCGAAACTTGCTCGACTTAACTTTGCATCTATCCTTCAGGTACGTAGTGCTATCTGCAGTTTTACGTTTGAACTAAATCGTTCAGTTGTTCCACTATCTCAATCTAGACTTTTAAATGAAGTGCGGTGTGTGTGTGTGTGTGTGTGTGTGTGTGTGCGCGTGCGTGTGCGTGTGCGTGTGGTTGTGTGTGTGTGTGTGTGTGTGTGTGTGTGTGTGTGTGTGTGTGTGTGTGTTGTGTCCGTGTGTGTGTGTGTGTGTGTGTGTGTGTGTGTGTGTGTGTGTGTGCGCGTGCGTGTGTGTGTTTGTGTGTGTGTGCGCGCGCGTGTGTGCCCTTGTGTGTGTGTGAGTGTGTGTGTGTGTGCGCTTGCGTGTGTGCGCGCGCGTGGTTGTGCCCGCGTGTGTGTGTGTGTGTGTGCGCGCGCGTTGTGGTTGTGTGTAAGCGTGTGCGTGTGTGTGCGCGCGTGTGTGCCCTTGTGTGCGTGCGTGCGTGTGTGTATGTGTGCGCGCGTGCGTGTGTGCGCGCGTGGTTGTGCCCGTGCGTGTGTGTGCGCGCGTGCGTGCGTGTGTGCGTGTGTGCGCGCGTGTTCGGACGGGCGCGCGTGTGTGTGTGTGCGCGCGTGTGTGTATTAGTTCTTGATTTGACTGTTCGTCACCGATGAAGTGACGAGCGTACGCAATTTCAAACAAACGCATTGGCTGTCTGTTTTGAAATTTGGTACGAAGGTGCTTTGTATAAAGCCCGAAAGACGTATGTGCACATTTTTTCCGTTCACTTCCATTTCAAGATGGCGGACTCTGATTTAACTTTACTTCAATAGTGTAGTTGCTAATTTTTTTCTGTAATAAGGGCTGCACGGCAAAACCTATAATAATTTTGACAACTCCATGGGGAATGAGCATAAAATGTCCAATAAAATTGGTCCAGTAATATTTTTCTTAAATATTACGGTTACCGGTTAAATTGGCGGGAAAAGTTACGAGCGTTGTCGTGGAGCGCTCTGTACGTTAAGGGTACAGTGCGAGGTCTGCTGTTCTTTAAAGCCATATGTCGTTTTAGATCGAGTTGTTAAATTATGTTTTTGATTTCCTGCAGCAGATCTCGACGTTGCTTCGTCATCCATCATTGACCGAACAAATCGAGTCTCTGTTTCAAACCGGAGATACGTATTTGTAAGATTTTTTCCCATTTACTTCCGTTTCAAGATGACGGCCTCTGACTTAACGATGACGAGTGTACGCAATTTTGCCTAAACGCATTGACCGATTGTTTTGAAATTTGGTACGAAGGTACCTTGTATATAACTCGAAATACGTATGTGTAAAATGTTTTCCTTTTCACTTCCGTTTCCAGACTGATTTAACATTTATAGTATTGGCTGAACGGCAAGACCTATCATAAGACCGCTTCACGGAGAAAGAGCATACAAATATCAATAAAGTTGGCCCAGTAACATTTTCCATTAAATACTACAGTTACCGGATAAATTGGCGCAATTGGTTGTGAGCTCTGCGTGTTAATTAAGAATACCTGCGAGATCAGCTGTTCTTGGAACTACTACTTATCAGCTGATCGAGTTACGATTGTCAAATTTTAGAAACGGCATCAAAGTAAGCCTGCTACCATTACACAAAGTTCTGTCAGGTGACACCCAACTTGGTTTTCAAAATTTCTGCAGCGGATTTTAGACAAAGCGAGGAGGGAATTAAGCCTACGTCAAAGTGTCATTCCGCCAAGAGTGAAATCAATGTTGACTTAAAACAAGGCCGATAAAAAAAAGACTTTTTGAACCAAGCCGGAAACTCTAATTGACTTCTGACATTTGACACGGCTAATTGACATTCGGATGCGCTAAATTTAGGCCACGGAGTAATGGAGATTTACAATCCAGCGGGAAAACGTCTAATAAAGGTCTAAATAACCCGACAGCGTTCCGACCTACTAAATGCGAAGCTGGGATCACTTGCCAGTTGTAAATATTTCCAACTCATAAACTGGATTTCCAGCGAATTTCCGTTTGATAAGTCTTCGTGGTAAGTCTTATACCAGAACCTTGAATTGACCTCTGTAAGCAAAACAGAGTAATTAGCTTTGTCGTAACTTTTATATTCGACAATGTAAATACTGCAACTATTTATATTGTCCTCTGTGTGTGTGTGTGTGTTTGTTTGTGCGTGTTTGCGCGTGTGCGCGCGCGTGCGTGTGCGTGAACGAGCGCGCGCGTGCGTGTGTGTGTGTGCGCGCGTGTGTGCGCGCGTGCGTGTGTGTGTGCGCGCGAGCGTGTGTGTTTGTGTGTGTGTGCGTGCGTGTGTGTATGTGTGCGCGCGTGTGTGAGTGTGTGTGAGTGTGTGTGTGTGTGCCTATTGAATTATTATTATTATTATTGAATTATTTTAATGTAATTCGGTATTACTGCATTGACATGAAGTAATAATTCATGTCGAAATAAAGCGTATTATAATTTCCGGACGTTTTTCAACATGTATGTTGAAAAGTTCACAATTCAAACGTGTTTAAAAACATGAATGACGTTTTTCGCATACAAAAACAAATTTTTCCCGTTAAATTTGTTTATTTAAGTTGTAAATACTAGGGTTGTCCGTAAAGTAAGGTTCACAAGGCGCTATAGTCGCTGCGAACGTTGTTACGCGGGATCCGGTGACCTTGGCTTGCAGCTTGGTTCCTTCACTCTCAATAACCACTCCGCGAGCGGTCTGCGACGCTCAGTCTTGGCTTGGTAGCCGTTAATAATGGAGTTGTCTTTTCTGTCTCCCGCCAGGTGCGAATTACGCTCTGTGATTCGTTTTTGTGTGCAAAAAACACTGCACCGATGGACATTCATGTCCAACTGTGTAAAGTGTAAGGAGAAAATTTTATGAGCATACAACACGTGCGCAAATGGTGCAGAGAATTAAAAGACGGACTTTCATAATGAATAGCGTTTCGGACGGCCATCTTTTTCGGACGAAACGATTGCGAAAGTGGAAGAAGAAATGCTGAACGATCGAAGGTTGACTGTTCGGGAGCTCTCCGAGATGATCCCTGATGTCAGCAAGACCTGCATTGATAAAAGTTTGACAGACCATTTAGGGTATAGCAAGGTTTGTGCGAAATGGGTCCCAAGCAGACCACAAACGGCAACGGAATGATTGAATTTCTTCAGGCTTTCGAAACCGATGCAAGAAATTCTTGGACTCCATTGTCACTGGGGACGAGACCTGGGTACACTATACGATAGCGGAAACGAAAGAAAAATCACATCATTGAAAACATCCAGAGTCGCCGAAGCAGCGGAAGTTCAAACACAATCTGCTGGCAAAGTCATGGCGAGCGTGTTTTGGGACAGGAAGGGGTTATTGTTGTGCGAATTCATGGATACCGGCACAACAATCAATGCTGATCGTTACTGTGAGACGTAAAGGAACCTTCGCCGCGCGATTCAAAACAAGAGGAGAGACATTCTCACGAATAGAGTTTGTTTCCATAAAGGCAACGCTCGTCCGCACACCGCCCGTGTAACAACCGGTCTCATCAACCAATTTGAATGGGATACTGTCACACATACGCCCTACAGCCCGGACTTAACCTAAAGTGACTACCATCTCTTCCCTAATTTGAAGAAACACGTAGGTGGGTGCTGAAAGAAGAAGTTTTAACTACCTTCGCGGCGCGGAGGGAGAGTTTTTCGACTCAAGCATACACAAGTTGGTTCACCGTATACAAAAATGCATCGATCTTAATGCGATGATGTCGAAAAATATAATAAAGTGTAAGCTTTCTAAAAATGTATTATTCAATGTAAATAAACATGTTTTTCATTGTGAAAAATTATTGGGATCCTTATTTTACGAACAACCCTCGTATATTCACAGTTTAATGATGGTGAAATAAAAATTTTAGAAAGTGGGTAATTCGCTTCTATCACGTCATCGAGACAATTACGTGCTCCGATTATACTTCCTGTAGCGAGAAATAAATAGAAATTCATTACATAAAGTTATATTCAATACTGCACGAACCAATCTTCTAAAATGTATTCAAAGATTCAATAAAATGTTACCGGTTTTTTTCAGCCACCCCCTTCTTTCACGGGGACAAACGCGAAATCATTTCCTCTACAAACACCGTTCTGTTAGATACGTGTATAAAGAAATTGATCTGTCGGCCGAATTGAAATGCATTGAATCCTTTCCCTGGAGATCAATTCTAACCCCAAACCAATTGCAGACCCGTGTT
>CM040189.1:122575795-122593295 GCA_022606455.1 Callitettix versicolor
CCAAGGTTCAGGACGTCATACGGTATCGTATTGCAGCCGGACCAGATGGTGAAACGCAAACTGCAAATCCCAATCGCAGAGCAAGTGCCAAGTGCTCGGGCAGAAACTGTTTTAATTGACCAACCAGAATCTGGCTCGCGTCCATTTCTCACGCTCGGCCACGTGACGTCATAAGGCCGGTAATTGCTTTTAATTGTTGCTGCTGTATCCGACACGAAACTGTGTAAACTTAAAGCTGTATTTCTGCCGTGAAGTGTGTAAGTGTAGCTAACGCGTGTAAAGCGCCATATGTCTCTACTCTTTAAAAACGAGTCCGAGCTGAACGGCGAAATTTCGTCGCCATTGGCGAGTGTCCGCTGTTGACACTGAAAATTACATTAACATTGTTGAACTTACAACGGGAAATATTTTTTCTATATTCATTTAATTAAAAAACCATACATATTATATATCACTTTAAAGAGGAAATTTGGACTATAAAATAAAGTAAAACACAAAAATTTGATTTTTTTCAACAGTTTAATAGCTTAATTAGGTAATGCTTATGACAGAACAAAATGACACGTGTATAGGCTCTTGATCACAATCTAGGCTAGCCGCCTCGGTGGCCTAGTGGATAGCGTACTAGGCTTTCACGCCGAGGATCCGGGTTCGATTCCCGGCGAGGGCTTGGCATTTTCACACGTTATAAATCATCCCATCGTCTGCATTAGCCCAAGTGTGCACAATAGTCGGACGTTAAACACACAAAAAAACAATCTAGGCTAAAACTGAGGTGTTTTAAATTAGGCTACGTCGTGTGGTTTTTATCTTCCAAGAGGTTTGTGTCTGCTTCAGTGTCCAGCATCATCGTTGACATGATCTTATAATCTCTTCTTATGTCGTAGCACACAACTTTGGTTAACTTATCCACGTGTCGGACATCTAAATCTGAATTATTTGTCGATCTGATTATTCTTCTCTATATAGTTCAAGTAGTTCTATATATAGTTCTATATAGGGCATCTCTAATACTCATAGTTCTATATAGTGGATCTCTATATAGTTTTATATATTGTATCTCTGTATAGTTCTATATATAATGACGGTAACATCTCTATATATTGCTATATAGTGCATCTCTACATAATTTTATTTATAGTTCTATAGAGTGTTTCACTGTATAGTTCTATATATAGTAATGGTAACATTTCTATGTATTTTCACATAGTGAATCTCTACATAGCATATAAGAATTTGTAGCTTCATATAGTTTACCTCTCTATAGTTCTATATAGAGTTTATCTATACAGTTCTATTTAGTGCAGCTCTATGTAGTTTTATTTATAGTTATAATATATCCATATACAGTACTATCTCTGTATAGTTCTACATATTGTGAGGGAAACATTCCTATATAGTGTATCTCTGTGTAGTTCTATATAGTGTATCTATATATATTTCTATATAGTGTATCTTTATATAGTTCTATATAGTGTATCTCTATATAGTGCTATATAGTATATCTCTGTATAGTTCTATATATAGTGAAGGTGACATCTCTATACGTTTCTATATAGTGCATCTTTATATAGATCAATTACTGACGATGAATATACCATTTTACTGTATTCAACGAATAGCACATTGAGATCACTTTGGATACACTCCACCTATAAAAAAGATGGTATTTAGCGGAAAGCATCATTTCCTTACGTCTTCAAAAAGAGTTCTCTTCTGTAAGGACATGAATCAACAATCCGCAAATATTATACTGACACCAATAATTTACAGTGGACTGTCTGTTGAACCTTCCAGAGGACTGATCGATCAATGTTGGTATAGAATTATTATTAGAGAATTTTTATGGAAATGAGCTATTTTTAATACCCATAAACGGAGATATAGAAATGAGCTTCAATCTTAAAAGAATTTTGCTAATTTTAGTTTTTTCGGTAAATGTCGAACCGCATTTTTTGGGGGTTATAACGACCCATTACATTGAACACTTTATGGACAATATAAGAACAAAATTTTATCAAAATCATTCAAACAGATTTTGTAAAAATCCTATTTTAATTTGTTTTCTGATCCAGAGAGGGTCTTTTTAATTTAAAAAAAGTCGTAATTTAATTATTCTTTTTACACTGACAAATTTTGAAATTTCGTTTCCATTTCTTTAGTATCGTTCCAGTCTTTTTTTAGCGATAGCATCTCGAACGTGTGTTTGAAGTTTCATTGTTTCTTTTATACAAAACAATGTATCGGCACAAAAAGTAAATCTGTAATGGTAATAGTTCCAATAATGGTCGTCAGAGCGAGCCAGTATGTCCATGAAAGCTAAATACACGCAAACTTCCAGCTGTTAAGTACTTCACACTGTAAACGCAGATGTACGGTATAATTTTACGAAAATCGAAAAATGTCATGTCCCATAGATTTGGAAAACGCAGAACACATTAGGGCGGTAATTTGTTTGAGATCGGATGCACTGGTCTGGACGAAGGATTAGATTAGGACCGAGGGTAGGAGGGGAAAGGGGGTTTTCAGATCACAGAATAATCGAAGCGGAGCGAACGAAACCCTTTGCCATGTAAATGTATGCCCGCGGTGGCTCATGCAGATCCGGTAAGAAGTTTCCATCAACCGAAAAATACACACACATCAAAGATACGGGATACGAGCTTAATGCATGCGAAACAAATTCAGCAGACGAAGTTAAGCTTTGGTCTTTATCATAATAGGATCTTCCGCCGGCAAAATGATTTCCTTCTTCCCGTCAAAGTTTTAACGTTCTTTAAATTTACCTCGATGTTTTCTGAAGAACTGGAGCAAATGGTTAACGAAATCTGCAGTTCTTGCAACGAAATACAGTGTTTGAAAAAGAACTCACTAGTGCTGTGCCCTAGAATCTGTACAAAGTGACACACGCTATTCTAGTTCGCGGTATTTCACGTAAATGTGGGAATTCAGTTCCTGCAGTTGGCAGGCCTGCGTGACCTTGATAATAACGGCGACAGCGTTCAGTACAGTGCAGTGCATTGGCTACTCCGCAACAGTGTGTTATTTGGCTTGTGCAAACTGAATCTGTTATAACAGTACAACGTAATTTTAGACGTGAGTGTGATGGTGAACCACCTACAGCAAAACTATCCGTTATTGGTTAAAGTATTTCAAGGAAAGCGGCAGTGTTTTAAAGGCGAAGTCGCCAGGTAGATCGAGAACTTTTAAAGCTATTCGTAAAATAAGGTAACTTTAGAAAGATTTTTTTAACCGGCTTCTGACATTGCAAAACGATTTTGCGCTAAAACTTACTGTTTGTGGGAAATTTTGACATAAAAGACACTTTTAAGTGTCAGGCAAAACGGTATCATAGATGTGCATGCGCGGCATCACAAATAATGTAATATTTTCATATTTTACGAAGCTAACTTATTAATCACGAATAGACAATCCTATTACAAATGCCACTTTTTTGCATAACGTGTTTAGAACAATTTCAATATTTACTTAAAAGTCATTAAATTTATAGGTTATGTGGCTTTACTGACAGTCCCCCCCTATCCCTGCCCGTCGAACAAGCCTAGACATGAAGATTACATTCTTACGTCAAATATCGTTTACAACGAGGTATTGTAATACCTTGTAAGAAAATTTTTATTAAAAAACATTTGTATTGAAATGTACGAGGCGTGTTCAGAAGTAACGAGAATTTTTAAATTTCGCGAGCTTGGAGAGCCCGATTGTCAAAAAATTTTGTATTATGTTGGTATACATACCCTTGAAGTATGATAAAACTTTCAGCTGTTTTCATTGTTGACTTTGTGTGTGACAGCCACTAAGATTAGACGTGTTTTTATGAACTCGGCGATTTTCGTTTGTTAAAAGAAATGGATCAAAGAATTTGTATCAAAGTTTGCGTAAAAATTGGAATAAAGTGTAACAAAGTGTGTGAAATGTTAACAAAGGCCTATGGTGAGTCTGCTATGAGTAAAGCAAGAGTTTACGAGTGATATAAGCGTTTCCAAAAAGGCCGTGAAGACGTTGAAGATGACGAACGCCCTGGATGCCCCAGTACATCAACAACCGATGAAAACGTGGAAAAAGTGAAAGAAATGTTTATGAACAATCGCCGAATCACAATTAGGCAGGTCGCTGATGATGTTGGCATATCGATTGGATCATATCATGACATTGTTTACAATGTTTTGTGTATGAAACTCGTACAAAATTGTAGGCAGCAAAATTCGACCAAAATTGTTGAATTTTGAACAAAAACAGCGCGAATGGAAGTTGCTCAGAGTCACTAAATGACGTCAACGACGATGCAGAATTATTGAAACGTATTATAACAGGTGACGAATCATGGGTTTACGGATATAACGTCGAAACTAAGGCTCAATCATCCCAGTGGAGGCATTCTGGCTCGCCAAGACCGATAAAGGCTCGACAAGTGCGGTCGAACGTGAAGATTATGCTCACTGTGTTCTTCGATATTAATGGCATAGTGCATCATGAATTCCTGTCACCAGGTGAAACGGTCAATAAGGAGTACTACCTACAAGTTCAACGCCGTTTGCGTGAAGCTATCCGAAAAAAAAACCCCGGATCTGTGGAAAACAATTCATGGCTTTTGCTCCAGCTCACACTTTATTGCTTGTTTGTGAATTTTTGGCCAAAAACAGTACTGTAACGATGCCTCAGCCTCCATATTTGCCAGACATGGCTCCGTGTGACTTTCTCCTATTTCCAAAAATAAAGAGAACCTTAAAGGGCCGTCGTTTTACAGCCGTAGATGACATTTAAAGCGTAACGCTAAAGGAACTAAAGGCTATCTCAAAGATCGAGTTTGAGAAGTGTTTCGAGGATTGGAAGAAGCGCAGGCACAAGTGCATAATCTCCAATGGGGACTATTTTGAAGGCATCAACATCAATGTAGAAGAATAAATAAATATTTTGATCAAAAAATTAAAACTCTCGTTACTTTCTGAACACACCTCGTATGTACTACAATGACTTATAAAATTGTGATTATTATTTCAAACCGATCGTTTTTCGATTTATTTTTTTAACATGTTTGCCTTCCTTCTAAATAACGCCCTCACCCCGACTACTCTTTTCAAAAGTCTGTGTTTACTTAAAACTTTCATAGTGCGGAGAATTTCGCACAGACCCCTGGTTTCTATTTCTTGATTCAAGAACTGCTAAGGACTTCCTAATGACCGTATATGTAGTTTTCAGTGGATTTTTTTATTTTCATTATTGCAACTTAGCCACCTGACCGCATATTTAAGTAATTAGGATTATGACCTATTCTTCCCTTTCATTGGTCTATCTACTCACCTCGTAAAGGTTACCGTGGTTTCGAAACTCTATCGTTTCATCTTCAGGCCGTAATACAAAATGTTAAATCCCTCTGTCGAGGTCGTCACAAAGTCAAACAAAATTAAAAATTAAAAAAACAAAAATTAAAAATGTGTACGATGAAATATGGTTGGCCAAAACTCGTACGTCGTTACATTCCGACTGCGGAGTCTCCATCAGTAGTAGCGCGCCCGTCATTGTTATCAATTACGGTGCGTCTCTTGGTTTATGTTATTTATTCAAATCACTTATCCTTAGTCATATATTAAATTTGATTTAAATGAAAGTTTTTAATTGATGATGTTGTTGGGGTCTGATTTTTTGCTCTTGTAAATATCAAACTCTTCAATCGCATCCATATAACTGCTTTTATGACATAAATGTAATATTTCCATGTTGGTATGGATGTCTTCGAATTTATGGTTTTTGTCCATAAGATGTTCTGCTAAAGCCGAGTTTGTTGATAATTTTTATTAGCAAATGAGCGATCGGAGCGGCAATCAGGATGAGACCCAGACGCGTAATCTTAAAATAAATATTGTTAAAATTCATGTACAGACATGTATTTTAAGTGTTATTGAAGCTCACGGTTGCAATTTTAATCCGTTTTGATGCAAACTTTGTACAAAATCGACTGTAATAATAGCTAAAACTATTAAAAAACTTAAAGGAATAAGAACTTAATAATAACTTTCATAGGCTTTAAGAAGGCGTATGATTGTATCCACAGGGAATCTCTCCTAAACACCCTCAAGGAATTTGGCTTGCACCAGAAATTAATTAACCTTGTGAAACTAACTCTCCAGAACACTATATCAAATTGAGGTTCCAAGGAGAAGTCTCAGAACCTTTTGAGATGAAAGCAGGATTACGGCAGGGAGACGGTCTCTTATTTAACTGTGTTTTGGAAAAAGTTATTAGAGAGTGGAACAAGGTTAATGGGCAAATTATAATTGGAACAAAGATAGGGTTAAATTGTTTAGCCTTTGCGGACGATTTGGCACTCTTATCGAACAGCTGGGAAGACACAACACACCAAATTGAATCACTAAGAGACATCGCAGGATAAATCGGCCTCCAAATATCCTTCAGGAAAACAGAGATAATGCCAATAAGAAAGACAGAACAAAAGTTCGTAAAAATCGGTAACGACCGGTTAAAGATTACCGATAAATTTAAGTACTTGGGAGAAACTATTACCAGAGACCTCAGAGAAAAACCAGCAATACTTAACAGAGTTGCTAAATTAAGATTTGCCTTCTATTTGACCCAGAACACCTACAAAAAAAATCGCTTTCTATAAAATCTAAATTTAGATATTCTAACACAGTCATAAGGGCAAACGTAATTTAAGCCTCGGAGACCCTATTTAATCTAAAGAGCCAAAATAGAACGGAGGAGCTCCAGAGAATGGAAAGGAGAGTACTCTGAACAGTTATTAATAAGAAACATTTGGTGGGGGGACAGTACAGACTGTTGCCGAATGCGGTCTTGTATCGGAACAACGAGCAGCTCACTAACATTTTTAGGAAGAGAAGATTGGCCTTCTTTGGACACCTAACTCGATTACCAGAGAGTAGACTTACGAAGAGATTATTGGACTACCAACTGAAGTGTAAAGTTTGGAACAACTGGTTGAAGGAGGTGGAACAGGACTTGGAGGAACTGGGAATAACCAAGGAGCAATTGGCAGGAAGAAGAGAAAAAGCGATCCTAAAAATGTCAGGAAACCCAATTACAGTTTAGGAAAAAACGTCCACGAAACGTAGTATATTCGGAAGAACTCAGACTTCAGAGATCAATAAGATTAAAAAAATACTGGGAAGAACGCAGAAAAACCAAAAGACTTAATTAAATTGACTGTGTGTGCTCCAATGTGGGCTTAAATTTAAAAAAATAGCTAAAACATGTTCGTTAACCAGTAATATCCTACCAACAGTTTCAAAATGGCGGCACTCTAAATCTTCAAGAATCCGTAACATTCAGCGTAATCAGCTTTTAACACCGAATAAATTGGCGTTTTGAATTTTCAAAATCCGTTGAAATTAACGGACAGGGTTCATTTTTGTATTTTCAATGCAATTTGAAAGTTTAAAGTGCTAATATATAACGGTGAAATCACGGTTTCAAAAAAAAGGATAAAATAAATACTTTACAACTGAGTGCCTTGATTATTTATAATTATCTTACTGTAAAGACGCTAGCGGTGCGGTTTCAACAAACTAACTTGAGAGATACCGCAGCGGGATCGATTCATATTTTCCTGAACTCCACACATCACCGCCGCGCAAGTCCTGACAAGTACAGTATCAAAGGTTTATTTTTCTCTCCGCGTTGAAGGAAAAACGTTGAAATCTCTTTTGAAGCGGGTGAGGCGAGCGGTGAAATCTAGCCGAGGTTTTGCCGGCAAACGATGGGAACGGCAAGCTGCAACAATCTCACTCTATCTCGGCAAACTAATGATATCTGCCCCTCCAGCCCTAACTGCTTCTCCTTCGTTTCTCTTCTTTCTCTATTGCCCGAATCAATAAGGCTTCCAAAGCGAATGATGTTACGTTTCTTACTTCGCGGTAAACGCATATTAGTAGCGATTAGCGACCATCATGGTAAGATCCAGACCCGGAATTTCGAATGAACACCAGTACGCGCTTTGAGGATCCGTTGAACATTATACAAGTTTAATTCGCGTCAAATTTATTTCCTCATTTCAATAGACTTTTTTAAGGAAATGTTTAAAATTACGAATCAAATGTTTATGCCGGTTAGACTAAAATGTGGACGTTAACGGAAATGGATTAACTGCATTAACGACAGTAACTGCATTCTCGAACCTACGAATTTGAGATGCGCAAATTCAGAGTCACCATCCACAACTCAAGTGTTGTGTAGTTCCATTACTCACAAAAAAATGTAAAGTACCAAAATTTAAGATTTGAAATTAACGCTATCCGCCATTTTGAAACTGTTAAGATTTTTGTCCTTGACGAGCTTTCCAAGGAATTACGAAAACAGATATTTTTGTGCCAAATATTTTTTTTTCTCGTTTTCCTTTAATACTTTATGCTAATTACACTAATAAGGATGAGAGAGATCAGCAACGGAAGTAACCGCGTTTCGAAAACACAACATTAAGCTGCCCAATATGTTATAATTATTTCTAGTGGTCAGGATCGTTTTCAAGGTCCAAGGTCTGTTTTTTTGTGTTTTTTTTTTCTTTTTTGTGTGTGTGTTTAACGTCCGACTATTGTGCACACTTGGGCTAATGCAGACGATGGGATGATTTATATCGTATGAAAATGTAAAGCCCTGGCCGGGAATCGAACCCGGGTCCACGGGATGAAAGCCCAGTACGCTATCAACTAGGCCACCGAGGCGGCCAGGTCCCAGGTCTGGATCTTATCACTGATCGTAACTACATTAGCTCGTTTTCCGCTAAAAATATGTTTTAACGATTTGATAATAATATTTTAAGTAAATATATCATTTTTTTGAGTTTGTAGGCCTAATCAGTTCTTGCAATACTGCCTCCTTCCACGTAATCAAATCTCGAACACTCCTTCGCCCGATGTGATTACTTAATACGGCAACAGCGTGTACAATTTTACATCACTCGACATACATTAAAATCAGAACCACACTGGGAACTGACGGCATTAGCTAATATCGATTCTACGCAAGAAGGAATATTAAAATCAGAACCACACTGGGAACTGACGGCATTAGCTAATATCGATTCTACGCAAGAAGGAATATTAAAATCAGAACCACACTGGGAACTGACGGCATTAGCTAATATCGATTCTACACAAGAAGGAATATTAAAATCAGAACCACACTGGGAACTGACGGCATTAGCTAATATCGATTCTACGCAAGAAGGAATATTAAAATCAGAACCACACTGGGAACTGACGGCATTAGCTAATATCGATTCTACGCAAGAAGGAATATTAAAATCAGAACCACACTGGGAACTGACGGCATTAGCTAATATCGATTCTACGCAAGAAGGAATATTAAAATCAGAACCACACTGGCAACTGACGGCATTAGCTAATATCGATTCTACGCAAGAAGGAATATTAAAATCAGAACCACACTGGGAACTGACGGCATTAGCTAATATCGATTCTACGCAAGAAGGAATATTAAAATCAGAACCACACTGGGAACTGACGGCATTTAATATCGATTCTACGCAAGAAGGAATATTAAAATCAGAACCACACTGGGAACTGACGGCATTAGCTAATATCGATTCTACGCAAGAAGGAATATTAAAATCAGAACCACACTGGGAACTGACGGCATTAGCTAATATCGATTCTACGCAAGAAGGAATATTAAAATCAGAACAACACTGGGAACTGACGGCATTAGCTAATATCGATTCTACGCAAGAAGGAATTCCGAGTAGCACAGGGCGAGCAAAGGAAGAAGAAGAAGTTTGGAGTTGTGTCGTTTAGGACTGGACGTAATCCCGTGTCACTCCAGGATGGATGACCTCAGCAGCTGGACCGCATCGATTCTTCTCAGGCTCTGCAGGCAAAGTGCACCGCTTTAAACACTCAAATGTCAACTGTTACACGGCACGCAACTGTCTCGCTGATGGAAGCGAATTTAAAAGAAAAACAATAATTTCTATCTAACACTATTTTGAGAATTCCATTTCCCAGACGCAAATTTAATTACATTTTAAAGTTAATAAAACAAAAACGAAAATTAATGCATTAATTTCGCATAATTAATTAGTTAATGCATTGCAAAAACGAAAATGAACCATGACCGCCATCGGATTGTATTTTCACAAATTTTAATTTTAATTAGTGAGAAATTTCACGTTGTTTACGATTGTGGAATCATATTTTTACAAACGTTTGAGATTAAGCGTTACGTGTTAATACAAATTTAGATTTGCCGCCATTTTGAAACGGTTGAATGGATTTTTCTCGAGTAGCTAATTTGTACTAGCTGTTCCTTTTTGTATTTAACCTATCAAATTTTCGACAAATTTTAGTTACAACGCCTACTCTTTAGTATTTCATTTCGATACAGCTTCCCCTCACTAAACCAATTTAAATGCCAATTTTCATCAAAATCGTTCGATCAGTTTATGGACACAAAACAGACTAACAGAATACGATTGTGGAATCATATTTTTACAAACGTTTGAGATTAAGCGTTACGTGTTAATACAAATTTAGATTTGCCGCCATTTTGAAACGGTTGAATGGATTTTTCTCGAGTAGCTAATTTGTACTAGCTGTTCCTTTTTGTATTTAACCTATCAAATTTTCGACAAATTTTAGTTACAACGCCTACTCTTTAGTATTTCATTTCGATACAGCTTCCCCTCACTAAACCAATGTAAATGCCAATTTTCATCAAAATCGTTCGATCAGTTTATGGACACAAAACAGACTAACAGAATACGATTGCGGAATCATATTTTTACAAACGTTTGAGATTAAGCGTTACGTGTTAATACAAATTTAGATTTGCCGCCATTTTGAAACGGTTGAATGGATTTTTCTCGAGTAGCTAATTTGTACTAGCTGTTCCTTTTTGTATTTAACCTATCAAATTTTCGACAAATTTTAGTTACAACGCCTACTCTTTAGTATTTCATTTCGATACAGCTTCCCCTCACTAAACCAATTTAAATGCCAATTTTCATCAAAATCGTTCGATCAGTTTATGGACACAAAACAGACTAACAGAATACGATTGTGGAATCATATTTTTACAAACGTTTGAGATTAAGCGTTACGTGTTAATACAAATTTAGATTTGCCGCCATTTTGAAACGGTTGAATGGATTTTTCTCGAGTAGCTAATTTGTACTAGCTGTTCCTTTTTGTATTTAACCTATCAAATTTTCGACAAATTTTAGTTACAACGCCTACTCTTTAGTATTTCATTTCGAAACAGCTTCCCCTCACTAAACCAATGTAAATGCCAATTTTCATCAAAATCGTTCGATCAGTTTATGGGCACAAAACAGACTAACAGAATACGATTGCGGAATCATATTTTTACAAACGTTTGAGATTAAGCGTTACGTGTTAATACAAATTTAGATTTGCCGCCATTTTGAAACGGTTGAATGGATTTTTTTCGAGTAGCTAATTTGTACTAGCTGTTCCTTTTTGTATTTAACCTATCAAATTTTCGACAAATTTTAGTTACAACGCCTACTCTTTAGTATTTCATTTCGATACAGCTTCCCCTCACTAAACCAATGTAAATGCCAATTTTCATCAAAATCGTTCGATCAGTTTATGGACACAAAACAGACTAACAGAATACGATTGCGGAATCATATTTTTACAAACGTTTGAGATTAAGCGTTACGTGTTAATACAAATTTAGATTTGCCGCCATTTTGAAACGGTTGAATGGATTTTTCTCGAGTAGCTAATTTGTACTAGCTGTTCCTTTTTGTATTTAACCTATCAAATTTTCGACAAATTTTAGTTACAACGCCTACTCTTTAGTATTTCATTTCGAAACAGCTTCCCCTCACTAAACCAATGTAAATGCCAATTTTCATCAAAATCGTTCGATCAGTTTATGGACACAAAACAGACTAACAGAATACGATTGTGGAATCATATTTTTACAAACGTTTGAGATTAAGCGTTACTTGTTAATACAAATTTAGATTTGCCGCCATTTTGAAACGGTTGAATGGATTTTTCTCGAGTAGCTAATTTGTACTAGCTGTTCCTTTTTGTATTTAACCTATCAAATTTTCGACAAATTTTAGTGACAACGCCTACTCTTTTGCTAGTATTTTATTTTGAAACAGCTTCCCCTCACTAAACCTCACTAAACTAAAACTAAACTAAATTGACAATGTAAATGCCAATTTTCATAAAAATCGATCGATCAGTTTATGAGCACAAAACAGACTAACAGAAGTGAAAAAACAATTATTTGAACTAAACTGAAAACGGATGGATATGTCAAAATCTCAAGTTTGATTATTTTCACGTACATAAATGTAAAAAACAGGATCAGTACACATTTTCTGGCAAGGGGTCTTACGAAATTGCCTCTCCAACAGCTCATTTTGCATCATGCTTAGTTCAACAAGCGTTTACATCGTGACAGACGACAACCAATCCCAGTAGAGTAGACAATAATACTCGCTGTATTGCTCAACATGCTTTGTACGTCCGATGGGCTCATAATTTACAGCCCCAATCCGCGCATGCGCGCCTCTACAACAATAACAATAAAAGTACATGTTTGCGCTCGTGTTTTTCAATATTTACCAATTTTACAGAATGTAATTATTAAAAATACAGTTTCGATTGTTTTTAACAATGGGGTTGTTGACTGCTGCATGTATTTCTGAATAAACACGGCAAAATAGAGATTTCAATGAAGGGGAATTTTTATGTGAGCTCCCATAAAAGACACCCGAGAATGATAAAATATTTGCATAATGGAAAATTTTATTAAAGAATTGTCATTGCAAAATGAGCTGTTATAACTATAATTATAGTAAGTTATAATTATAGTATCACTCATGCGTAATCTGAGAAGACACACACACACACACACATATATATATATATATATATATATATATATATATATAATAATAATTATTATTATTATATATATATATATATAATAATAATTATTATTATTATTATTATCTGCGTATAGACCCTGTTGGATCACGCAAAACACTCCGACTCATGTCTTGTTCCTTCTAATCCTCCACACCTCCCTCATCCTGTCCCCATCGATCCTCTTCCGCTCCTCCGTCCATTTTACCCCTGATCTCTTTGGGATTTCATTCTCTGGGACCTTCCAACCGAGCATCTTTCTCCTGTATGCGTTCCTGTCTTCAACATCTGTTGAGTCTATTTCTGCGTCATGTAGGTCTATTCTGACTTGTGCGATCCATGACGTTGTTGATTTGACACCTTGTATATACTTAAGGATTCTGTTGGCAAGTCTCGTTGTTGGGAGTCTACTGATGTGTCCATAGAACCGAAGCCTCCTTCTTCTGATATCTGCTGCCAGGTTCGATATCTTCTCTGTGGTCTTCCGGGAGTGCAACCTGTATCCATCTTCTGTTAATCTCGGGCCAAGGATCTTCCTCAAGATTTTGCGTTCTTCCTTCAAAATATCCTCCATGGTAGCTTTTGTGTGGAGTGTTAGCGTCTCGCTTGCATATAATACCTCCGGTTTTATGACTGTGTTGTAGTGTCTGATTTTTGTGTGCGTCGACATACATCTCTTATTGTAGATATCACGCGTTATACCAAGAGCCCTCTTCATTCTCAGTAGCCGAACCCTTTGCGCAACCTTCTCGCCACCCGTGAAGCCCTAATATATAAGCCTAATATATATATTAGGGTTATCCTAATATATATATATATATATATATATATATATATATTAGGATAACCCTTGCTCTACGATACTAACTTGGTTTTTTTATTGGTTTTAATATTAATTTTGTTTAATAATTTTAATTTAATATTAACATAGTAAAAACGTGCGGTATTTATTTCTATTTATAGAGTAACACGTTTGGTTTCGGTATTTTTCCTTAGTTGAAGAACGCGTGCACGTTGTAACCGTTTATAATAAATTCGAAATTAATATAAGAGTTTATAATATTTGTTAATATCGCTAGTTACTAACAACATAACCTGAAACGTATTATAGCCTATCAGCTGTTCAATGAAATCAGCTGATCGTTACGAATTAATATAAAACAAGTTGATCTTTTACTACAGCTACAGTAAATAATATCTAAGCTAGGTTCACGTATTTATTTATTTAAACAAAACGAGATATTTGTAAACATATCTTCAAACTAATTATATATCCAACAAAGATATCATTAACAAAAGCTTCGCTTCTGTCGGTAACTCCCCGAATTCTACATGTGTACTTTTGTATTTTAAAAAATGTGTTTTTTTTAGCCCTCAATGGAGCACATTTAGTAAATTTTGGTTCTTTTGGGTTTTCAACTTTGGTTCTTTTAGGTTTTTTAAATTCTCCCAATACTTTTTCAGTCTTATATAAGGATTGGTTTTTCCTTCCTTCTTTCAGACGTTCCTCCGTTATCCCTAACTCTTTTAGGTCCTGTTCCACTTCCTTAATCCATTCATTCTTTACTTTCATCTTGAGTTGGTTCTTTTGGGTTTTCAACTCTGGTTCTTTTAGGTTTTCGAGATTCTCCCAATACTTTTTCAGTCTTATAGATCTCTGCAGTCTAACTTCCTCTGAGTAAAGGCAATTCTTTTTGTTCCTTCTTTAAATTTTAATCTAGTGTTTTTATCCCTAAGGATAGGTTTTTCACTTCTTCTTTCAGACGTTCCTCTTTTTTCCCTAATACTTTTAGGTCCTGTTCCACTTCCTTAAGCCACTCATTCCTTACTTCCATCTTGAGTTGGTAATTCAGGAGTTTTTTCGTCAGTCTTTCTTCTGGTAGCCTTATTAGGTGTCCATAAAAAGCCAGTCTCCTCTTTCTAATATTATCTAACAGAGGTTCATTATCCTGATAGATGGCTGAACTTGGCAGCAGTCTGTATGTTCCTTCTACCATGAGTTTTTTGTTGATAATGGTTCGCAATATTTTCCTTTCACTTTTTGAAGCTCCTCTGTTCTGTTTCGGCTTCTTAGACTAAATAAAGTTTCCGCGGCATAAGTCACTTCCGGTCTTGTGACCGTATTATAATGTCTGATTTTCGACTTTATGGAAAGCGACTTTTCTTATAAATAATTTGTTTATTATAGAAGCAGATTTTAATAGTTAAATAGTTAAATATTAAATATTTTCAAATATGACAAGAAATTTATTATTACATTTTCGATTTAATCGCTTCAGCGAGACACCTGCGTGCGGTATTTATTGCTAATTATAGACTAAGTGATTCTATTAGTACAGCCTTACGGATTTTAAAGAGATAAACAGAATACAATATAAATATTGTATACATAAATTTGCTGTAATTTTGTACCTTGCCGGACAACTGGCAACACAATGATTTGCCGGCATAATATTTACATACAGAGGGCACGGAGGGTGGATTTTAGGAGGGTTGCAACACTATTAATGCTATTAAATCATCTGGCAGCAGATCATAAACAATAATCACCACTGAGGGGATGCAGCTAACGGTCCCCTAATAAATCTACAACTGAATAATTTTGCAATGCATTGATGGGTCGCGCTAATCAGTTGATAGCTCTCGTGTGTATACACGGTGACCGCACAATAACCGAAGTGTCTCACGTTGCCGGGACATTGGTTGTTCAGTGCTGGAACGTTTACAGGGTGTTTCGGAATTCTTATTTAGAGGATCGTTTCTGGGCCTACCCCCTCGACACACACACGCGCGCGCGCGCACACACACACACGCACGTACGCACGCACGTACACGCACAAACACAAACACATATACACACACATATACACGCACGCGCGCGCACGCACGCACGCGCACACACACACGCACAAACAAACAGACATACACACGCGCGCGCGCACACACACACGCGCGCACACATGCACACACACAAACAAACACACACACACACACACACACACACACACACACACACACACACACACAAACACACACGCACACACAAATACACACAGACAATCACACACACACACACACACACACACACACACACACACACACACACACACACAAACACACAACACAAACACATACATACACGCACACTCACAAATACACGCTCGCGCACGCGTATATATATATATATATATATATATATATATATATATATATATATATCAACGTGGGACTGGTTTCTGTACTCATTTCAACGTGGGACTGGTTCGTACCATGATGACTGCTCAAATAGAAATTTGCTAATTAGATCTAGTCGTTGGAATAGGAACTAATACAGTGCATTTTAAGCTATATTAAAATTGATAAATAGGTCTTACTGCCTTAATTATTAAAAAAATAAATAAAAACAGTTTCTTTAGCCTAAAAAGGCCGCCATGACGCCGGATAAGCGAAAATATCGGATAATCCGGTGAAGTTAGATAAAAACGGATAAAACTAATTTCCTTCAAAGAAAGTTCTAATTTATATAAGAAGTAATTATATTGAACAGGAAGGAATATGTTAAACATAATTTTATAAAATAATTATAAACAAATATCAAATATCTACCTGTTACCATTTTAATACAATAAATAAACCACATTTTATACAGAATTATACAGAATACACATTTTTCATTAACATCTTAACTCGAATATCGATAGAAAAACATAAGCAGTATTATTAGTATTTATAAAATATTATAAATAATTTTTTTTGTGTTTAACGTCCGACTATTATGCACACTTGGGCTAATGCAGATTTAATGATTTATAGCGTATGAAAATGCCAAGTCCTGGCAGGGAATCGAACCCGGGTCCTCGGGGTGAAAGTATTATAAATACAGTTACATTAATAGAAATGATGTGTAGATTCGTAGAGTTTGTAACTTTTTCTTATGTTTACAATAAGGAAACTATTGAGACGCTGTACAGTCAACAACAAAAACTAGACACTTGTGGCTGATTTTCACGTTGGCTTTTTTTAAAAAAGAAGTCGGATAACATGGAATTTCGGATGATCGAAGGTCGGATAAACGAGACTCTAATGTAAGTTTGAAGTTTAAAATACCAACATTGGCAAATTCAGTGCTGAGTATTGCTATGTAAATCTTCCACAATATCAGCGACACAGTTGCGTGCAGTGATGACGTTCAGTTTTCATTTGAAAAACGAAACGTGTGTGTGTGTGTGTGTGTGTGTGTGTGTGTGTGTGTGTGTGTGTGTGTGTGTGTGTGTGTGTGAGAGAGAGAGAGAGAGAGAGAGAATGTCTGATTTGATCTAAACTTGTGAAAAAGAACCTTTACAGATTCTCAGTAAAGGTAAGAGATAAAGGAAACATATTAACTGTTAAAAACTTGTATAACCTCCTTGAAGTAGTCTGTTTTGTTTGTCCGTGAAGAAATGTCTTTTTTCAGTTGAAGTTAAATTAATCTTACATATTTCCAATGCCACCCTAAACTCTGACCCCAGTTTAACCGCACTTTATACTTCACTGAAATCAGTTGCCACGCACACTCCCACACCCCCATCGTGGCC
>CM040189.1:122598295-122628295 GCA_022606455.1 Callitettix versicolor
TAGAAAAAGTCACACGGAGCCATATCTGGCGAATATGGAGGCTGGGGTATCGTTACAGTACCGATTTTGGCTAAAAATTCACGAACAAGCAATGAAGTGTGAGCTGGTGCATTATAGTGGTGCAAAAGCCATGAATTGATTTTCTACAGATCCGGGCGTTTTTTTGGATTGCCTGACACAAACGGCGTTGAACTTGTAGGTATTACTCCTTATTGACCGTTGAATTTTAATTAAATAGTTTCAAACAATTATATATATATATATATATATATATATATATATATATATATATATATATATATAATAAACAATATGAAGAATTTACTCTATTTTTTTAACATTTAAAGTGAAAGTTAATAGTTATTAGCCTCCAATTTTTTTCGTTCATATTTTGCTCTTTATTCAAATTTTATACATTGACTCGATCTTTACATAAGATTTAAAATGTGCAGCTAATAATTGCAATAATCACTCTTTGTGTTTTTATTTTTAATGTTAAATTTCAAGAAAATCCGATATAAAAAATATTGTTTCTAATGAAAACTATTGCATCCCTAATTTCTTCCCTTAGTAGTTGATTTTGTAGGAGTACTTTTTTGACCTCTTCACCCTCTATGGACCATATTTTCCAAATTTCAAGTTGCTATCTACGGCGGTTTAGGTTGTGCATTATCCTACAGTCACTAATGAAACAGTCTTATAAACAAAGTATAAATAGAGATAAAGAGATTAAAGCTTTTTAAGCTTGAATTTGAACGGGAAACGTTGAAAAAGGTGTTTCATTGTATTTCAGAATATTAATGTTAAGCTTCAAGAAAGATTGTTTAAAAAAATTTTCTTTTTAATGCAAATGTTTTACCTCTTAGGGGTTGATTTTAGAATTTTTTTTCGTGAACGCTACAAGGAATATCCTTTCCAAATTTCACTGTTTTCAGTGGTTTAGGTTGGGCGTCGTACTACTGATTAAAAATTAAACCGAATATTTTGAATTATTTTTAGGTTAGGTGATTTTAGATTATCACAATTTTCAATTTGTTTTCCCGTACCAGAACTTATACTAACATTTTTGTATTTTCATTTATGCATTTGTGTGGAAATTATTCCTTCAGCTGTTCCTTTTAATTGAATGCAACTTGGAAAGACCAAGTGGCGGCACCTGTAGGAGGGTAGCTAAAACAACATATTGAACTGCGTTGTGCATGGTGCGACCTACCGGCCAATATTGAAACCTTGTTACGTACAGTTTAAAGGGCAGTTAAGTTAGGTGTGAAGTTACGTACAGTTTAAAAATGATATCGGTGGTTAATAGAAATCGTTCAAAGTGAGTTTTTACACTTTCCTTTTATACATTTATACGAAGTATATAAATATTCCGCTGATTATGAACAATCAAGAAAATTTGTGGATATGACAGCTTTCTCAAGCCTTGTGTAAAAAATGTGATTTTTACTAAAACGATCTTCTAAATGCGTCTCAACTTTGCTGGAGATTAAACGAATCGACCGATTTTGATAATATTTAACATAGTATTTACACGTAATTTGATCATATATCGATACGATTTATTAATTGAAAATTCGCGGTACGTAACTGTTCAACTGACGTGATAGAAGCGAATTTCCAAACGCATTTTTCTTTGTCTTGAATTTGTTTGGAATTTTGATTTCACAGTTAATCGGCGTTGAAATCTACAAAATGTGGACGTTTAAAACTTTTAAATTGCTTTGAAAATACGAAAATCAACCCTGACCGCCGTCAAATAAATTTATTAATTTTAATCGATTTTGAAAAGTGAAAACGTTAATTTATAAAATGTGTACAGCGGTGAGAACATATTTAAAAAAATAAATATGTTCTTTTGTATGAAATCATACAAAAAAGGCCATGTTTTAACTGTTGAACGAATATTTCTGGCTAACGAACTTGTTCATGGCTATTACAAAAATTGATTTTTGTGTCGAGTTTGAGTCAAATCTAAAACACACACACACGCGCGCGCACACACACACGCACACACACACACACACACACAAGCGCGCACACACACACACATGCGCGCTAGCGACCACACACACATACACACACACACACACACACACACACACACACACACACACACACACACACACACACACACACACACACACACACACACACAAGCGCGCGCACGCACACTTATACTTACACACACACACACACACAAGCGCGCACACACACACACATACATACTTACACACACACACACACACACACACACACACACACACACACACACACATCGCGCAGCTCGCTCACACACACACACACACACACACACACACACATATATATATATATATATATATATATATATATATATATGTATATGTGTGTATATATATATATATATATATATATATATATATATATATATATATATATATATATATGTATATATAAAGTATGTATACTTTTAACTATCTCTCAAAACGTGATCTAGTGGTCAGGAACGATGCTCATTTAAGATCACGTGTCTGGGTCTTAACAAGACGGCTTTTAAAAAAGCTTATCTTCCATAGGAAATTCGATAAAATATTATCTCGTTTAAATCATAAAAAAAAGAAAAGTTAAACCATTATCGATTTTCTTCAAAACCTCCGCTAAAGATTTTGATAAATTTTTACTCTAGTAAATGCCAAACATAGGATCACCATCCACGAAAAATTCAGTTTAAAAGCTATCGAAAAAAAATGGAATATCTAGTTTGCTCAAGTTTTGATCACATGTAAAGATTTATAATTTAGTGTATTCTGTTAGACTTTATATAAAAGTAATTCATGGTTTAAAAGTAAATAATATAATTAAAATAACAGCGAGATAGTGTCACTGACGTGATGGAAGCGAATTGCCAACAATAATTTGTTAGCTTACATTTTTTTTTTTTGAAAAATCTGATTTCACCATCTTAAATCTGCATAAATTAGATAAGATTTTTTTAATGTTTTAATTTCATTGATAGGAAAGTACAATAATGAACCAGACGGCTGTAAAAGTTTTTCTTCGAAAATATTTTGAAAATTAAAAACTACTTATTTATGCAAATTTTAACGCAAACTACTATGGTAAAACCATAGTTTCAAAAAAAAGGTTTATTTTTTGTAAATTCGTATTCATCAAGACTGCATGACCTCCGTGACTATTTCCGAATTTGCATTTAAAAAAAGTTATTAGAGCATCCATCATTAACCTTTAAAAAAATTCATGTTAATTATACCTTCTCTGAATATATAATTAGTATGAAGATATGTTTACAAATATCTTGTTTTGTTTAAATAAATTAATACGTGAACCTTGCTTAGATATTATTTACTGTAGTTATAGTAAAAGATCAGTTGTTTTAAATTAATTCGGTAACGATCAGCTGATTTCATTGAACAGCTGATGTGCTACTGTAAGTTTCAGGTTATGTTGTTAAAAACTAGCAATACCAACGACAATTATTACAAACGATTATATTGATTTCGAATTTATACAAATTGTTACAACGTGCACGTGTTCTTCATCTAAGGAAAAGTACCGAAACCAAAGTAACATAACTTTTTAATATAATACGCGTGTACTGTTATCGAAAAGTAGGAAGAAAAAGAAACAGATAGAAATAGAGACGAAATTCGTTTGCTCGTTCGTTCCATATTTCCGTTACATTCTTCCGTTCGGCAGGCTTTTTTCTATTTACTACTCTAACCAAAGCTAATAATAAAAGATGCGCCTTCAAGATTTTTTAGGGGTTTGTTAAAATATACACATAACTGTTTCGTCTTAAATATTTTTGAAAATCTAATGTCACAGTCGTAAACATCGTTAAAAATTTGATAAATTATCATTTAGAATATGCATAATTTGTTGAATTTGATTTGGCGGTTAGGGTTCATTTTCGTATTTCCATTGCAATTATACAGTTCAAAGTGTTACTATCCCAAAAGGAGGGTGAAATTAAGAAATTATGTTTTAAAATATGTTTCCATCACGTCAGCGGACAGCTGCATACCGCGACTATTTTCAGTTCCTACTATTAGTTAACACTCCCCTATATATTTTAATTTATATATCTTGTTCAAATTTTAAATCGTTAATAAAATTCTTCCTATTCATCCCCTTAAGTTTGACTTAAGAATTCTAAAATTCTTGTTCAATTCTAATTCTAAATTCTAGAATTCTAAAAAATTTGTGCAAATTCTAAAATACAAATATTTTTTTTAACTTGTAGTGGGTGATACTTGATGTTAATACAGTTTCTTATCACATAATAATATCGCATATTTGTACAGACTATACGATAGGATTTCCTTCGGTAATTCCTACTATTATTCATCCACTCAAGTTCAAATACATTTTTTTAAACTTATAGTGGATGACACTTGATGTTAATACATTTTTTTGTCAAATATTAATATTGCATATTTGTACAGACTATACGATAGGATTTCCTTAGGTAATTCCTATTATTATTCATCCACTCAAGTTCAAATACATTTTTTTAAACTTATAGTGGATGACACTTGATGTTAATACATTTTTTTGTCAAATATTAATATTGCATATTTGTACAGACTATACGATAGGATTTCCTTCGGTAATTCCTACTATTATTCATCCACTCAAGTTCAAATACATTTTTTTAAACTTATAGTGGATGACACTTGATGTTAATACATTTTTTTGTCAAATATTAATATTGCATATTTGTACAGACTATACGATAGGATTTCCTTCGGTAATTCCTACTATTATTCATCCACTCAAGTTCAAATACATTTTTTTAAACTTATAGTGGATGACACTTGATGTTAATACATTTTTTTGTCAAATATTAATATTGCATTTTTGTACAGACTATACGATAGGATTTCCTTCGGTAATTCCTACTATTATTCATCCACTCAAGTTCAAATACATTTTTTTAAACTTATAGTGGATGACACTTGATGTTAATACATTTTTTTGTCAAATATTAATATTGCATATTTGTACAGACTATACGATAGGATTTCCTTCGGTAATTCCTACTATTATTCATCCACTCAAGTTCAAATACATTTTTTTAAACTTATAGTGAATGACACTTGATGTTAATACATTTTTTTGTCAAATATTAATATTGCATATTTGTACAGACTATACGATAGAATTTCCTTTGGTAATTCCTACTATTATTCATCCACTCAAGTTCAAATACATTTTTTTAAACTTATAGTGGATGACACTTGATGTTAATACATTTTTTGTCAAATATTAATATTGCATATTTGTACAGACTATATGATAGGATTTCCTTAGGTAATTCCTACTATTATTCATCCACTCAAGTTCAGATACATTTTTTTAAACATATAGTGGATGACACTTAATGTTAATACATTTTTTTGTCAAATAATAATAACGCATATTTGTATAGACTATACGATAGGATTTCCTTAGTTAATTCCTGCTATTATTCATCCACTCAAGTTCAAATACATTTTTTTAAACTTATAGTGGATGACACTTAATGTTAATACATTTTTTGGTCAAATAATAATATCGAATATTTGTACAGACTATACGATAGGTAATTCCCACTATTATTCATCCACTCAAGTTCAAATACATTTTTTTAAACTTGTAGGGGATGACACTTGATGTTAATACATTTTTTTTCAAATATTATTATCGCATATTTGTACAGACTATACAATAACAATTGATTTAGTCTTATGTTCTATCCTATGTTGGTTTTAGGAATCGCAGCACGCAGCTGTCTCGCTGACGTGATGGAAGCGCATGACCTAAATAGGAATTGACTTAATTTTTTTTTGTATTACTTGTTCTTTATGAAATCAAAAGCGTTTAGGTATATTACCGACAGACAGACGTTCGTGTTAGAATCCATGTTTTCCTCTGACCTTTAACGTTCTCCAGCTTCCTTTGAATAAGACGCTAGGAACTTGTAAGTTATAAAAACAGCTGTGTCCGCCTGATGGGTCAGGTCCAGATATAAGCAAAACTATTAATTCTATTGACTAATATAACAAGCTGCCGCGATATGGGTCACCCATCGGGGGGGAGCTAGAACAGCCGGAGTTTCGCGAAACCAGTTTGCTACGCTTTCTGTAGTGTTTTATGTAAAACCAAAACGTGAAATGCGAAAGGTGCACGTTCTTTGGTTGTTACTAACAAACAGCTGTGATAGCCTGCCTGCCGATAAACGCGGCGTGTTTGTTGTCTCTCGGAATTTTAGAGAGCCGTTGCTCTCCTCTCCTCTCCTCTCCTCTCCTCCCTCTACACGTTCTTTCTCCCTGAATATGTCCTCGTAGCTAGTGAAGCGGCCATCACGGTAAGACCCAGGCCCAGAAAACTTTAAACGAACGTTGATTCTGTTCTCTAGATCAGGGGGCAGGGGTTCTTAATCTGTCAGGCTCTGAGCCCCCCTTTATACACTGATGTGAGGTCATGCCTCCCCTCCACAACCACTGCCATGTGGTCAATACAAGTAGTGCAACGGTAATATGAAATTGTAGCTGGTCATGTTAGGTTAGGTTAGATTAGGTTAGGTTAGGTTAGGTTATGTTAGGTTAGGTTAGGTTAGGTTAGCTTAAACTAATTATTAACTTCAAGTAATATTGTTCTCAACATTTATTATTACTATATATAACTTTATTTTAAACATATTACTATTAGCAAACGTATAACATTTATCGTGTTATTACAATAATCGTGTTTTCGAGTACGATAATAAAGATTATTTTTAAAAAATCGTTTTTAAAAGCTACCACAAAACTAAATAAATTATTCTTTTACTTTCATTTTTTTTTAATAAACTCATGCCTCCCCTAAAACTCTTCCACGCCCCTCCAGGAGGGCGCCCCCCAACAGAACCGATGCTGGGTTATGTTAGGTTAGGTTAGATTAGCTTAAACTAATTATTAAATTTAACTTCAAGTAATATTGTTCACAACATTTATTATTACTATATATAACTTTATTTTAAACATATTACTATTAGCAAACGTATAACATTTATCGTGTTATTACAATAATCGTGTTTTCGAGTACGATAATAAAGATTATTTTTAAAAAATCGTTTTTAAAAGCTACCACAAAACTAAATAAATTATTCTTTTACTTTCATTTTTTTAATAAACTCATGCCTCCCTAAAACTCTTCCACGCCCCTCCAGGAGGGCGCCCCAACAGAACCGATGCTGGGTTATGTTAGGTTAGGTTAGATTAGCTTAAACTAATTATTAAATTTAACTTCAAGTAATATTGTTCACAACATTTATTATTACTACATATAACTTTATTTTAAACATATTACTATTAGCAAACGTATAACATTTATCGTGTTATTACAATAATCGTGTTTTCGAGTACGATAATAAAGATTATTTTTAAAAAATAGTTTTGAAAAGCTACCACAAAACTAAATAAATTATTCTTTTACTTTCATTTTTTTAAAATAAACTCATGACTCCCCTAAAACTCTTCCACGCCCCTCTAGGAGGGCGCCCCCCCCCCAACAGAACCGATGCTGGGTTAGGTTAGGTTAGGTTAGGTTAGGTTAGATTAGGTTAGCTTAAACTAATTATTAAAGTTAACTTCAAGTAATATTGTTCACAACATTTAATGTTACTAAATATAAATTTATTTTAAACATATTACTATTAGCAAACGTATAACAGTTATCGTGTTATTACAATAATCGTGTTTTCGAGTACGATAATAAAGATTATTTTTAAAAAATCGTTTTTAAAAGCTACCACAAAACTAAATAAATTATTCTTTTACTTTCATTTTTTTTTAAATAAACTCATGCCTCCCCTAAAACTCTTCCACGCCCCTCCAGGAGGGCGCCCCCCAACAGAACCGATGCTGGGTTATGTTAGGTTAGGTTAGGTTAGCTTAAACTAATTATTAAATTTAACTTCAAGTAATATTGTTCACAACATTTATTATTACTACATATAACTTTATTTTAAACATATTACTATTAGCAAACGTATAACATTTATCGTGTTATTACAATAATCGTGTTTTCGAGTACGATAATAAAGATTATTTTTAAAAAATAGTTTTGAAAAGCTACCACAAAACTAAATAAATTATTCTTTTACTTTCATTTTTTTAAAATAAACTCATGACTCCCCTAAAACTCTTCCACGCCCCTCTAGGAGGGCGCCCCCCCCCCAACAGAACCGATGCTGGGTTAGGTTAGGTTAGGTTAGGTTAGGTTAGATTAGGTTAGCTTAAACTAATTATTAAAGTTAACTTCAAGTAATATTGTTCACAACATTTAATGTTACTAAATATAAATTTATTTTAAACATATTACTATTAGCAAACGTATAACAGTTATCGTGTTATTACAATAATCGTGTTTTCGAGTACGATAATAAAGATTATTTTAAAAAAATAGTTTTTAAAAGATACCACAAAACTAAATAAATTATTCTTTTACTTTCATTTTTTTTTAAATAAACTCATGACTCCCCTAAAACTCTTCCACGCCCCTCCAGGAGGGCGCCTCCCCAGGTTCAGCACCGATGCTGTGATCATTTTTTGAAGGCTCGTTTAATTTATTATCCACATAGTCAAATTAAAATTTTCATTTAGAAGCTATTGTTAAAACGACAACGTTTTGTAGTCTAATGTCCGATTACTTCATTAGTTCCAAGTAACGCTACTAGATGGTGCTGTAATCGCTGTAGTCATATTGCATACACTACCCCTTAATAGACAGGTGCAGTCTGGCTTCGTGTTTTCCGCTGTATTTTGTAAACCGCTACAACTGTTTTACTTTTAATATTTTGTACGCTTACTTGAATTCTACAAGTATGACCAATATTTGATCAAAATCATACGTGACGATTTTAAGAATTCCGTTCTTTAAAGTTAAAATCATCACTTGATTTTGACAAATAATTTTTTAGTTTTTTTTTGTTACTACTGTACCGAATTTTTCTTGAGTTATATTTTCTGATGGGTACTTACGAATTAAATTTAAGCAAAACTTGATGAAAATCGTTTGAAACGATTTTGAGAAAATATTATTTTTACAGTTTTTCGAACTAAGAAAGTCATTAAAAATACGAACAATTTTAAAATGAAATTAAAGTGTATAAAATCTATATATGCCTCTGGGTTTCAATATAATCGATCATTTGTGTATGTTTGTACACATCGATATATTGAAACAATTTTTAAAGTATTTCGAAACACACTTTCGGTTCACAACTGTTTAAATTGGATTTCCCCAAAATCGGCAGTAACTATTTTGATGACATTTTGCTCAACGAACGTATGGGTTGCTACATTCCTAAAAACATCGGTTCGCGACAGTGGAAAACAATTAAAAATTTGCATTTTTGAAATTAAAATATCTATTTTATTTACTCCGCTCTAGTACCTTGATGTTTTATTTTGCCACTTTTCCCCGCAGGGGGCGCAGAATAGCTGTACCTATTGAGAGGATTTAGGCATCCCTCGCGGTACCCGAGTCTAACACACACTTACACTTGCAACACTACACTTAAGACTTTAACACTTTACTCTCACACTTACATTTAGGAAGGCGATAATAGTTTTAATGTGTTTTTCGCCTAAAATAACAACATTTTGCCACTTGTAAAGAAGTATTGAATTAGGATAGTGAAAAATTCCATCTAGGTCTCGTACTCGTTGTCAGGTTACTCGGGTCAAAAATAATGGTCGAACGTAAATGTTTTTGGGGGGTTTGGGCGTTTTCACTTAACGCTGAAATATTTAAATGAAATTTCGTTTTCATAAAAATGTGTTGAGGTCACCGGGTACTTGGACAAAACACGTGGTTACACTCCCGATCGTGTACAAATGGAAGCAAATGTTTGACTTAATCCACGATTAACAATGATTTTAAAACAAAGGGAAACGTAGGCCTATCGGTAACCGATTTGGGAGATGCAAACAAATCAGAGTATTTTTTTTAAAACGGTTGTTCAGATTTTGATAAAATTTTGGCGATGGAATTTTCTGTTTAATTTAGGTTGTATGAGAAGATTTATAATCACTGCACGCAGCTGTCTCGCTGACGTTATGTAAGCAAATTTCCAAAAAAAAGTATTTTCTATATCATACATATTTTTTTAATCTGATTTCACAATCATAATCAGCACAGATTTTCAAATTGTATTGAAAATACAAACATTAAAACCTTGACCGCCGTCAAATTAAAATTCTTAATTTTAAACTAATTTTCAAACTAATTTATGTGGTTTATAACATCGATTACGACTACGAAATAAGATTTTCCAAAATATTTAATATGAAATTTTTTTTAAATAGCCGCCATTTTGAAACTGTTTAACAAATTTTACTGGTAATGAACTTAAGCTTTTACCAGAATCTATTGTTGGGCCAAGGTTTAATCAGATCGGACTAAAATTGCAAATGTAAGCTTTCTAAAATACACACACGCGCACGCAAACAAAGAGTGATATAGAAGCCCCGAGTCGGGGACTTACCATGATGGCCGCTCTAATAGCTCATTCATTAATGGAGTTTTACTAATAATAAAATTTAGTTTAGGTAATTTAAAACAAAGCAAATATATTGATCAGAGAGAATGGTAACTCGATAAAACCAAAAATTGTCCCTTTTAATTGTCACTGAGTTCAGTATAATGATCTGCTTTCCCTAGCTTCGTCAATTCTACTTTCGTTGACGCGTTTCGGAGAAACTCCATCTTCAAAAACTATATCTATACTCAGAGTATCAATATATTTGCTTTGTTTCAAATTACCTAAACTAAATTTTATTATTAATAAAACTCCATTAATGAATGAGCTATTAGAGCGGCCATCATGGTAAGTCCTCGACTCGGGACCTCTATATCACTCTTTGTTTGCGTGCGCGTGTGTGTGTTTTAGAACGCTTACGTTTGCAATTTTAGTCCGATCTGATTAAAACTTGGCCCAACAATAGATTTTGGTAAAAGCTTCAAGCTCATTACCAGTAAAATTTGTTAAACAGTTTCAAAATGGCGGCTATTTAAAATTTTTTTCATATTAAATATTTTGGAAAATCTTATTTTGTAGTCGTAACCGATGACTAAACCACATAAATTAGTTTGAAATTAAGAAATTTAATTTGACGGAGGTCAAGGTTTTAATGTTTGTATTTTCAATACAATTTGAAAATCTGTGCTGATTATGATTGTGAAATCAGATTTTAAAAATTGTATGATGTAGAAAATACTTTTTTTTTTTGGAAACATGCTTATATAATGTCAGCAAGACAGCTGCGTGCAGTGATTGTAAATCTTCTCATACAACCAAAATTTCTATCGCCAAAATTTTATCAAAATCTGAACAACAGCTTTAAAAAAATACTCTGATTTGTTTGCATCTCCCAAATCGGTTACCGATAGGCCTACGTTTCCCTTTGTTTTAAAATCATTATTAATCGTGGATTAAGTCAAACATTCGCTTCCATTTGTACACGATCGGGAGTGTAACCTCGTGTTTTGTCCAAGTACCCGGTGACCTCAACACATTTTTATGGAAACGAAGTTTCATTTAAATATTTCAGCGTTAAGTGAAAACGCCCAACCCCCCGCCAAAAAAAACCTTTACGTACGACCATTATTTTTGACCCGAGTAACCTGACAACGAGTACGAGACTTAGATGGAATTTTTCACTATCCTAACTCAATACTTCTTGAGAAGTGGCAAAATGTTGTTGTTATTTTAAGGCGAAAAACGCATTGAGGATATTATCGCCTCCTAAATGTAAGTGAGAGTAAAGTGTTAAAGTCTTAAATGTAGTGTTGCAACTGTGTGTTAGACTCGGGTACCACGAGGGACGTCTAAATCCTATCAATAGGTGAAGCTAGTCTGCACCACCCTGCGGGGAAAAGTGGCAAAGTAAAACATCAAGGATACTACTAGAGTGGAGTAATTTAACGTCCGACTATTGTGCACACTTGGGCTAATGCAGACGATGAGATGATTTTATAGCGTATGAAAATGCCAAGCCCTGGCCGGGAATTTGAAAGAAAGCAAATATATTGATCAGAGAGAATGGTAACTCGATAAAACCAAAAATAGTCCCTTTTAATTGTCACTGAGTTCAGTATAATGATCTACCTTCCCTAGCTTTGTCAATTCTACTTTCGTTGACGCGTTTCGGAGTAACTCCAATCTTCAAAAACTATATCTATACTCAGAGGATAGATATAGTTTTTGAAGATGGAGGTTCTCCGAAACGCGTCAACGAAAGTAGAATTGAAGCTAGGGAAGCTAGGGAAGGCAGATCATTATACTGAACACAGTGACAATAATCCTAGCAGAAAAGAAGAAGAATATAAAAAAATTTCCTTTTTAATTGTGTATGACCGAAATTTGAGCGAAATCTGACCAACCTGTTTTTAGAAATTAGGCAGATGTTTCAGCGTTTACTGGCGATAGCACGTGAACCAAATTGTTTTTGCAAAACAATTGAACCAGATAATTTTTTTACAATGTGTTTGCTTGTTTTACCAAATCTGAAACCCGCGACTGCCTGAAAGCGGTTCAAGATCACGGCATAATCTTTTAATCTAGGATGAAGATACGAGACCAAAGAGAAGGTAGATAGAGGAGCCAGGTGCCGCTCAGACTTGCAGGTGCTCGGAACGGTAGACAGACGGACACGCGCGCGACCTGCCTTACCCCCCTCGCCTCCGTGCCGCTCCACTCCGCCCCACACATTTTATTAAACAAACTGTACTAAATCTTTTTTGTCCCCTTTCCTGATTTATATTTGGAAAAAAAGGAGTTTTACAGGCCAAAACATCTGTTGCCGCATCGGAACGTAAACACGAAGGACCGAGGACAGAAAGGAAAAAGCTATCGGGGAGGGAAAACCTGTTGAAGGTCCTTAACCCTTCTGAGAACAACGCCCTTTCGTTTTCAACCGCCTTCTTTCCGCATTCTTATTTTAGGGTTTTTTATAGCCTACACACCAAAATGTCGTTACTTCAACGCCCGGGAAAAACTATTTGGACACTGAACGCACTGGCGTTTTCCCGCGTTTATTGGAAAAACTATTGGGCACTGAACGCACTGACGTTTTCCCGCGTTTATTGGAAAAACTATTTGGGCACTGAACGCACTGACGTTTTCCCGCGTTTATTGGAAAAACTATTGGGCACTGAACGCACTGACGTTTTCCCGCGTTTATTGGAAAAACTATTGAGCACTGAACGCACTGACGTTTTCCCGCGTTTATTGGAAAAACTATTGGGCACTGAACGCACTGACGTTTTCCCGCGTTTATTGGAAAAACTATTGGGCACTGAACGCACTGACGTTTTCCCGCGTTTATTGGAAAAACTATTGGGCACTGAACGCACTGACGTTTTCCCGCGTTTATTGGAAAAACTATTTTTCCACTGAACGCACTGACGTTTTCCCGCGTTTATTGGAAAAACTATTGGGCACTGAACGCACTGACGTTTTCCCGCGTTTATTGGAAAACTATTTGGGCACTGAACGCACTGACGTTTTCCCGCGTTTATTGGAAAAACTATTGGGCACTGAACGCACTGACGTTTTCCCGCGTTTATTGGAAAAACTATTGGGCACTGAACGCACTGACGTTTTCCCGCGTTTATTGGAAAAACTATTGGGCACTGAACGCACTGACGTTTTCCCGCGTTTATTGGGAAAACTATTTGGACACTGAACGCACTAAAGTTTTCCAGCGTTTTTTAGAAAAACTTTTTGGGCACTGAACGCACTAAAGTTTTCCAGCGTTTTTTAGAAAAACTATTTGGACACTGAACGCATTGAAGTTTTCCTGCGTTTATTGGAAGAACTACTTGGGCATTGAACACGCTAAAGTTTTCACGCGTTTATTGGAAAATCTATTTGGGCACTGAACGCACTAAAGTTTTCCCGCGTTTATTGGAAAAACTATTTGGACCCTGAACGCACTGAAGTTTTCCCACGTTTATAGGAAAAACTATTTGGGCACTGAACGCACTAACGTTTTCTCGCGTTTATTGGAAAAACTATTTGGACACTGAATGCGCTAACGTTTTCCCGCTTTTATTGGAAAAACTATTTTTCCAATGAACGCACTGACGTTTTCCTGCGTTTATTGGAAAAAACTATTTGGACACTGAACGCACTGACATTTTTCCGCGTTTATTGGAAAAACTATTTGGGCACTGAACACGCTGACGTTTTCCCCCGTTTCTTTTTTTAAACGTAAAACAAATTACTGGTCGAATCGCAGATCTCAATTTTCTAAGAAAATTGCTTTTTAAGAAAAATACTGAAACCAAAGCAAACACCATTTTTATATAATATGCGTGTACTTTTATTAAAAAGTAAAAATACAGAAATAGAGAGACGAAATTCGTTCGCTTGTTCGTTTCATATTTCCGTTATATTTTCCCGTTCGGCAGTGTTTTTTCTATTCACTCCTCTCGCCGAAGCTAACATTGAAAGTTTCGCTTTGAAAAAACCATTTCGTATAGTAATTCAACATTTTTATTAGCTTTACTAACAGAATGGCGTTATATAACCGTTACTTTACACAAACGGCCTCAAAAATCATTGACAACCCTAACAGCGTGTTTTGCGACAGTAAACAACTGATTGTATGACTTTTACAGGCCCAAGCGTTGTATTTGCATATAAAGAATTGTGTCCGAACAGCCGTTCCGTCGGGTATATTTGCAAATCTTAGCTTTGTATGTACACAGTGCACGAGATAAAACGACAAATCTTGGCCGAGCGCCAGGATTCATTGAAAGCCGTGCATCTGCCCGGCTTGGCACGCGTCGGCGACCTAACCTTTCCTTAACTTACCTTACACCTGCTGCGAGATATTTCATTGAAGCTTGGCATCTCGGAACGAGGCAATATTTTCTTTATTTTTCGCATCAATACCTCGTGTACTTCGTTAATTTGAATGCGCTGGCAGTTAAATTAAATAACGCAGGTGTTTAAAGAAAAGTTCAAGGTCAATTTTTTTAACCCATTTTGCGTTTGGTTACAATCTTATTTCAACGATATGCTGGTATTGTTTTTGAACTGACTAGAATATTCCAGAAATTCAGTTCTTAGAGAATATTTGTTGGAAAAATGTGCGCGCACGCACGCACGCACGTACGCACGCACACACACGCACGCACGCACGTACGCACGCGCGCGCACACACACACACACACACACACACACACACACACACACACACACACATACATTTTTGTGTGTGTTTAACGTCCGACTATTGTGCACACTTGGGCTAATGCAGACGATTTATAGCGTACGAAAATGCCAAGCCCTCGCCGGGAATCGAACCCGGGTCCTCGAGGTGAAAGCCTAGTACGCTATCCACTAGGCCACCGAGGCGGCTACACACATATACATCACAAACACAAACACACACACACACACACACACACACACACACACACACACACACACTCACTCATTCACTCACTTGCAAACACACACACACACACACACACACACACACACACACACACACACACACACACACACACACACACACACACACACACATACACATACACATACACATACACATACATACACACACACTCACAAACACACACACACACACATACACACACACATATACACACACACACACACATATGTATATTTGTTATATATATATATATATATATATATATATATATATATATATATATATATATATATATATAGTTTGCAAAGGAGAGAGAAAAATCATTCAGACGTTTGCAATTTTGGTCCGATTTGAATCAAACTTGGTACAAAAACTGATTTTCGTTATATCTTATATAGGTTCGTTATCCAGCAAAAATCGGTTAAATAGTTTCAAAATGGCTGCCAATTCAATCTTAACAAATACTGATTTTTTACCTTACAATTAAAAACAAATATTTGATTTCACCATCGTAATAAATTACAATCTGCATAAATTACTACCTTGAATTTTCGAAATCGAAATTATCGAAAGACGGCGGTCGAGGTTCATTTTGGTATTTACAGTTCGATTTGTTATTGCCAACGTTTAAAATGCTAATTTCTGCAGATTTTAATGTTGGTTACAATGATAAAATCGTTTTAAGAAAAAGAACGCGTGATACAATGTTATGATCTTTTAAGCTTTGCAACGGCCGCCATTTTGAAACTGTTGTAACGAACGTGTCCAAGATATTGAGAATGTTTAATGACCTCTCTAAAAAGTGATCTAAAGATAAGATGCAATAGCACATTTTCTAATGGAAATATTTGACTAACATATTTAAGTTACAAAGCCTTTAAAAAATCAAGAAATTAATGTAACCTGACAGTCTGCATATTTGTTTTCGATTGTCTATTTAATAAAAAATTGTTGAAACCTAACATAGGCCTCTGTATCCGATATTTAGACCATAAAATTCTCTTTAGCGCGTGTCCCCGTTGGTTTTCAAAGTTCCCACGTCAACATAATAGAGAAGATTTTGTTTGAACAGATAATTACTTGAACATACTTTCATTAAACTTTATTAGGTTAATTCATTAGTTTCACCACAGAATGCAGCACATACTTATTCCAATATGTTTACGTTTATATTTACGTGATTTTCTGCGGGGAGACTCTGTCTTACTAAAATCTTCCAAACCATTTTAGGAAATCACCGATTTTTTTAGGGTCTTTTACCGATGTCTGCCTTACTGGAAAATTTTCTTAAGCTCTATTTTATTTTTAATTTTGTTAATCGAACGGATCGAGGTCTCTGTTTTAACTTCAGTGTACGGCGTTTGGTTTGTGTGTTTGTTACGCAGTTTTGGCCAGACGCTTTGACCGATTGTTTTGAAATTTCGTACGAAGGTTAGGTTAGGTTATGAAAGGTTAGTTTAGGTGAAGTTATGTTATGTAAGTTAGCTTAGGTTATGAAAGGTTAGTTTAGGTAAAGTTATGTTATGTAAGTTAGGTTAGGTTATGAAAAGTTTGTTTTGGTGAAGTTATGTTATGTTAGGTTAGGTTAGGTTATGAAAAGTTAGTTTTGGTGAAGTTATATTATGTAAGTTAGGTTAGGTTATGAAAGGTTAGTTTAGGTAAAGTTATGTTATGTAAGTTAGGTTAGGTTATGAAAAGTTTGTTTTGGTGAAGTTATGTTATGTTAGGTTAGGTTAGGTTATGAAAAGTTAGTTTTGGTGAAGTTATATTATGTAAGTTAGGTTAGGTTATGAAAGGTTAGTTTTGGTGAAGTTATATTATGTAAGTTAGGTTAGATTATGAAAAGTTAGTTTTGGTGAAGTTATGTTAGGTTAGGTTAGGTTAGGTTAGGTTAGGTTAGGTTAGGTTAGGTTAGGTTAGGTTAGGTTAGGTGAAGTTATATTATGTAAGTTAGGTTAGGTTATGAAAAGTTAGTTTTTGTGAAGTTATGTTAGGTTAGGTTAGGTTGTGAAAGGTTAGTTTAGGTGAAGTTATATTATGTAAGTTAGGTTAGGTTATGAAAAGTTAATTTTAGTGAAGTTATGTTAGGTTAGGTTAGGTTATGAAAGGTTAGTTTGGGTGGTTATGTTGTGTAAGTTAGGCTAGGTTATGAAAAGTTAGTTTAGGTGAAGTTATGTTGTGTAAGTTAGCTTAAGTTTTCTTATGTAACATCCCGAAAGATTTTGTGTGTGTAAGATTTCTCTCAATAATTTCCGTTTTTAAATTGCGTTGTGAGCTTCAAGGACAAAGCGCATAACATTTCCAATAAAGTTGGTCCAGCCATGTTTCCCGTAAATATTACGGTGATGGTTAAATTGGCGGGAAAAATTACTAGCGCGTCAGAGGCATTGCGAGGTATAATGCTCTTCAAACTAATAGTATAAATAAATAAAATAAACAATAAAGCAGTTTATCACGTGATCCTGTACGAACTGTGCACCGCGCACAGATACAGTAAGTGACGATTCGGTCGTAGCGTGTCTACTCGACTGTGTGTGCGACCGTTAAGATGCTTTCTTCTAATTGAACGGTAGGTTCGCGACGGCGGCAGGTGATGGAAAGTGAAAGCCCTCTCTGCCCCCCACACCTGCTGCATGCGGGTCGGGCGGTTTCTTCGCCTTAACTGACGTTTTCCTTGGCACGGGCCCGATGGCAAATCGGTTTGAGTACAGCTTGAGTTTTTTACTGAGTAATTGTAATTTGTCAAAACATGTGCGAGGATTCGTAAGTAGCCAAATGAAAGGCCAACAACTTTGCGCGATTACGCGTGCCTGGTTTTACTGAAGTTTAGAGAAAGTAGTGCGAAAGTTAAAAAATATAAAAGTAGACAATATATTATTAATAGAATAGAATATATATTATTAATAATATATTGCTATTATAATATATTATAATAATATAATAGAATATATATTATTAATAGGAGGAGCAAAGTTAATCTGTTTCGACTTCACGTTCGACATTGGTATGTGTGTTTGTTTCCGCGCAGGGAGGTGCAGATTAGCTGCACCTATTAAGAGGATTTAGACGACCTTCACGTTACCCGAGTCTTACAAACACTTACACTTACAACACTAAAATTACGACTCAATGTGCTTTTCGTCTTAAAATAACAAATAATATATATATATATATATATATATATATATATATATATATATATATCCCCGCAGGGGGTGCAGACTAGCTGCACCTATTGAGAGGATTTAGACGTCCCTCGCGGTACCCGAGTCTAACACACACACACACTTACAACACTACACTTAAGACTTTAATACTTTATACTCACACTTACATTTAGGGAGGCGATAATTGCCTCAAAGTGTTTTTCGCCTTAAAATAACAACAATAGCAACAACAACAAATGTTACGCAGGTTTGGTCCACTGACGGATTAATGCAATTTTGTGGGTGAGGGTGGTTCGTTGGATGATTCAACAAAAGGGCCTCCATGGTGGATGAAAATTTCTGAAATAATACCTTCAAAAACTGTCAAGCTGTTTTGAGACGCAAATTATTATTTTTGTTGTTGTTTTTTAAGGCACATTGAGGCAATTATCGCCTTCCTAAATGTAAGTGTCAGTGTAAAGTGTTACAGTTGTAAGTGTAAGTGTGTTAGACTCGGGTACCGGAAGTCTAAATCCTCTCAAGCAGCTAGTCTTATAAATAAGTGTAAAAATTTACTCTATTTTAAAAAAGAAAATATCACTTAATTTGTCTAGTTTCCTTAAACGATTCTTATTATTATTTACAAGGTCACTCATTTTGAAACAGAAGTTGTACTAAAGGAAAACATGTTCTTCTTTCCCCTCTTCTCAATATTCCTATCCGTAACTTTGTACGTATAACAGTAGTTATTCCCCTTGCTTTACTCTTACTCTTTCCGTTAATCTCTTGTTCTCATTAGTTTTGATCAATTTTAGAGTCGAGAAAGATCTTTCTACTGTTGCAGTTAACACAGGAAGAGAAGAGAGAATTAATATAAAATATCTATTTAATTAATCATATTATCACCCTCAGTATAAGTGTTTTTTTTTTTTTTTTTTTTTTTTTTAACGTCCGACTATTGTGTACATTTGGGCTAATGCAGACGATGGGATGATTTATAGTGTATGAAAATACCAAGCCCTGGCCGGGAATTGAACCCGGGTCCTTGGGGTGAAAGCCTAGTACGCTATCAACTGGGCCACCGAGGCGGCTATAATATAAGCGTTACAAAGAGCACAATGTACATACGGACACAATTTCATGTGCATACAAAGTTGAGATCGGGATAATGTGACGGGTTTCGGATCCTTTAGAGGCTTTAGATCTTCTTCCTCAAAAGTACACATGTGAAAGTAAAATAAGATATTTACATTTTTTATTTTATTTGTTTTACCTCAGAAGGGGCCATCGTTCCTTCGCCCGCTTTAATCTTTTAATCGAATCTCAAAAACATTTCTTGTACATTTCAAAATATCGTTAGTGAGTTTTGCCAAAACAGCGTACGCTCATTATGGTTAAATCATATGCCGCCATCTTGAAACGGATTGAACAAAAAACGTTTTACGTATAACTCGTTCGGGCTTAGTGCAAGGTATCTTTTTACGATATTTCAAAACAATGGGTTAGTACCTTTGTCCAAAACTGCGTGCGCTCATTATGGTTAACTCAGAGGCCGCCATATTGAAACGGATTGAATAAAAAACATTTTACTTATAACTCGTTCGGGCTTTGTGCGAGGTATCGTTATACGAAATTTCAAAACAATCTGTTAGTACGTTTTATCCTAAACTGCTTACGCTCATTATGGTTAAATCATGTGCAGCCATCTTGAAATGGATTGAATAAAAAACATTTTACGTATAACTCGTTCGGGCTTTGTACAAGGTATCTTTTTACGAAATTTCAAAACAATCGGTTGTACGTTTGTCCAAAACTGCGTACACTCATTATGGTTAACTCAGAGGCCGCCATCTTGAAACGGATTGAATAAAACACATTTTACGTGTAACTCGTTCGGGCTTTGTACAAGGTATCTTTTTACGAAATTTCAAAACAATCGGTTAGTACGTTTTGTCCTAAACTGCTTACGCTCATTATGGTTAAATCATGTGCAGCCATCTTGAAATGGATTGAATAAAAAACATTTTACGTATAACTCGTTCGGGCTTTGTACAAGGTATCTTTTTACGAAATTTCAAAACAATCGGTTGTACGTTTGTCCAAAACTGCGTACACTCATTATGGTTAACTCAGAGGCCGCCATCTTGAAACGGATTGAATAAAACACATTTTACGTGTAACTCGTTCGGACTCTGTGCGAGGTATATTTTTACAAAATTTCAAAACAATCGGTAGTACGTTTGTCCAAAACTGCGTACGCTCATTATGTTTAACTCAGAGGCCGCCATCTTGAAACGGATTGAATAAAAAAATTAACAGATTCGATTAATCTTCAACGGATTCGTCCTTGGTTAGGACAAACGCATTGACCGGTTATTTTGAAATTTCCTACGAAGGTATCTTGTGTATGTGTAAGAAAGCGGCCTTTGATTGCGATGACGAATGCAGTTGCTGGCTGCTTCCTGTAATACTGGCTGAACGTCTGGTCCTGACACGATTTCGACCGGTTCGTGGAGAAAGAGTGTTCCAATAAAGTTGGCACAGTAACATTTTTCGTAAACATTACTGTCACCGGTTAAATGAGCGGAAACATTGCGGGCGCCTCAAAAGGTGGTCAAGCAAATTCGTTTTATTTATTTATTCAATAGACCTACTACAACTAAGTGCAACTTATCCAGTAGTTACAACTTAGACCTACTACAACTAAGTACTACTTATCCAGTAGTTACAACTTAGACCTACTACAACTAAGTACTACTTATCCAGTAGTTACAAATTAGACCTACTACAACTAAGTACAACTTATCCAGTAATTACAACTTAGACCTACTACAACAAAGTACAACTTATCCAGTAGTTACAACTTAGACCCACTACAACTAAGTACAACTTATCCAGAAGTTACAACTTAGACCCACTACAACTAAGTGCAACTTATCCAGTAGTTATAACTTAGACCTACTACAACTAAATGCAACTTATTCAGTAGTTACAACTTAGACCTACTACAACTAAGTACAAATTATCCAGTAGTTACAACTTAGACCCACTACAACTAAGTACAACTTATCCAGTAGTTACTACTTAGACCCACTATAACTAAATACTACTTATCCAGTAATTACAACTTAGACCTACTACAACTAAGTACTACTTATTCATTAGTTACAACTTAGACCTACTACAACTAAGTACTACTTATCCAGAAGTTACAACTTATACCCACTACAAATAAGTACAACTTATCCAGTAGTTACAACTTAAACCTACTACAACTAAGTACAACTTATTCTTACAACTTAGACCCACTACAACTAAATATAACTTTTCCAGTAGTTACAACTTAGACCTACTACAACTACAAGTTATCCAGTATTTACAACTTAGACCTACTACAACTAAGCACTACTTATCCAGTAGTTACAACTTAGACCTACTACAACTAAGTACTACTTATCCATTAGTTACAACTTAGACCTACTACAACTAAGTACAACTTATCCAGTAGTTACAACTTAGACCTACTACAACTAAGCACTACTTATCCAGTAGTAACAACTTAGACCTACTACAACTAAGGACAACTTATCCAGTAGTTACAACTTAGACCTACTACAACTAAGTACAACTTATCCAGTAGTTACAACTTAGACCTACTACAACTAAGTACAACTTATCCAGTAGTTACAACTTAGACCTACTACAACTCTAAGTACAAGTTATCCAGTATTTACAACTTAGATCTACTACAACTAAGTACTACTTATCCAGTAGTTACAACTTAGACCTACTACAACTAAGTACAAGTTATCCAGTATTTACAACTTAGACCTACTACAACTAAGGACAACTTATCCAGTAGTTACAACTTAGACCTACTACAACTAAGCACTACTTATCCAGTAGTAACAACTTAGACCTACTACAACTAAGTACAACTTATCCAGTAGTTACAACTTATACCCACTACAAATAAGTACAACTTATTTAGTAGTTACAACTTAAACCTACTACAACTAAGTACAACTTATCCGTACAACTTAGACCCACTACAACTAAATACAACTTATCCAGTAGTAACAACTTAGACCCACTACAACTAAGTACTACTTATCCAGTAGTTACAACTTATACCCACTACAAATAAGTACAACTTATCCAGTAGTTACAACTTAAACCTACTACAACTAAGTACAACTTATCCAGTAGTTACAACTTAAACCTACTACAACTAAGTACAACTTATCCTTACAACTTAGACCCACTACAACTAAATACAACTTATCCAGTAGTAACAACTTAGACCCACTACAACTAAGTACTACTTATCCAGTAGTTACAACTTAGACCTACTACAACTAAGTACAACTTATCCAGTAGTTACAACTTAGACCTACTACAACTAAGTACTACTTATCCAGTAGTTACAACTTAGACCTACTACAACTAAGTACTACTTATCCAGTAGTAACAACTTAGACCCACTACAACTAAGTACTACTTATCCAGTAGTTACAACTTAGACCTACTACAACTAAGTACAACTTATACAGTAGTTACAACTTAGACCTACTAGGCCTACAACTAAGTACTACTTATCCAGTAGTTACAACTTAGACCTACTACAACTAAGTACAACTTATTCAGTAGTTACAACTTAGACCTATTACAACTAAGTACTACTTATCCAGCAGTTGCAAATATGTCACTGTTACAGTATTAGTTAGAAATCACTCCTATGAATGACTCCGAACACTCTCATATGGTAACATATAATCACTGCACCGGTCTTCTGGTCTTGTCCTCTTCAGTCTCCACAATCATCTCCCGCACTGCGGTGTTAACATGTTGCGTTCATACTTCACAGCTATGGATCTTATCACTTACTTTACTGTGTCCATCTTAAGGTCTTTATGGATGTTATTCTTAACATACCATGGCGCACCAACAATCCAGCGCAGTACCTTATTTTGAATATATTGTATTACATTAAGGTTTCTTGGCGCAACCCCAAAGTTGGTGCATCCAGACTGGTCTCAATACCTGTTTGTATAAGAGCAGTTTGTTTGACAAATCTAGTTTAGACTTACGCTCTAGCAGCCAATATATTCTATATTTCTAATCTAGTTGACGTTTTTATCATTTTGACGTAAGCTTTCCAATTCTACTCGACGTCTAAAGTCATTCCCAAGTATTTTGCCTCCAGTTTACACCGCAAGGTCTACTATTCTTTAGCCACTTCGGTGGCTTAGTTGATAGCGTACTGGCCCCCGAGGACCCGGGTTCGATTCCCGGCCAGGGATTGGCATTTTCATGCGCTATAAATCATCCCATCGTCTGCATTAGCCCTAGTGTGCACAATAGTCGGACGTTAAACACCAAAAAAAAAAAAAAAAAAAAAAAAAATTAACTACCAGTGAATGGCTGATTTTACCTAAAATTGTATGAAGTTTAGAAAAGTAATGTGAAGGTGAAAAAGTATACGACAACGCTCTGACACGCTCGTAAGTAGCCCAATAATAAAATGTTCGAAAAAGATTTCTGAACCAACTTTTATTGGAAAATATTTGCTCTTTCTCCACGAAACGGTCAAATATGTGATAGGAAGAGCCGTTCAGCCAAAATTACAGGGATAACCAGCAACAACACTCGTTATAGTTAAAGTAAACGCCATCTTGAAACCGATGCGAATTATAAAATCGTACACATACATCGTTCAGGCTTTGTACAACGTACCTGTTTACGAAATTTCAAAATAATTTGTTAGTGTTTTTGGACAAAACTGAGTACACTTATGGTTAAATAAGAGGCCGCCATCTTGAAACGGATTGAATTAAAAACATCTTACACATAACTCGTTCGGGCTTTGTACAAAGTACCTTTTATGAAATTTCAAAACAATTTGTTAGTGCTTTTGGACAAAACTGATTACACTTATGGTTAAATAAGAGGCCGCCATCTTGAAATGGATTGAATTAAAAACATCTTACACACAACTCGTTCGGGCTTTGTAAAAAGGTACCTTTTTACCAAATTTCAAAACAATCAGTTAGTGAGTTTGTCCAAAACTGCGTACGCTCATTATGGTTAAATCATATGCCGCCATCTTGAAATGGATTGAATTAAAAACATCTTACACACAACTCGTTCGGGCTTTGTAAAAAGGTACCTTTTTACCAAATTTCAAAACAATCAGTTAGTGAGTTTGGCCAAAACTGCGTACGCTCATTATGGTTAAATCATATGCCGCCATCTTGAAATGGATTGAATTAAAAACATCTTACTCATAATTTGTTCGGGCTTTGTACAAGATAACTTTTTACCAAATTTCAAAACAATCAGTTAGTGAGTTTGGCCAAAACTGCGTACGCTCATTATGGTTAAATAATATGCCGCCATCTTGAAACGGATTGAATAAAAAACATTTTACGTATAACTCGTTCGGGCTTTGTACAAGGTATCTTTTTACGAAATTTCAAAACAATTGGTTAATACGTTTGCCTAAAACTGATACACTCATTACGGTTAAGTCAGAGGCCGCCATATTGAAACGGATTGAATAAAAAACATTTTACGTATAACTCGTTCGGGCTTTGTACAAGGTATCTTTTACGAAATTTCAAAACAATCGGGTAGTACGTTTGTCCAAAACTGCGTACACTCATAATGGTTAACGCAGAGACCGCCATCTTGAAACGGATTGAATAAAAAATATCTTACATATAATTCGTTCGGTCTTTGTAAAAAGTAGGCATGTCTTTTTACGTAATTTAAAAACAATCTGTTTGTGCGTTTGGCCAAAACTGCGTACACTCTTTATGGTTAAATCAAGGGCCGCCATCTTGAAACGAAAGTAAATAAAAACACCTTGCATATAACTCGTACGGACTTTGTACAAGGTACCTTTTAAGCAAATTTCAAAACATTCGGTTAGTGCGTTTAACCGGAAGTTAAGGATACAAATCTCACACATGTTTGGGTTTTAAACAAGATACCTTTTTCAAATTCCAAGACATTCGGACAATGCGTTTGGCCAAAACAAACAAACAAACCGAATGCCGAAAGGCAGAGTTGAAGGAGACCTCGCTTCGCTCGAACAGTTACTTGTTTGGTAATAATACCTGTTTAAACAACGTCATAAAATTGTTCAAGAAGGAACACTTCGAAAGTAATTGAAGTAATTGTATTGTAAGTTGTTTATTTAGAGACCGGGGTCAACCTTACTTTAGGACTTAACTTTTTCATTTATAAAGCTCCGTTACTTTTAAGTACTAAATAAAACCAAAAAAAAACTTTATAGAAGCGATCTTATCAGACTATAATGTTTAAGACTAATTGAAGCCCTTAAGTATAAATAAGAATAACAAGTAGCCAATCAGGCGCGACCGGAAATAACCCCTCCCATCGTATATCATGTGGGATCCGGTACATCGAAAGTAAATTATTGATTCAAACCGGAAACTTTGCTGTATTTTTTAATATATTTTAAACCGCTTTCCCACGATATTGTTGGGAGTTGTTGGTTGCGGTTCTTTGCAGCCTACATCTGTACTGTACAGGGTGGACGAGAAGTCCAACACCCCAAAAGTCTAATGAGAGTGTCTGTAATATCTATTAATGATTAAAGTAAGTTAATGAACATTGAAAAGCATGTTACATTTATTTGTTAACGGACGTTTCATGGTCCGCTTATGAAATTTTGGGTCCGGGACCCAAAATGTGAAGCGGATCCCTTATTAAAGAATAAGTAGGGTTTTTATAAAGTGAAAAAAGTCGGTCACAATGCGCCTAAAATGTGTTTTATTGTATTTATTGGTTGTTTTGTCTTCTGTTAATCAATATTTTTTATAGTTAACCAACACTTGTCCATGTTTTTTTTCTAATATGCGCCCCAAAAAGATGTCACGAGTCCGACACCTTGTGGGGGCCATGTCATTCTTTGACATTTCAAAACGATTTAAATGAAACACTTAAATTACAAAACAAAAAAAGTTACTATTTTCCTAAAAATCTGGCTTCGTAACACAAGAACTAAATAACCGACAAATATATTTTCTCGAAATCTGTTTATAAGATTTTGAACAATTTTCGGTCATTTTCATAAGGATTTGTAACCTACGTCAGTGTAGGGCAAATAAATTTTGTATCATAGACTTGAGGTAGAATATATTCATTCTCTTTGTAGAGGATTAGTCACTTCTTTCATTGCAGTTTAGGTCGATGTGGTAAAGGTACCGGTTAGTCTGCTGCGTCTCTGAACTGCGCACCTTAAGATTCATAGTTCGAGCCGCAGTTACTCCCGTCTCGTTACTTTTCTCTTACCGTTAACGCTGATCCCTCGTCCTCTTTAGTGTAAATGGCATAAGCCTGGACATTAAAAAAAATTAGGTTGAGAGTAGATTCTTTTAGCGTCCCTACAGTCTGCTTCAATTTACTTTTTATGATTCAATCCCAGTTTCCTCTACCTTAATGCTATTTTCATATCCCATGACCTTTTTTGCTAGTTCCTAAACATTGGGGGGGTTGACGGTTTGCTTCGAGCCATCTAAATCCCACAAGTTGTTAGAGAAATAACAGAGACCCCGCCAATACAGAGACCCAGGGAAATAAAATACCTGTCATATAGAACACCAGGAATTAAAATACTCACCAATACAGAACCTCAGGGAAATAAAATACCTGCCTATACAGAGCCTCAGGGAAATAAAATAACCACCCATACAGAGCCTCAGGGAAATAAAATACCCACCCACACAGAGCCTCGGGGAAATAAAATACCTGTCGTATAGAACACCAGGGAATTAAAATACTCACCAATACAGAACCTCAGGGAAATAAAATACCTGCCTATACAGAGCCTCAGGGAAATAAAATAACCACCCATACAGAGCCTCAGGGAAATAAAATACCCACCCACACAGAGCCTCAGGGAAATAAAATACCTGTCGTATAGAACACCAGGGAATTAAAATACTCACCAATACAGAACCTCAGGGAAATAAAATACCTGCCTATACAGAGCCTCAGGAAATAAAATAACCACCCATACAGAGCCTCAGGAAATAAAATAACCACCCATACAGAGCCTCAGGGAAATAAAATACCCACCCACACAGAGCTTCAGGAAATAAAATACCTGTCGTATAGAACACCAGGGAATTAAAATACTCACCAATACAGAACCTCAGGGAAATAAAATACCTGCCTATACAGAGCCTCAGGGAAATAAAATAACCACCCATACAGAGCCTCAGGGAAATAAAATAACCACCCATACAGAGCCTCAGGGAAATAAAATACCCACCCACACAGAGCCTCAGGGAAATAAAATACCTGTCGTATAGAACACCAGGGAATTAAAATACTCACCAATACAGAACCTCAGGGAAATAAAATACCTGCCTATACAGAGCCTCAGGGAAATAAAATAACCACCCATACAGAGCCTCAGGGAAATAAAATACCCACCCACACAGAGCCTCGGGGAAATAAAATATTCGCCCATACAGAACCTCAGGGAAATAAAATACCCGCCCATACAGAACCTCAGGGAAATAAAATACCCGCCCATACAGAACTCCAGGGAAATAAAATACCCACCCATACAGAGCCCCAGGGAAATAAAATACCCGCCCATATAGTACCCCAGGGAATAAAATACCCGCCCATACAGTGCCCCAGGGAAATAAAATACCCGCCTATACAGTGCCCCAGGGAAATAAAATACCCGCCCATACAGTGCCCCAGGGAAATAAAATACCCGCCTATATAGAGCCACGCACACACAGGTAGATTAAAACTGAAGATTGCTTGGTATCCAGAGTCCGCATAGTTAAATGCCTCTGGCAGACGCTGTCCTACCTCGCCTTGGGATGAAGGGATCTAACCCAAGAACAGATATACGAAGAAAGTTAGACTCAGCTAGGGCCAAACCAATACCGACAATGTGAACGCTTCTGTGGAAATATAACCAAGAGAGACTCTCGTAGGAAAGCTAAATATTCGCTAGAACTCGGATGTGTATGCAGCTTCGAATCAAGTTACTACATTCGGTTTGTGCTACGCCCATCTTCCGTCTTCATTAGTCTAATTGGCTTAAAGTAAAGACGTTAAACCACAACAAAAAAACCACCACAACAGGTTAGGTTTCTAAGAAATACCAACATGCCGATGATGGCGCCCTATTGTTAATTTGACCTACTTTCCGATTAATTTATGTTATTGTTATAAACCACAACAGTTGGCACCACTGCCTGAGGCTTGAGGGAAGAGAATGCACTTTTACTTTTTGTTGATTCAAGCTATACCTCTTTGCGCCGAAATCCCATCGACCCTTGAGAAATTAAACTGTTATTTTTTGTTAATATCTCTTAAGTATTTAAATTTTATAACTAGCATTATCTTGCTATTGATCTACTGTATTTATATTTTCAATTTAAGCGGTTTGACACAATCGAAGTAGGTTATGTTTGGTCCTTTTTTGAAACTATAACGATTTTTCACGTTATATCAATAAAAGAAATAAAACCAATAGACAAAAACTAGAAAATCGATCGTATTTTTCAAAATTGGTACATTAGTATAAGAAAATTGATAACTTCGAGTTAATTAATAAATTCGAGATAAAAGAATTTTATTGTTCGAAAATAAATCTAAATTTAAAACAAGACGACGGCTGTTAGTTTTCATTTTTTTCGATTTATTCCCGAATCTGTGGTTGATGTGGCTAAAGTACCGGTCAGTGTGCTGCGTCTCTGAACTGCGCATCTTAGTTCGAGCCGCAGTTACTCCAATTGCTTTTCCCTTAACGTTAACGCTGCTCCCTCATCCTAATTAGTCTAACTGGTACAAAGTATGGACATTAAGCAGGAAAAAACCTAACCGTAAATTTCTTTAATTTTAATTTTGTCGCACTGACTTTGAAATGTGATTCTTCGTGTACGAATGAAAGCAAAACCTGATTTTTAGTCTAGTTTTCGAACCAGATTTTTTTTTGAAAAATTAAATGTTAACAAGATGGTTTAACGTTTTTGCGCCGTTTGTAATCGATTAGAATATATCGGATGTATTTCGGAAACAGTCTACGAACTATTTCTTGCAAACTTATAAATTTGAAATAGAACTGAGTTTAAGATTATGGTTTATTAGTGTACGACAATTTGCAGCTACGAGCGTAGTTAATGCGACAAGCAAGTATGGACTATTGTGGCTTTCAACAACAGCTGCTGACTGCAGTTGCTTTTACAATTTAGCGTAAAGCAACTTCACTTCTGTCCCATTTGATACTGGTTACATTGTTTTTGTTATTTTCACGCGAAAAACACATTGAGGCTATTATCTCCTCCCTAAATGTAAGTGTGAGTATAAAGTGTTAAAGTGTTAAAGTCTTAAGTGTAGTGTTGTAAGTGTGTGTG
>CM040189.1:122633295-122645795 GCA_022606455.1 Callitettix versicolor
TGGAAATATACAAGAGGGTTTTTATTTCATTAATGTAATGAATTTCCACCAAATGAATTTTTAAAACCATTGTCTAGATCATTCATTATTCCCTTCTCCTAGTTCTTACTTTCCCATAAAATATTAGCTAGTTTAACGTCAGTCTGTTAAAGTGACCTTGACAAGTGAAACCTTGGTTGGCAAGACTATGTAAAGTTGTGGAAATACAAGAGTGTTTTTATTTCATTAATGTAATGAATTTCCACCAAATGAATATTTAAAACCATCGTCTAGATCATTCATTATTCCCTTCTCCTAATTTTTACTTTCCCATAAAATATTAGCTAGTTTAACGTCAGTCTGTTAAAGTGACCTTGACAAGTGAAACCTTGGTTGGCAAGACTATGTAAAGTTGTGGAAATATACAAGAGTGTTTTTATTTCATTAATGTAATGAATTTCCACCAAATGAATTTTTAAAACCATCGTCTAGATCATTCATTATTCCCTTCTCCTAGTTCTTACTTTCGCATAAAATATTAGCTAGTTTAACGTCAGTCTGTTAAAGTGACCTTGAAAAGTGAAACCTTGGTTGGCAAGACTATGTAAAGTTGTGGAAATATACAAGAGTGTTTTTATTTCATTAATGTAATGAATTTCCACCAAATGAATTTTTAAAACCATCGTCTAGATCATTCATTATTCCCTTCTCCTAATTTTTACTTTCCCATAAAATATTAGCTAGTTTAACGTCAGTCTGTTAAAGTGACCTTGACAAGTGAAACCTTGGTTGGCAAGACTATGTAAAGTTGTGGAAATATACAAGAGTGTTTTTATTTCATTAATGTAATGAATTTCCACCAAATGAATTTTTAAAACCATCGTCTAGATCATTCATTATTCCCTTCTCCTAATTTTTACTTTCCCATAAAATATTAGCTAGTTTAACGTCAGTCTGTTAAAGTGACCTTGACAAGTGAAACCTTGGTTGGCAAGACTATGTAAAGTTGTGGAAATATACAAGAGTGTTTTTATTTCATTAATGTAATGAATTTCCACCAAATGAATTTTTAAAACCATCGTCTAGATCATTCATTATTCCCTTCTCCTAGTTCTTACTTTCCCATAAAATATTAGCTAGTTTAACGTCAGTCTGTTAAAGTGACCTTGACAAGTGAAACCTTGGTTGGCAAGACTATGTAAAGTTGTGGAAATATACAAGAGTGTTTTTATTTCATTAATGTAATGAATTTCCACCAAATGAATTTTTAAAACCATCGTCTAGATCATTCATTATTCCCTTCTCCTAATTTTTACTTTCCCATAAAATATTAGCTAGTTTAACGTCAGTCTGTTAAAGTGACCTTGACAAGTGAAACCTTGGTTGGCAAGACTATGTAAAGTTGTGGAAATATACAAGAGTGTTTTTATTTCATTAATGTAATGAATTTCCACCAAATGAATTTTTAAAACCATCGTCTAGATCATTCATTATTCCCTTCTCCTAGTTCTTACTTTCCCATAAAATATTAGCTAGTTTAACGTCAGTCTGTTAAAGTGACCTTGACAAGTGAAACCTTGGTTGGCAAGACTATGTAAAGTTGTGGAAATATACAAGAGTGTTTTTATTTCATTAATGTAATGAATTTCCACCAAATGAATATTTAAAACCATCGTCTAGATCATTCATTATTCCCTTCTCCTAATTTTTACTTTCCCATAAAATATTAGCTAGTTTAACGTCAGTCTGTTAAAGTGACCTTGACAAGTGAAACCTTGGTTGGCAAGACTATGTAAAGTTGTGGAAATATACAAGAGTGTTTTTATTTCATTAATGTAATGAATTTCCACCAAATGAATTTTTAAAACCATCGTCTAGATCATTCATTATTCCCTTCTCCTAATTTTTACTTTCCCATAAAATATTAGCTAGTTTAACGTCAGTCTGTTAAAGTGACCTTGACAAGTGAAACCTTGGTTGGCAAGACTATGTAAAGTAGTGGAAATACAAGAGTGTTTTTATTTCATTAATGTAATGAATTTCCACCAAATGAATATTTAAAACCATCGTCTAGATCATTCATTATTCCCTTCTCCTAATTTTTACTTTCCCATAAAATATTAGCTGTTAAAGTGACCTTGACAAGTGAAACCTTGGTTGGCAAGACTATGTAAAGTTGTGGAAATATACAAGAGTGTTTTTATTTCATTAATGTAATGAATTTCCACCAAATGAATATTTAAAACCATCGTCTAGATCATTCATTATTCCCTTCTCCTAATTTTTACTTTCCCATAAAATATTAGCTGTTAAAGTGACCGTGACAAGTGAAACCTTGGTTGGCAAGACTATGTAAAGTTGTGGAAATATACAAGAGTGTTTTTATTTCATTAATGTAATGAATTTCCACCAAATGAATTTTTAAAACCATCGTCTAGATCATTCATTATTCCCTTCTCCTAATTTTTACTTTCCCATAAAATATTAGCTAGTTTAACGTCAGTCTGTTAAAGTGACCTTGAAAAGTGAAACCTTGGTTGGCAAGACTATGTAAAGTTGTGGAAATATACAAGAGTGTTTTTATTTCATTAATGTAATGAATTTCCACCAAATGAATTTTAAAACCATCGTCTAGATCATTCATTATTCCCTTCTCCTAATTTTTACTTTCCCATAAAATATTAGCTAGTTTAACGTCAGTCTGTTAAAGTGACCTTGACAAGTGAAACCTTGGTTGGCAAGACTATGTAAAGTTGTGGAAATATACAAGAGTGTTTTTATTTCATTAATGTAATGAATTTCCACCAAATGAATTTTAAAACCATCGTCTAGATCATTCATTATTCCCTTCTCCTAGTTCTTACTTTCCCATAAAATATTAGCTAGTTTAACGTCAGTCTGTTAAAGTGACCTTGACAAGTGAAACCTTGGTTGGCAAGACTATGTAAAGTTGTGGAAATATACAAGAGTGTTTTTATTTCATTAATGTAATGAATTTCCACCAAATGAATATTTAAAACCATCGTCTAGATCATTCATTATTCCCTTCTCCTAATTTTTACTTTCCCATAAAATATTAGCTAGTTTAACGTCAGTCTGTTAAAGTGACCTTGACAAGTGAAACCTTGGTTGGCAAGACTATGTAAAGTTGTGGAAATATACAAGAGTGTTTTTATTTCATTAATGTAATGAATTTCCACCAAATGAATATTTAAAACCATCGTCTAGATCATTCATTATTCCCTTCTCCTAATTTTTACTTTCCCATAAAATATTAGCTAGTTTAACGTCAGTCTGTTAAAGTGACCTTGACAAGTGAAACCTTGGTTGGCAAGACTATGTAAAGTTGTGGAAATACAAGAGTGTTTTTATTTCATTAATGTAATGAATTTCCACCAAATGAATTTTTAAAACCATCGTCTAGATCATTCATTATTCCCTTCTCCTAGTTCTTACTTTCCCATAAAATATTAGCTAGTTTAACGTCAGTCTGTTAAAGTGACCTTGACAAGTGAAACCTTGGTTGGCAAGACTATGTAAAGTTGTGGAAATACAAGAGTGTTTTTATTTCATTAATGTAATGAATTTCCACCAAATGAATATTTAAAACCATCGTCTAGATCATTCATTATTCCCTTCTCCTAATTTTTACTTTCCCATAAAATATTAGCTAGTTTAACGTCAGTCTGTTAAAGTGACCTTGACAAGTGAAACCTTGGTTGGCAAGACTATGTAAAGTTGTGGAAATACAAGAGTGTTTTTATTTCATTAATGTAATGAATTTCCACCAAATGAATATTTAAAACCATCGTCTAGATCATTCATTATTCCCTTCTCCTAATTTTTACTTTCCCATAAAATATTAGCTGTTAATGTGACCTTGACAAGTGAAACCTTGGTTGGCAAGACTATGTAAAGTTGTGGAAATATACAAGAGTGTTTTTATTTCATTAATGTAATGAATTTCCACCAAATGAATTTTTAAAACCATCGTCTAGATCATTCCTTATTCCCTTCTCCTAATTTTTACTTTCCCATAAAATATTAGCTAGTTTAACGTCAGTCTGTTAAAGTGACCTTGACAAGTGAAACCTTGGTTGGCAAGACTATGTAAAGTTGTGGAAATACAAGAGTGTTTTTATTTCATTAATGTAATGAATTTCCACCAAATACATTTTACGTACGTTTTTAAGGTCAAAAAATACAAAATTTATACACTACAGTATAATCGCTCTATTGCTGACCTCTTTATAACGGAAATCTCTTTATAACAGCAAGTGTGTTAGTGTCCTCCAATTCCAATAGTAAGAATATGTATTGTAACTTTCTCTGTTGAGGGTAACAAAATTCCAAGAAACACGTGCACATTTTCTGTACTTTTACCCTATTGCTCATTCGAATGTAAATTTTTTTTTAAGCGTCCGACTATTGTGCACACTTGGGCTAAAGCAGACGATGGAACGATTTATAGCGTATGAAAATGCCAAGCCCTGGCCGGGAATCGAACCCGGTTCCTCGGGGTGAAAGCTCAGTACGCTATCAACTAGGCCACCGAGGCGGCTCGAATGTTAAAAAGCAATACGTAGTGCGTGAACTGAATCGAGGGACAGTACATTTTACAAGTATTGCATTATTTTTTATACTTTTAAAATACAATGTAATGGCATCCAAATGAAAAATTTTATCGTTAGACGTAAAGGTTTTGCGTGAGTTATAGAAACGGTGTGTTGGTACGATATTGAAAAATTAAATAAAAAGCTCTATAATGAAAGGAATAACTGGAAGAAAAGTCGAAAGTCAGAAATTGAAGGAATTTTTTTAATTGAAGGAAAATTTTGGGAAATTATTGCTTGTTTCTCACAATTACAGTATTTGATTCATAATGAATTATTTAATAAATATTTTATTTAAAGACTGTACGTCAAGTAGTTTTATTTCAATAAACTTTGCACTCAATACTTCAAATTAAGAATACTGTATAACCGGTTTTTACAAATAAAAATATATTTTATACACGTTTTGATTGAGCTCTCTCTCTCTCTCTCTCTATATATACCCGCGCTACAGAATAAACATAAATAAATATTTCCCATAAAATTTTCTTTTTTTTTATTGTCAACCCCATACATTTTTCCTGGGTTTGACCGCTACAAAAACCATTGTTGACAAGTTTTATAGAGATCGGTCACGTTGTTTGTGAGTAAGAGGGGCGTTACCGACAGAAATTATTGCACTCGTATTTCTTAAACCTGAATAATTTTTAGTCAAATCGGACGATTCGTTCATTTTCGTGCTAATAGACTTATTTATTTATGTGCTAATAGTCTCGTGCACGTCACAGACTTGCAGGCAATAACCAATATTTGTGCACCGTGAACTTGGAAATGGGTATATCTATCCATAAACGGATTATTCTTAACAATAAATACTTTTCATAAGTTTTTATGACATATAAACATCCTGTATACAAATTGCTAGAGCCCAAAACCAACAAGAAATTTTGAAAAAGTAAACAGGCTCCGCACTCAGTTGTACAACAACCGTCGATTAAAATTCTAAACAATGTAGCCTATTGTCTATGTCTAGGTCGAAACAGTTGACCTATAGGAAAGCAAAAGTCATTTTTTGTATTCATACAAAAGCTGGTCTAATTGTTTATTTTGGGGGCGTAGCGCGTCGGTTACCGTAGGTCGTGGCGAATCGCGTTCTTTGTGAAGCCGTTATGCGTTACCTCATCCCAGCTCGCAACGAAATAGCGCGATCCGCTCGAGACGTTTGTATCTAGAACCACCGAAAAAATGAATTTACCCAGAATGCTCGGTGATCAGATCGGTGAAGCTTTGCACTTCCGGCGCTAGACTGCGCTATTGTAGCAATAACATCAAACAGTGTTGTCAAGTCGTTTACTTTCCATCACTAAGAGTTGTAGATTAAAGACTGATATTTGAATAGTGGCTAGGACATGCCCGGTGCATTTGAAGGTATCCCACAGTATTCCAGTCCGAAATCACAGTCCTGATGGAGTGCGTTCAGGACAACTTAAGACTCGGGCATAGAAAAAGGACTTTAAAATCTACAGCGTCAGTCAGGAAGCTTTCAAGGAGTGAGTTTAATACAACGCTAGTCTGGGACCGAATGCATGTCTTACGTTGGGCAAGGACAGATTAAAGGAGGGGCGAAGGGGCGATCGTTCCTCCCGAGACAAAATAAATAAATAAAATCCTATTTCACATCCATAAAATGGAAGTGTACTCGTAGGCTTCAAGGGAAAGGGTCAAGGCGGCATCTAAGGCCTCTGAAGGGTCCGAAACCCGTTACATTATCCCAATCTTAAGTTTGTATGTACATTTTTCTGTCCGTAGGCCCTATATACGTTTGTATACTTTGTAATGCTTATAACTGAGGGGATAACAGGGTTACATAATCAGATATTTTATGTTGGTTCTCTTTTCTTCCTGTGTTAACTGCAACAGCAGAATGATCTTTCCCGAATGTAAAATTGAAAAAAACTAATGATGACGAGGGATCAGTGTTAACGGTAAGAGTAAAACAACGGAAATAACTGCGGCTTTACATTAAAAAAATATGGGTATAGGAATATTGAGAAGAAGGAAAAGAAGAAAAAGGATGTTTTCTTTAGTACAACTTCTGTTTCAAAATGAATGACATTGTAAATAAGAATTGTAAAATAGGAATCTAAAAAAATTAAGTATAAATGTAATTTTCACATTTATTTTATATCTGTTTTAAGTCTCAAAATGGCTTAACAGTGCTATTTTCGAAAGTATTACTTCAAAAATGTTCATCCCCCAGAGAGGCTCTCTTGTAAGTTGAATCATCCAACCGCCCCCATCTATAAAACCGCAGTAATCCGTCAGTGACGTTATGTTGGATGCCAGGGCATGCTGGGATTTATGGAAACGAGCGAGATGATAGGCTGGCTAACCGAGTAACAGCATCGAAATTCACAGGATCTGAACCATTTTCATCAAGGAAGAGACTCTTGGTAATTGGGCTCGAAGGAGACGGAAAAGTAGAACAGGATTGAAAAAAGGCATTCAATGGACCCTCTAAACACGTATCTAGCTTATTTACGCTTAATAGATGCAACGTAAGGAAAGCAACACAGACAAGGCTATTTTAGAAAAAAATGTTTTTATTATTTTATTTTATTTATTTATTTTTTATGGTGTTTATGTTTTCACACGTCCGACTATTGAGCACACCTGGGCTAATGCAGACGATGGGATGATTTATAGCGTATGAAAATGCCAAGCCTTGGCCGGGAATCGAACCCGGGTCCTCGGGGTGAAAGCCTAGTACGCTATCAACTAGGCCGCCGAGGCGGCTTTATTACTTTTTTTTAAAGCGAAGAGCACATTAAGGCCATTATCGCCTGCCTAAATGTAAGTATGAGTGTAAAGTGTTAATATCGTCAGTGTAGTTTTGCAAGTGTAAGTGAGTGTTAGACTCGGGTATCGCGAGGGACGTCTAAATCATCTCAATAGCAGCAGATAGTCTGCACCCCCTGCGGGGATTTTAGAAAATATACGCACAGGATGGGTACATACCACAGACGACCTCTGTGTAGGACATGCGGCTGTAGGAAGACACTGCAGAACATCTGATCCTGAAATGTAAATATTTGGAGAAAGAACCAATCCATGACCAAGTTACGTTGCGTTGGGTGCCACGGCGTGATGGGATTTATGGAACTGGCTAACTGGCTAACGAACATCAACATCGAAATTCACAAGACCTGAACCATTCTGTCACATTAAGGGACTCCGGTAATTGGACTCGAAGATGGCGTGAGAGAAGATGGCATGCACAGCTGGACTGGAAAAGAAAGCAATTTAAAGGACCCTCTAAAAACATTCCATATTGTGGAAAATTCACAGAAACACAGAAACATAATGTTTGTCTCTGTAGAAGTTTTGTTCATTGTACAGAAGAACTTTATGATAAGATTTTAAAGTTTCGAGCTTCCAGGTTTTGAAGTAACTTTTAAAGCCTGATGATTATCGTCATCATCGGGAGCGTAATAAGCCCAAGTGGTTGACGTTAAAAAGGATATGAACCGCCCGACATTGAAGAAGAGTGGATGGGCACAGGGATGGGTTACATGCACCAAATGGTAACAAAACGGCATATAAAGTACACTGCCCAATATTCTGTTTGTTTAATTTTTGTATTTATTTATTCAATACTACAACTAAGTACAACTTACCCAGTAGTTACAACTGCAAACATGCCACTGTCACAGTATTAGTTAGAAATCACTCCTATGAATGACTCCGAACACTCTCTCATATGGTAACATATAATCACTGCACCAGATCTTCTGGTCTTGTCCTCTTCAGTCTCCGCTCCACATTCCTGCCCGCAATCATCTCCCATACTGCAGTGTTAACATGATTTTGAAGCCTACGTTTATACTTCACAGCTATGGATCTTAGCACTTCCCTTACTGTGTCCATCTTAAGATCTTTATGGATATCATTCTTAACATACCACTGTGCACCAACACTCCCGCGCAGTACCTTATTTTGAAAAGATTGTATTAGATTAAGGTTAGTTTTCTTGGCTCAACCCCAAAGTTGCAACCCGTACATGCAGACTAGTCTCAAAACCTGCTTGTATAAGAGCAGTTTGTTTGACAAATCTAGTTTAGACTGACGACCTAGCAGCAGATTCTATATTTCAAATCTAGTTGACGTGAGCTTTCCAATTCAACTTTGTGTCTAAAGTCATTCCCAAGTATTTTGCCACAAGTTTAAACAGTTTGTGAGTTTACATGTTTGTATTTCTCTCTTTATTTGTTTCACCCAACTTTTGGGTACACTAAATCAACCTTTAGTGTTCTGTACCTTCCTCGTAGCCCAGTATTGCTTCATTCGTTGTGATCTTGCTTTTCTTTCTTCGTCAGAGATTCGGATCGTTCGCTTGGATTTGACTTTGCCTTGGAACCGTTGTTTCTTGTCCTTGGTTATTTTTTTGGCTGTTCTGTCCATGAGCATAGTGTCAGTGATCTGCAGTTCTGTTATGTCTTTCTCCGTTTCTCTAAACCAAAGTGGTTTGGCTCTTCTACTGCGAAAGTAGTCGAATATTTTTTTGGTTAGTCTATTTTTGTCCATTCGGAGGATGTGCCCATACAAATCAATTCTCCTTTTTCTCATTGTGTCTGATAGTATTTCAGTTTTTTGGTAAAGAGTTTCATTACTGATGTGGAGTAATTGGTTGTTACGGAATTTGGGGCATAAGATTTTTCGTAATATCTTACTTTCTTTGATCTCCAGCCTTTCAAGTGGGCCCTGGGTTGTGAGAGATAATGTTTCAGCTGCATATAAAGCTTCTGGTTTAATTACCGTATGATAATGCCTTATCTTTGTATTCCAGGAGAGGGACTTCTTGTTGTATGTGACCTTGGTAAGTTGGAAGGCTAATTCAACTTTATTGTTCCTAGTTTGTATTTTGTATATTTGTATGTTTGTATTTATTGTAGTGCTTTTTTGTAAAATTAACATGAGACAGTCTAATTCAGCTTGACACGAAACTTGTTTGTCAAAGAACAAATGTTATCCTTGGTTTTCTGGAGCTTACCTGATGCTTCCTCTAGTGTCCCCAACAGCTGACACAGCGACATCGTCTGCGTTCTAAATGTAAACTACAAACCCAGCTAACAACTCCCCAACACCAGTGAACATACTGTATATAATTGTCTGCTCTTGAAACACTCTCTTACATATCTACCTTCTTAACTTACGAGGAAAATCGAACGTAGCGCCATAGCCGTATCACGTTGATTTTTTTTTTAATGTTTAACGTCCTACTATTGTGCACCCTTGGGCTAATGCAGACGATGAAATGATTTATAGCGTATGAAAATGCCAAGCCCAGGCCGGGAATCGAACCCGGGTCCTCGGGATAAAAGCCTAGTACGCTATCAACTAGGCCGCCGAGGCGGTTCCATGTAATACGTTGAAATATACTTCTGTATTAAGCTGTTTCGGATACAATTTATAAATGTACAGTGGATGAAATAATGTTAATATATTAACGAAGGCTATTGTTATCGCCTGTTACATGAAGATTGTTAATAAAAATCTATGAATTTTTTTAAAGAAATTGTTAATTACTACATGTCGCCGAAGTTTTGCACTTCGAGCGCCAGGCTGCGCACTTGTAGCAAGGCATTGCTTGATTGTTTGGTAACTCGCAAATCAGCTGACGCATTCTCGTCATTCGCGCATCAAGTAAGAGGGGTTTTTACCTCTCGGAAGTATAGACTCCACCGTCCATCCTCCACTCTGTGAGAAGATGTAACAACTGGTTGACACGTTGCACGTGGCCTCTTCTCTCTTTGTCGCACACTACCGGAGCGGAACGCGTGCGAGAGAGAGAGCAGATGAGTGCAAGGTGCTAGGTGCTGGTCCTATATCGACCGTCTACCGCAATTAATTACCTCCCTGTATTGGGTAACGTAAATTAGGGACTTTAAGGGCAAAGTTCGCCTTAATGTTGTTGGAGTGAGTCGGCTGAGTAACGGAAACACTAGGCTGTCTCAATAATGTAGAGCCCTCAGAGCCCTCGGGGCAAATAGCAACGGAATTTCCTGAATCCAGAAGCTAAAGGTTTGTAAACGTTATATTCCGCTGTCTACCACAAGAACATTGGCCCACGTAAATCGTGGTCAGACTTCCTGAACCGAGATCAGGGACAAGGGAATTACTGGTTCCCGTCCAAAAACAAAAGCCAATCTACAACATATTTTTAAAAGTCATTTCGTCTGTTTCAAACAAGAATTTCGGTAAAAAAAATATTGTTTCAAGTCCTTTTGTTTACGGTATTTAAAATTGTTATTTTGCTAAAACGTATTTTTCGCAGTACTTTTGTGCATTAAAACCTAGTATATCTAGCCTAAATATCACTGAAAGTGTGTTTTGTCTATTTAAAACTAGTGTTTTGCTAGAAAATATTATTCGCAAAGTTTATTTTGTCTATTTAAAGAATTATTTTGCTAGGACATATTTTTGCTGTTCATTCTGTCTATTGTATTGTCAAAAGTATTGCATTGTCAAAAGTAGTATTGTACTAAAAATTATCTTTGAAACTAGTGTTTTGCTAGAAAATATTGTTCGTAAAGTGTATTTTGTCTATTTAAAGAATTATCTTGCTGTTCATTTTGTCTATTTAAAAATAGTAGAGGTCTATTATACTACAAATTATCGTTGGAAGTGTATTTTGTCTATTTAGAAAAATTATTTTGATAGAACATATTTTTGCAGTTCATTTTGTCTATTTAAAAATAGTATTATACTACAAATTATCATTGGAAGTGTATTTTGTCAACTAGAAATTAGTATTTCATAGTACGTATTGTTGGAAGTAAAATTTAAAGTTAATTTAGTAGTATTTTGCTATAAACTATCGTTTGGAGTGTAATTTGAATATTTAAAAGTAATATTTTGATTTTAATTATTGTTGAAAGTGTATTTTGTCTATTTCAAACTATTGTCTTGCTAGAACATATTGTTCTGAAAGTGTATTTTGTCTACTTCAAATTAAAGTTTTGCTAGAACATATTGCTCAGGAAGTGTATTTTCTCTTATTTTAAAACCAGTACTATGTTTTGCTAAAAATATCGTTTGAAGTGTATTTTGTCTATTTAAAACATTGTTTTGCTAGAAATTATTGTTCGGGAAGTGTATTATGTTTTATTTAAAACTGGAAGACTAACTTTACTAAAAAAATCGTTAGAAGTGCATTTTATCTATTTAAAACTAGTGTTTTGTTGGAATATATTGTTCGCAAAGTGTATTTTGTATTATTTAAAAGTAGTGTTTTGCAAGAATATATTGTTGGGAAAGTGTATTTTGTCTAATTAAAAAGTAGTGTTTTGATAGAATATATTGTTCGGAAAATGTATTTTGTCTTATGTAAAAGTAGTGCTTCGCTAGAATATATTGTTCAGAAAGTGCATTTTGTCTTACGTAAAAGTAGTGTTTTGCTAGAATATATTGTTCGCAAAGTGTATTTTGTCTTACGTAAAAGTAGTGTTTTGCTAGAATATATTGTTCGCAAAGTTTTATTTTGTCTTACGGAAAAGTAGTGTTTTGCTAGAATACATTGTTCGAAAAGCGTATTTTGTCTTACGGAAAAGTAGTGTTTTGCTAGAATATATTGTTCGCAAAGTGTATTTTGTCTTACGTAAAAGTAGTGTTTTGCTAGAATATATTGTTCGAAAAGTTTTATTTTGTCTTACGGAAAAGTAGTGTTTTGCTAGAATACATTGTTCGAAAAGCGTATTTTGTCTTACGGAAAAGTAGTGTTTTGCTAGAATATATTGTTCGCAAAGTGTATTTTGTCTTACGTAAAATTAGTGTTTTGCTAGAATATATTGTTCCCAAAGTGTACTTTGGCTTATTTAAAACTAATGTTTGATAGAATATACTGTTCAGAAAATATATTTTGTCCTATTTAAAATTAGTGTTTTACTAGAATATATTGTTCGGAAAATG
>CM040189.1:122650795-122665795 GCA_022606455.1 Callitettix versicolor
GTGATTGAAGCTCGGATTTCAAAATATTTTGAAATCAGTCAGTCCATTTATTATTCTATCAGTCTTGATCTTACACCTTCAATCAGTCCATCTTCGTTCTGAATGTCATTCCGAATGATCGTGTAAGGCCTTCTTAAGTATGCCCACTAGTACCGGGCATCGACGTCAGATCGCAGTTGAGTTGATGGATGTAGTGAGTATTTGTATAATACTATATACGATGACTCACTGTATACAGCTGGAGCGTGACGCAAAACCAATGCTTTTTACGCATAGTGCTACAACGTGCCTAAAGAAGCAAAGCTTCAAAAATTCAAACACTACTAGATTTATTATATCAAAGTGATATAGGCCTAGTAGTCAGGATCGGCGCTCATTTTGATATTTCTGGTCTAGGTCTTTTAATAGCTCATTTTCCAATGGAAATCCGCTAAAACTCCATTTTCCCAAGCTTTACTCTGATTCTTCGAACTATTTAACTTTTGAACGTGAGAAAGTTGGTGCAGTTTTATGTTAATTTTTGAAGGGGGGATTCTACCAGTCACCCTTACTAATGAGACAGTGGTGGGAGCGACCCCTTGGTTACAAACAATACAGTACCTTGGCTTGTTTACCACACACTTCAGCTCTGAGTATTAGGCCTACAACAAGGTTAGGTCATTATCAGCGAATTTTCGGATCCGTGCAATGTAAACTGATCCTGGACCTTTAGAACGTGTTTTGGACCTTTAGAATCAACAACAATTATTTATAAGTTTATATAATATAAATCAGCGACCACAAATTATTTAAGAGAAATACAATGTACCATGAGAAAATGGGACTTTTTCGGTTTTTTATAGTTCCCGTTACAGATTTCTAAGGATGTAGAATCACGTACGTTTTATTTGGGTATTTATGAACTACATGTAGCCTAAGCAACGTTTGATGAAAGTCGTTACAGCCGTTTTTGAGATAATCCTATTATTAACAAGGCTTTAAATTGTTTTAATAAAAAATGGTCCCGTGATGTGGGCAAATTTTATTAAAATCGGTTAATTACTTTTGTTACATTCTGTGTACCTTACCACACAGGCATACAAAAGATAAACAGAGATAGTAGATAGATAGATGTATAGATAGACAGACAGACACATAGATAGATAGATAGATAGAGAAAGAGAAAGAGAGATAGAAATGCTTTTATTAAACACAGTGAAAACAGAAATATAGATGAGGATGAAGAGGAAAAAGGGAGAGAGAGATATACATCTCTATAAGGGACGAATTTATGGCATCAACATCAGGTCCTCTTTACCAATCTAATCCATTAAAAAATGCAATAAATATAATGAAAATGGACAAGAGAGTGGCGAAAAAGAGAGAGAAAGAAAGAGATTGAAAGAAAAAAAGAATAAGAGAGAGAGAGAGAGAGAGAGAGACCTTTATTTAAGGGACGAATTTATGACATCAACATCAGGTTTTTCTGTAATATAACCCCATTAAAAATACACCAAATACAGTGGAAAAGAATGAGAGAAATAGAAGAAGAGAAAGTGAGAGAGGAAGAGAGAGAGATGATTGATAGAAAGAGAGATAGATAAAGATAGATAGATAGATAGATAGATAGATAGAGAGAGAGAGAGAGAGAGAGAGAGAGAGAGAGAGAGAGAGAGAGAGACAGACAGACAGACAGGCAGGCAGGCAGGCAGGCAGGCAGAGAGAGAGACAGACAGACAGACAGACAGACAGGCAGGCAGGCAGGCAGGCAGGCAGAGAGAGAGAGAGAGAGAGAGAGAGAGAGAGAGAGATGCCTTTATTTAAAGGACGGATTTATGACGTCAATATTAGGTCCTCTATACCAATCTAACCTCATTAAAAAAATACAATAAATATATTGAAAATGAACGAGAGAGATAGAGGGAAGAAAAGAGAGGGAGGGAGAGAAAGACAGAAATAAAGAGAAAGAGAGAGAGAAATGCCTTTATTTAAGAGACGAATTTATGACGTCAACATTAAGTCCTCTCGGCAATCTAACTCTATTTTAAAAATACTGTAAATACAACGACAATGGACAAGAGAGAGAAAGAAAGAGAGAGAGAGAGAGAGAAATAGAGAGAGATGTATCTTTATTTAAGGAGCGAATTTATGACATCGACATCAGGTTCTCTGAGTCACCTAACACCATTCAAAAATACAATAAATACAATGAAAATGGACTAGAGAGATAGAGGGATAGAAAAATAGAGGGAGGGAGAGGGAAAGAAAGAAGAAAGATACCTTCATTTAAGCGACGATTTTATGTCGTCAACATTAGATCTTCTCTGCCACCAAAACTCATTAAAAAATACAGTAATAATGTAAATGTACAAGAGAGAGTGAGAGAGAGAGAGAGAGAGAGAGAGAGAGAGAGACAGAGAGACAGACAGATAAACAAAGAGGTATCAGTCTATTCAACCACTTTTTACTCAGGGGACCTTAAAGCTTAAAGATTGAACAATTATATAGGTTTTTCAAGTTCATTATATAGGTTATATAGGTTTCCCATTATTTATATTTTGCAGAGGGAGAAAGTTACAATTGCAAGTTATGGACAAATCAGATCTGCATTCGAAATTTCACCAAAATCGGTAGTTTAGTCTGGAAGCGTGACAAACGGACAGAAACCCAATTGAAAACCCACATAACTCAGATGACTGGGAAATGGATTCATCGAAATAACAAGTTCGGTTTTCTCAGTACCGATACTCTCTTTGTTTCGCGTTATGACGTCACCGCGCAACGGCGACTACTGAAAATCGGAATAATTTTCGCGAGTAATACATTATTCAAGACACCAATTAAGAAAAAATTAAGAAAAAATAATTCAAAAGGTGGAAACGATTTTTATCTCCGCTTTGACGGAGCATTATTAACAGGTGCCTGGAAGTGGGTCAAGCTAATGGGCACGTGTCCCCAGCATCCTTGAATCAAACTTTCAATTACTCTAAAACACCTGGCGAACAGGCTCTGTACAGATTCAGTCTCCTTCGTAAAAGTGGATGGAGTACTGCGAATCCATAACTATTCAGAATGTGTCACGTGTTTGTTTTAACTATACTCAGAAAATACCTTTGTTTGGATCTTTGAAATGTTTAGCAACTTGCTTATATCAAACACCCTCGAACCATATACTCACATTAACCTATTCGTTGGGCTGGTTTCACAGACCAAAAAAGGTCTACAATGACGAATACTACAAGTTAAGATATAAAATGAAATGTCTGGTGCGTTCAGGGTAGACAGAGGTGTGAAGCAAGGTGATGCTTAGCAGAGGTATCAATGGCCACTAACTCCTAAGGCGCATGCCCAAAAAACCAGTTTCCTCCCCTCCAAATTTAATAACTTTCTACACTACCCAACAGTGGCAAAAAAAAGTTTAACTATTTTAAGATTTAAACGAATCTTTTATTTTTTGCTCTTTTAAGATAAAAAAAACTGCGGGCTGCACTTCGCGAGTGCCGACAGAAGTGAAAACTTGAACAATAACAATAAAAGTAAAATAAGACAATAAAATAAACTAAGCCTTACATTAGGTATAAATATTGTAATCTTACTAAAATAATTTATTTTCCTTTATTGTTTATTTGAAGATTTTGAAAACAAAAAGAAGAATATTTACAGTATATATATAAAAACACATGCTCTTTATACTTTGTGAACTACGTATATACTGTAGAAAAAGCACATATGAACTTAGAGTATAGAATTAGAAAGAGACAGATGCCAGTAGCCAGTGTACGATTCGTATTATGTATATTTATACATATACACCATACTTTTATATGAAAGGATATATAGGCTATAGTATATGCGCGTGGCGTGCGTCCTATACTATTTATACATACACATATATACATTATATATCTCATGGTAGCGGTGATGGTGTCGCTATAAAATCTGACGCGAGTTCAATGGGTTTTGCCCATCCAAAAAGTGCCCAACGATGTGTAGTATTTACGTGTGCATCATACACTATTTTATACGACGTGTGTTCAGAAAAAACGAGAATTTTTTAATTTCGCGGGCTTAGAGAGTCCGATTGTCAAACATTTTTTTTATTATGTTGGTATACAAGCTCTTGAAGTATGATAAAACTTTCAGCTGTTTTCATTGTTGATTTTGTCTGTGACAGCCACTAAGGTTAGACATGTTTTTATGAGCTCGGCGATTTTTGTTTGTTAAAAGAAATGGATCAAAGAATGTGTATCAAATTTTGCGTAAAAAATGGAATAAAGTGTGAGCAATGTTAACAAAGGCCTATGGTGAGTCCGCTATGAGTAAAGCAAGGGTTTACGAGTGGTATAAGCGTTTCCAAGAAGGCCGTGAAGACGTTGAAGATGACGAACGCTCTGGACGCCCCAGCACACCAACAACCGATGAAAATGTAGAAAAAGGGAAAAAAATTGTTATGAACAATCGCCGAATCACAATTAGAGAGGTCGCTGATGATGTTGGTGTATCGATTGGATCATGTCATGACATTGTTTCCAATGTTTTGTGTATGAAACGCGTGGCAGCAAAATTCGTTACAAAATTGTTGAATTTTGAACAAAAACAGCGGCAAATGGAAGTTGCTCAGGAGTCACTAAATGTAGTCAACGTCGATACAGAATTACTGGAATGTATTATAACAGGTGACGAAACATGGGTTTAAGGATATGACGTCGAAACAAAGGCTCAATCATCCCAGTGGAGGCATTCTGGCTCACTAAGACCGAAAAAGGCTCGACAAGTGCGGTCGAACGTGAAGGTTATGCTCACTGTGTTCTTCGATATTAATGGCATAGTGCATCATGAATTCCTGCCACCAGGTGAAACGGTCAATAAGGAGTACTATTTACAAGTTCAATGCCGTTTGCGTGAAGCAATCTGAAAAAAAAGGCCCGGACTGTGGAAAAACAATGCAAATCTTTTAAGCTTCTCTTTATTTTTGGAAATAGGAAAAAGTCACACGGAGCCATGTATGGCGAATATGGAGGCTGGGGCATCGTTACAGTACTGATTTTGGCCAAACATTCACGAACAAGCAATGAAGTGTGAGATGGTGCATTATCGTGGTGTAAACGCCATGAATTGTTTTTTCACAGATCCGGACGTTTTTTTCGGCTTTCTTCACGCAAACGGCATTGAACTTGTAAGTAGTACTCCTTATTGACCGTTTCACCTGGTGGCAGGAATTCATGATGCACTATGCCATTAATATCGAAGAACACAGTGAGCATAACCTTCACGTTCGACAAGTGCTGTCGAGCCTTTTTCGGTCTTAGTGAGCCAGAATGCCCCTACTGGGATGATTGAGCCTTAGTTTCGACATCATATCCGTAAACCCATGTTTCGTCACCTGTTATAATACGTTCCAGTAATTCTGCATCAACGTTGACTTCATTTAGTGACTCCTGAGCAACTTCCATTTGCCGCTGTTTTTGTTCAAAATTCAACAGTTTTGGAACGAATTTTGCTGCCACGCGTTTCATACACAAAACATTGGAAACAATGACATGATTCAATCGATATACCAACATCATCAGCGACCTCTCTAATTGTTCATAACCATTTCTTTCACTTTTTCCACGTTTTCATCGGTTGTTGATGTGCTGTGGCGTCCAGGGCGTTCGTCATCTTCAACGTCTTCACGGCCTTCTTGGAAACGCTTATACCACTCGTAAACTCTTGCTTTACTCATAGCAGACTCACCATAGGCCTTTGTTAACATTTCACACACTTTGTTACACTTTATTCCATTTTTTACGCAAAATTTGATACAAATTCTTTGATCCATTTCTTTTAACAAACGAAAATTGCCGAGCTCATAAAAACACGTATAACCTTAGTGGCTGTCCCAGACAAAGTCAACAAAGAAAACAGCTGAAAATTTTATCATACTTCAAGGGCATATATACCAACATAACAAAAAAATGTTTGACAAAAAAATGTGTTCCAATTAAAAATTGGAGAGCTTTTTAATTAAGCCCGCGAAATTAAAAATTCTCGTTACTTTCTGAACACAACTCGTATGACATTTTGTCTGTATATACATATTAATATGTACTTTGTGCTTTTTTTTTAAAGCTTATAGTGAGGATGAGAACGAGTTAAATCAATTAGGGTATTTTAAGTTAGTTCTCTCTTCTGTTTTTGTCTTAACTACAACAGAAAGATCTTTCTCGACTCTAAAATTGATTAAAATTTGGTTGAATAACAGTTGTGGCGCTTAATTGGTTAGGCTAATGAGGACGAGGGATCAGCGTTAACGGTAAGCGTAAAGGAACAGGAGTAACTGCGGCAATACAATATATATATATATATATATATATATATATATATATATATATATATATATATATAGGAATATTAAGAAAAAGGGAAAGAAGAAAAGCATGTCTCTTTTAGTGCAACTTTGGTTTCAAAAGGAGTAACATTGTAAATAATAATAGGAATTGCATAATAGGAAACTAAAAAGTGATTTTTTTAATGGAGACATTCTTACACTTATTTTATATCAGTTATAAGTCTCAAAACAGCTTAACAGGGCTGGTTTTTGAATTTATTATCTCAAAAATATTCATCCTCCAGGGAGGCCCTCGATAAGTTGAAGCATCCAACCAACGGCCCCTCCACAAATCCGTCAGTGGTTGTTACAACAGGCGTACCAACCGCAATTATTCAAAGCAATAATATTCCCTACCATAGACGTATCACATCACTGTTATTATACCTAACTTACTGTTCTTCTTTGTCCCCGAATGTCCCCCACCACTTTATTAAACAAGATTATCCCATTTAAGCCAGCGGTACGATAACGATCTGGACTTGATAAATAACCCGCTGAAGGTTACTGTTCCGGCAGGAAGTTCTGCCATTTTTACCGGTCTTACAGTCATAAATAGGTTCACGTGAGCAGTAGAGACCGTTTGTAAGAATTCAAAATGACGACCAGAAAAAACCAACAAAGGGCAGGTGTCACGTGGTTTGAAGCTACGCTAAGGCCAAACTAAATGTATAAATACTCGTTTTACAAGTTACGTTCTAATCTCATCGACTTCCGGTTGTACATTCCGCGGCCTTCAGCTACTTCCGGGCCTTAGGGCATATATTGATTAGTCTCAGGTGTGTTTTGAGTTTTGACCCGTTATTGTTTAGGCCCTAATATACGAAGCTATGAGGGAACGAAACCGCGCTTTCAAAGTGTGAGATTATTTTGTTAGGAAGAGCTCGACAACAATTGCCTCAAAATTGTAAATTTATGTAGCCCACTGACGGATTAATGCAATTTTGTGGATGGGAGCAGTTGGGTGGATGATAAAATTTACAAAATGGCCTCCCTCGTGGATTAAACCTTTTGAAATAATACCCAAAAACTAGTAAAAGCTGTTTTGAGACTTAAAACAGATATAGGCCTAAAATGAGTGTTAAAATTTATTCCATTTTAGACAAAAAAATCATTTAATTTTTTAAAACTCCTAATTTTTAAAACTTTTGCAATTACTTTCCCCGTTTCTAAATATGCCTACTTATAATTTTTATATAGGCCGCAGTTACTCCAATTGCTTTACCCTTACTGTTAACGCTAATCCCTCGTCCTCATGTCCCCGCATGGGGATGCAGACTAGCCTGCACCTATTGAGAGGATTTAGACGTCCCTCGTGGTACCCGAGTCTAACACACACTTACACTTACAATTTTACTCTTACTCTTACAATTTTAACACTTTACACTCACATTTACATTTAGGGAGGCGATAATAAACTCGATGTGATTTTCGCCTTTAAATAATAATAATAAATTGTCCTCATTTGCAACTCCTAATTTTTAAAACTTGTGCAATTACTTTCCCCGTTTCTAAATATGCCTACTTATAATTTTTATATATAGCCGCAGTTGCTCCAATTGTTTTACCCTTACTGTTAACGCTGATCCCTCGTCCTCATGTCCCCGCATGGGGGTGCAGACTAGCTGCACCTATTGAGAGGATTTGGACGTCCTTCGCGGTACCCGAGTCTAACACACACTTACAACACTACTCTTACAATTTTAACACTTTACACTCACATTTACATTTACGGAGGCGATAATAGCCTCGATGTGATTTTCGCCTTAAAATAATAATAATAAATCGTCCTCATTTGCCCAAGAAAGTCCAGTTAAGCGTCACAACAGTTTCTCAACCAGGTTTTGATCAATTTTAGAGTCGAGAAAGATCTTTTTGTTGTTGCAGTTAACGCAGGAAGAGAAGAGAGAACCAACATAAAATATCTAATTGATTAACCCCGTTCTCACCCTTAGTACAAGCGTTACAAAATACACAGACGTACATAGGCTATGTACATACAGACAAAACTTCTTGTACGTACAAAGTTGAGATCGGGATTCGGAACCCTCAGAGACTTCAGTTGTCCCTGACTCTTTTCCTCGAAGCTGCAATACTTCCATTTTTAAAAAAGTCAAGAAGGATTCGAAATTTTTTATTTTATTTCTTTTGTCTCGGGAGTAGAGGTCGCCCTTTGCTCCCCTTTAATCTGTCCTTGGTGATTACTCTTTCAAAAAAAAAAAAATATACACTTCTTTTGGCACGCCTGACTGTACTTTTGTGGACGGGGAAATGTCTTTGATTTGCCGTCACGCCAGAATCTTATACAAGTGTAGACGAAGTGACTACGACTGAACAGCTGATTTCGCACAACAGCTGTTGCTGCAGAATCATTTCAATTTAGGTTATGTTTATTGCCCTTGTTAATATGAATGCAAAAAATAACGTATACAGTATATCGTTATTATTAATTGTCTATTATTACGTTCATATAAACAAAGCAATAAACATAACCTCAATTGAAATGATATTCAAATTCTGTGGCGCAATAAAATCGAATTGAGAGTAACGTAAAGAAAAATTGACAAATGAGCGGGCATGGACAAGTCATCAACCTCATTTAAAGTCGATCCCGGATTCCGGTGTAAACAGGGTCATTAACAAGTATTCACTTCTTCTTTTCGTTTCACCCTCTTTGGGGTACGCTGAATCAATCATTTCTTGCGCGCTGTACTTTTCTTTGTTCCCAGTAGCTCCTTATTCTTTCCGATCTTCTTTTCCTCTCATCTTCCGAAATGACAGGTTTAGGTCTTATTTTGGTTTTATCTTGGAATCTTATTTTTTCGTCCTTGGTACTTATCTTAGCAGTTTGGTCAAGCAGTGAATTTTCTGTAATTTTTAATTCTATTAGGTCTTTTTCAATTTCTTTAAACCAGTTCGGTTTTGTTTTACGATTATGGAAAAAATCAAACACCTGTTTCGTCAATCTATTGGAGTTCATTCTAAGAAGATGGCCGTAAAAATTTATTCTCCTTTTTCTCATAGTATCTGACAGTTTTTCAATTTTCTTATAGAGAGCTTCATTTCTTATATATAGGCTACTACCTTATTATCCTGAAATTTTGTTCCTATAATTTTCCTTAAGATTTTCCTTTCCGTTATTTCAAGCTTTTCTATCTGGCCTATGCGATTCATGGTTAATGTTTCTGCTGCGTACAGTGCTTCCGGCTTGATCACTGTTTTATAATGTTTAATTTTGGACCCCCATGAAAGGGATTTCTTATTGTATGTTTCTTTTGTCAATTGGAAGGCTAATTCAAGTATTTATTATTTTTTTTTTTTTTTTTTTAAGATTTGGAACCATTGAAATGATTTCGTTCCGTCGGGTAACGACCTTGTTCAATCCCATTAAAAATCGAAAGTAAACCTAAAATAATTCGCTGCTATGGTGAAACAGATTTTCAAAAATTGTTGTAAATGCGCTTCCGTTACATCGGCGAGACAGCTGCGCTTATTTTACCATAAATATATTTTTGGTTGTTAATTTTGTGTGTGAACAATAACGTTTCAAACGTCTGTTGCTCTTCCCCACCCCTGCACCCGTGCGAGCCACGCGCCCCTTGATTCGCACAGATAATCAACTTAATAGACTTATAGGTTAGGGGGCGGCTCACCAACTGTTGTGCATCTTCTAACCGTAGACTCATTAACTCATGACGTTACCCCTAGTACTTGCAACTAGCGCTCCCTCCGCACGCTGTCCGAACTAAACGCAGCCTATTGACTGCGAATCTTCCAAAATGAAATGTTTTTATCGACAACAATAGAGTGAAGATGACGCTGTTGTTTATGATTTGTAATCTATGTAGGCGTGAGTTGTGGATCAGTCGGTAGGATAGCGTTTGCGAAAACTCGGACCTGTACGCAGGTTCGAATCTAGTTACTACCGTTGGCTTCTCCTTATTTTAAGTCGATTTGTAAAGTAGAGATTTAAACCACAAAAAATAAGTCATGTAAAGTCGCCGTGACCATATATATATATAAGTATATATATATACTTAAGTATAAACAAAGATTCAAATCAACAACATCGTGGATCACACAAGTCAGAATAGACCTACATGACGCAGAAATAGACTCAGCAGACTTATAGCACAGGATTATGAGGATCTAGAACATATAAATAGAACATTAATAGAGGAAAATGTTATTTGGGAACTTGAAGTATATATATATATATATATATATATATATATATATATATTATTATTATTATTATTATTATTTGCGTATAGACCCTGTTGGATCACGCAAAGCACTCCGACTCATGTCTTATTCCTTCTAATCCTCCACACCTTCCCATCTTGTCCCCATGGATCCTCTTTCGCTCCTCCGTCCATTTTATCCCTGCTCTCTTTGGGATTTCATTCTCTGGGATTTTCCACGAGCATCTTTTTCCTGTATGCGTTCCTGTTTTCAACGTCTGTTGAGTCTATTTCTGCGTCATGTATATATATATATATATATATATATATATATATATATATATATATGGCCGCCTTAGTGGCCTAGTTGGTAGCGTACTAGGCTTTCACCACGAGGACCCGGGTTCGATTCCCGGCCAGGGCTTAGCATTTTCATACGCTATAAATCATCCCATCGTATTAGCCCAAGTGTGCTCAATAGTCGGACGTTAAACACCAAAAAAAAAGTATATATATATATGTGTATATATGTGTGTGTGTGTGTGTGTGTGTGTGTGTGTGTATGTGCGCGCCTGTGTGTGTATGTGTGTGTGTGAGTGCTCGCGCGCCTCTGTGTGTGTGTGTGTGCCTTTCTCTCTCTCTCTCTCTCTCTCTCTCTCTCTCTCTCTCTCTCTCTCTCTCTCTCTCTCTCTCTCTCTCTCTCTCTCTCTATCTATCTATCTATCTATCTATCTATCTATCTATCTATCTCTCTCTCTGCGTGTGTGTGTGTGTGTGTGTGTGTGTGTGTGCGCGCGCGCGCGTGTGTGTGGATAAACAGACAAAAATGCCAGTTAATATTGCATTGTCAATTACTCAAGTCTGTACCCCCTCGAGAAATTAATTTAAAATCGATTGCAAAATTTGTACCGATAAAACAGACAAGAAAGTTAGCCAATGAAAAACGCTGTAAAATCGAAACTTAAAAAATGTAACTTTTACAGTTTGCTTATATTTTGAGCGCACGACAGAAGCGACGTGACCTTCAGGGATAATTTTAAGATGACTCGAAACCATAAAGTTAAAGAAAAACGCCGATCTAAAATAACGTTTAAGCCATGAAGTTAAAGAAAATCGTCGATCTAAAATAACGTTTAAGCCATAAAGTTAAAGAAAAACGTCTATCTAAAATAACGTTTAAGCCATAAAGTTAAAGAAAAACGTCTATCTAAAATAACGTTTAAGCCATAAAATTAAAGAAAAACGTCGATCTAAAATAACGTTTAAGCCATAAAGTTTAAACTGCGCTACAATTACAATTAGCGTACGTAATTTCGGAATTCACGTTACCTAAACTTGGGAACGAAATTACGGTGTCAGAAAGACTTATCGTGTTTGCCTTTAGTCGGTTTAACAAAACGAGGCGAAATCATTGCCTACAGCACATCTGTGTTTGCCCACGTCATTAAGTAAACTCTGTTTCAACGACCTAATTGGTAAAATCTGTTCTCCGTTGCACACAGATACATTGCATTATAATGTACTTATTAGTTGTACGTGCTTCCCTGCGTTTATAGTGCAGCGTAAAGCTGAACCTTGCTTTTGTAAGCTTGTAAGCTTCTTTCTGTCTGTTTTTTGTAAGCTGACCCGTGAGGCCAGGCGGCCACCTAATGCAGAGCGGAGCGGAATGAACATGAACGTCAACCGGTAGCGGAGTTCAGTTTAAATAACGCGTATTTTTTAAACCAAAATATTTAGGCCAACTCTACGGGATTCTAGGAAACTACTGTGTTTAAAAATTGTATATTGACAAAAAGAAACGGTAAGTTTTTAGGCATGGGTGGGAGATGCTGAGTAAGCTTCAAAACCGAACCTATACATAGTCGAATCTATGCGGAGTGGAGCCCAGCGACGCTGATCAGAAGGTTACGCTTTCAGTAGTCGCACTTACATTTAAAACAATAGGTTCTGCTTCGAATAGCAGAATAGTTGAAGAGCAATCACAACTGCTCACTGCTCAGTGCCAAGAACAGTGATCTCAGTAGCAATGATAGCATTCACAGAGCAGACAGCAATCACAACTGCTCACTACTCAGTGCCAAGAACAGTGATCTCAGTAGCAGTGATAGCATTCACGGAGCAGAGAGCAGAATAGTTGAAGAGCAATTACAACTGCTCACTGCTCAGTGCCAAGAACTGTGATCTTAGTAGCAGTGATAGCATTTACAGAACAGAGAGCAGGATAGTTGAAGAGCAATCACAACTGCTCACTGCTCAGTGCTAAGAACAGTGATCTCAGTAGCAGTGATAGCATTCACAGAGCAGACAGCAATCACAACTGCTCAATGCTCAGTGCTAAGAACAGTGATCTCAGTAGCAGTGACAGCATTCACAGAGCAGAGAGCAGGATAATTGAAGAGCAATCACAACTGCTCACTGCTCAGTTCCAAGAACAGTGATCTCAGTAGCAGTGACAGCATTCACAGAGCAGAGAGCAGGATAGTTGAAGAGCAATCACAAGTGCTCACTGCTCAGTTCCAAGAACAGTGATCTCAGTAGCAGTAACAGCATTCATAGAGCAGAGAGCAGGATAGTTGAAGAGCAATCACAAGTGCTCACTGCTCAGTTCCAAGAACAGTGATCTCAGTAGCAGTGACAGCATTCACAGAGCAGAGAGCAGGATAGTTGAAGAGCAATCACAAGTGCTCACTGCTCAGTTCCAACAACAGTGATCTCAGTAGCAGTGACAGCATTCACAGAGCAGAGAGAAGGATAGTTGAAGAGCAATCACAACTGCTCACTGCTCAGTGCTAAGAACAGTGATCTCAGTAGCAGTGATAGCATTCACAGAGCACAGAGCAGGATAGTTGAAGAGCAATCACAACTGCTCACTGCTCAATGCTAAGAACAGTGATCTCAGTAGCAGTGATAGCATTCACAGAGCAGAGAGCAGGATAGTTAAAGAGCAATCACAACTGCTCACTGCTCAGTTCCAAGAACAGTGATCTCAGTAGCAGTGACAGCATTCATAGAGCAGAGAGCAGGATAGTTGAAGAGTAATCACAAGTGCTCACTGCTCAGTTCCAAGAACAGTGATCTCAGTAGCAGTGACAGCATTCACAGAGCAGAGAGCAGGATAGTTGAAGAGCAATCACAAGTGCTCACTGCTCAGTTCCAACAACAGTGATCTCAGTAGCAGTGACAGCATTCACAGAGCATAGAGAAGGATAGTTGAAGAGCAATCACAACTGCTCACTGCTCAGTGCTAAGAACAGTGATCTCAGTAGCAGTGATAGCATTCACAGAGCAGAGAGCAGGATAGTTGAAGAGCAATCACAACTGCTCACTGCTCAATGCTAAGAACAGTGATCTCAGTAGCAGTGATAGCATTCACAGAGCAAAGAGCAGGATAGTTAAAGAACAATCACAACTGCTCACTGCTCATTTCCAAGAACAGTGATCTCAGTAGCAGTGATAGCATTCACAGAGCAGAGAGCAGGATAGTTGAAGAGCAATCACAACTGCTCACTGCTCAGTGCTAAGAACAGTGATCTCAGTAGCAGTGATAGCATTCACAGAGCAGAGAACAGGATAGTTGAAGAGCAATCACAACTGCTCACTGCTCAGTGCTAAGAACAGTGATCTCAGTAGCAGTGATAGCATTCACAGAGCAGAGAGCAGGATAGTTGAAGAGCAATCACAACTGCTCACTGCTCAGTGCTAAGAACAGTGATCTCAGTAGCAGTGATAACATTCACAGTCTCCCCTGTAGCAATGCAGGACGAATAAAGAAACTGCAAATACTGAAAGGTGGCTTCCAGGACCTGAGGATGTCGACCACAATGAGATAGCCAATGGTCTGCTAAAACCCATTTGAAGGCGCCAGTCTATTGAACGTTTATACGTACTCTATTTGGGAGCAAAGTAGTAATGGTATCGGTCAGTTCGATGTAATTCGGACCAATAAAATGCAAGCTCACAGGTTCGATTTCAGTTACAACCGTTGGATCATTTTCTGTCAACTATGATAAAGCACATCACAACAAGAAATAATTCTGTAGGCCAGAACAGTTAATTACGTAGTCAGTATTGAACCGTGAATTATTTACTAAGTTTCCACCAAATAAGTGGTTCGCAGCCAATAAGCAGTCCCCGCTGTGTAAACGCAGCTGTTTCGCGCGTTTTATCCTCTATAGAAAAGTATTTGATTTCAACGCTATTACGTCACTGCTGGCAACAAAACATATGTACAAACATGCTTCTGTTTAGAATTAGGCGGAATGTTTTGAAATATCGCGGTACAAGATCTCTCGGCACAGTGTGTTGTGATTACTTAACGATGCACAAATTTTTCACGTTCAAGGCTTACATACTCAGGCTATTTAACGATAGATAACCGGAAATGGAACTAACTTCTAATTTACCGAAATGGCGATTTTTTCGAATCGCAATGTACACTGACGAAAATTACAATGTTACATAAGAAAA
>CM040189.1:122675795-122688295 GCA_022606455.1 Callitettix versicolor
TTCTGAATTGCTTTGTAATTATTATTTACTAACATTTAACGGTGAGTAAAGAATTTACTTAGTCCATTCGTTAAATTTAAAACATTGACACCAATGCCTGTTTGATTTGTTTTCTGAATTGCTTTGTCACCAATGCCTCTTTGATTTGTTTTTAAATTTAACTGTGAGTAGAGATTTTACTTGGTCCGTTCGTTAACTTTAAAACATTGGCACCAATGCCTCTTTGATTTGTTTTTAAATTGCTTGTAATTATTATTTACAAACATTTAACGGTGAGTAAAGAATTTACTTAGTCCATTCGTTAAATTTAAAACATTGACACCAATGCCTGTTTGATTTGTTTTCTGAATTGCTTTGTCACCAATGCCTCTTTGATTTGTTTTTAAATTTAACAGTGAGTAAAGATTTTACTTGGCCCGTTCGTTAACTTTAAAACATTTACACCAATGCCTGTTTGATTTGTTTTCTGAATTGCTTTATTATATTTTACTTATTTGTGACGTATGGAATCTATGTTTTCTCATTAAGTTAGAATTCGTTAACGTTTAGCTTACTTGGAAATAATTAATCTGCTTAATAATTTTCGAATCGTCTGATTGGCTACTAATGTATTTACTTAATGTAACCCCAAACGTTCAGGACATGTTTAAGTAGGCTTGAAATGGATTGCAGAATATTTTTTGTAAGCGCCTTCATGATTGTAAAACGGGTTTTAATTGTTATTTTGTTACGTACAAGAGTTGAAAAAAAATTTTACACAAACTTTCTCCCATTCAATTGGCCTACCTCCACAAAAACTCCGGTTAGAAGGCAGATAAAAAAACTGGAAAATCGATACATTTTATCAAAATGCTCGATTACTGGTTAAGAATCATAATTAAATTCAGTGCAGCATATTTGGTATAAAAAGAAATTAGGCCTACTGTTCCAAAGACCGAAAGAAAAACAAATCCTACTGCTGTCAGGGTTTATTTTTATTTTTTTTTTTTTCAATTTAATGCATACGAATATAACAGTTTTATACAATTCCTCGCATACGATTTTGAGAAATTATTAGATTTTTCCAGGGTTTTTGAAAGTCGGGCCGTAATTTTGAGTTTATAGCGACTTTTTTTTGTTACTGATCTACAACGTTTCAGTAAAGTTTGAACACAATCATTGGAGCAGATTTTTTTAAAATTAATTTTTATTCGTTTTTTACTTAAAAAATTACTTCGAAAAATATTTCTATTAAAAACTAGATTTTCTTCTTGGCGACTAGCCAGCTATTAAAAATTGTTAAAGCCTCGGTGGCCTAGTTCATAGCGTACTGGGCTTTCACTCCGAGGACCCGGGTTCGATTCCCGGCCAGGGCTTGGCATTTTCATACGCTATAAATCATCCCATCGTCTGCATTAGCCCAAGTGTGCACAATAGTCGGGCGTTAAACACAAAAAAAATAATAAAATAAAATAAAAATTGTTAATTAAAAACAATTTAACATTTTGGGTTGAATTTTTGAAATCACTTTTGTATGCGCTCGCAAAGTTTTTTTAAATGAATGATTGGGACCTTCCCATAAACAGCATTTTTTAATTTATAATATGATTAATGCGTTCTATTTCTTCCTACATTTCCACCCCAATTTCGACCCGTTAACTTTTGATTACTTTTTTTAACTTTCTCTTTGCAACCATTTAGAAGTCAAAGGAAACTTCCATTCCAACATTCAAAATAAGTGCTCAAGGTTTGATAGATTATATTTTGGTTTTTACAAACATCAATCATTTTTTTTTTTTTTTTTTTTTTTTTTTTTGTTTAACGTCCGACTGTTGTGCACACTTGGGCTAATGCAGACGATGGGATGATTTATAGCGTATGAAAATGCCAAGCCCTGGCAGAGAATCGAACCCGGGTCCTCGGGGTGATTTTTTTTTTTTTTTTTAAGTCCGACTATTGTGCACACTTGGGCTAATGCAGACGATGGGATGATTTATAGCGTATGAAATGCCAAGTCCTGGCAGGTAATCGAACCCGGGTCCTCGGGGTGATTTTTTTTTTTTTTTGTCCGACTATTGTGCACACTTGGGCTAATGCAGACGATGGGATGATTTATAGCGTATGAAAATGCCAAGCCCTGGCAGAGAATCGAACCCGGGTCCTCGGGGTGATTTTTTTTTTTTTTTAAGTCCGACTATTGTGCACACTTGGGCTAATGCAGACGATGGGATGATTTATAGCGTATGAAATGCCAAGTCCTGGCAGGTAATCGAACCCGGGTCCTCGGGGTGAATTTTTTTTTATTGTCCGACTATTGTGCACACTTGGGCTAATGCAGACGATGGGATGCTTTATAGCGTATGAAAATGCCAAGCCCTGGCCGGGAATCGAACCCGGGTCCTCAGGGTGAAAGCCCAGTACGCTATCAACTAAGCCACCGAGGCGGCTATCAATCATTTAAGGGTACAATTTTTTGAAACGATCTCATAGTACGCACCCAGTCTTCGTTTAACCTTGAAAAGAACAATATCCCACGATTTAACCAAAAACATGATCCATGGGATTTTTCGTTCACACTAATTAAAACTTTTATTTCAATCCACGAATTTTGAATTTCTTTAAACGCTTTCTCTGCAATCACCAAAAGAGCCCATTTTTTTAATATAATTTAAAATCTATTCAACATTGCATATAAATAAAAGATTCAATAAGTAATAACAACTTGTTTTTTTCCAAAATTTCGCATTTGGAAGCCCCCTTACTGTCGGTAAACAACAATGCTCCAGCGTGTTGAGGGGAATTGGCACATTTTTTTGCAGGGGTTTGTAAAAAAATTCGTTGTATTTAGACCTGCTGTAAAATCGAAATTTACTAGAAACAAACATCAAATATGCGCCCATAAAGTAAGATTTTCTGAAATGGAAAATTCTTAACAATTTTTTCTAAGAGGAAAAATGTTCTTCGCGATACCACGCTTGCCGTAAACACATAATTAGTACCAGTTAGTCTACCAGTGAGCTGATTGTTACAAGTTACATTCATAGGTCATTGCTATGATTTCTGCTTAAGAAATTATAAAATGTGATCTTAATTGCCATTTTCGTTATTATTAAAATTCATTTGTTCAAAATTGTGAAGTTTAATTGTAAAGATTTAAATTACAACTGAGCCGTAATATTACAAGTTGAGAGCACGACGTTAAATATGAACGTACATTGTATACAAGCCTAAACGAAGTCATTAATAAATACTTAGATGATTAACGAACGCCGTTATAGTACATACCCACACCAACCATCACAATTATTAGAACCCGCAGGGGGTGCAGACTAGCTGCACCTATTAGAGGATTTAGACGTCCCTCGCGGTACCCGATAACACACACTTACACTTGCAACACTACACTTACGACTTCAACACTTTGCTCACACTTACATTTAGGGAGGCGATAATGGCCTCAATGTACTTTTCGCCTTAAAATAAAACACACACACACACACACACACACACACACACACACACACACACACACACACACACACACACACACACACACACACACACACACACACACACACACACACACACACACACACACACACACACACACACACACATATATATATATATATATATATATATATATATATATATACACACACACACACACACACACACACACACACACACACACACACACACACACACACACACAATTATTAGAGCATTAACAGTTGGATACAAGATTTATGTTTTATATTTGCAGGGCTATATGATGTAGTTAAAGTTTTTTAACTACATTTTCTTTAATATTAGTTGTGTATAATTTCAATTTAGCAATAAAATCAGTTTAAAGTAATATAAAGCAACAATTAGGCTAATGGACATTGATTTCTTCATTTTTTTTTTCATTTCTGTCAGCAGGTACATATTTTTTTTAGCGATACTGGAGAAATGGAATAGACAAACAAATAAGTACGAGTACTCAAGGCAAGTGTCCATAGTCTAAAATGTTTCTAAATATGTCCTACTATCATCTTAATTGATGCCAGTTAATCTTATCGAATAACACTAGTGAAACGATTTTGATAAATTAGGACGATTTTACAGTTTTTGTATCGACTTAAAGCGGGGGGGGGGGTTGTATAGTATGGTAATATTTTTATAAATAACGCTCCAACGTTCACGACGTTGGTCCGATTTCGTTTTGGGGCAAGTTCGATACGCTGTAAGTTTTTTTTACTAAACGCAATTTTGAAAATCTGTTTTCATTGTTAATATCCGGACTAAATGGAATTTTAAGTGATAATTTATGCGGATTTTAATGCTGTTTATGATGATGCAAAAATGCAAAAATTCTATAAGGCCTATTTTTTTTTTTTTTTTTTTTTTTTTTTTTTGTATTTAAAGGCGAAAAGCACATTGAGGCTATATCGCCTCCCAAAATGTAAGTGTGAGTGTAAAGTGTTAAAGTCGTAAGTTTAAGTGTGTATTAGACTCGGGTACCGCGAGGGACGTCTAAATCCTCTCAATAGGTGCAGCTAGTCTGCACCCCCAAAATAAAAATCATGCAATGTTTTCTTCTCCTTTTTATTTTAAGGGTATTTTTTCGAAAACGTGCACGTGATTCTTACTTTTGGTTCTATAACAGAATTTTTTCTTTTTTTCTTAAAAATTGTAATTACAAAGTTTGTATTTTATTAAATAATCTTGTACGTATTGTACGAAAACACGATAGCAAAGCTAGTTTTTAACAACATAACCTGAAAGTTATTATAGCTTATCAGCTGTTCAACGAAATCAGCTGTTAATATAAAACAGCTGATCTTTTAATACAACTACCCAGATTAAACTAACATCGACCAAACGTTTTCGTAATTACCACAGTGGAGTGGTTATGACGTGCGCCTCATAGGATATTTTAATTATATTTTTTAATTTAATATGAGACTTGCAACGCGCAAAATATACTATTATATATCAATATAAACATGTTCTTTGCATCACACGACGCGTTAAATCCAGCATCACAAAGCCCTTAAACATGTTAAAAGCGTAAGATAAAGGAAAGTATATGACGTTCCTTTTTGAAAATTCCTTTTTATCTAGTCAGCAAGACAGCTGCATGCATAGATTTTTTTTAATCACTTAAAACATTAATAGCAAGATTATAATTTTTCTGATTTAGGTGCTCCAGGGACGTTATTACAGCTAAACATCTGGTACTTTTGGGAAACAAATACACTATCGGTACGAAAGGTTAAATACATTAACCTATTTATATTGGAATATAGCCGCCTCGGTTATATATATATATATATATATATATATATATATATATATATATATATATAAAACGCACACACACACACACACACACACACACACACACACACACACACACACACACACACACACACAGCCGCCTCGGTGGTCTAGTGGATAGCGTGTTAGGCTTTCACCCCGAGGATCCGGGTTCGATTCCCGGCGAGGGCTTAAAATTTTCATACGCTATAAATCATCCCACCGTCTGCATTAGCCCAAGTGTGCACAATAGTAGGGAGTTAAACACCAAAAAAAAAAATATATATATATACATATTGGAATAAACCAACGACCTAACAAGTTACAAGCAATCAGTTACTTGCGGAATTGTCTTATCGATTGCACAGACCTTTATACTGACCCTCCGTTGCAGAGAGTCCCGCAAAACGTATCACTTCCTTTCCCACTGTCGACGTATCCTTAGGACCTCCACACATCCTGACCCCGTCGTGGGAAAGGTATTTGGTGGTAGTTCGCATTAATTTGGTCAACCACTTTTTGAAATACCTTTATTTTTGTAATTACATATTCTAACCATCAGCCTGAACAAGGTCCTAATGTGCACGCAGCTGTCACGATGGCATGTAAAAGCGAATCTCAAAAAAAAAAAAATAGATAAATGAATATTTCTAAATGCTAATAGCCTACTGGTATTCAACATTAAAAGCAAAAAAATTGACCTTGACAGAATTATTTCAACGGAAATGCTAATTTATGTTGCTATGGCAAAATCGAATTTTCAAAAAAAAGCATTTTTTTTTCTAAGATTTAGAATGACCGCCATTTTGAAACCGTTAAACGGTAATGAACTTGTCCAAGCTGTTACTGAGATCGATTTTCGAGATCTCTCTCTCTCTCTCTCTCTCACACACACACACACACACACACACACACACACACACACACACACACACACACACACACACACACACACACACACACACACAATTATTAGAGCATTAACAGTTGGATACAAGATTTATGTTTTATATTTGCAGGGCTATATGACGCAGTTAAAGTTTTTTAATCAAATCGGACTGAAATTACTTACAATTTTGTAGCGATACCTTGAAAAAAGGGGGTATAGAACCTTGTGTCTGAGGGTCAAGATCGGCACTCGTTTCTTTGCCTCAATTAAACAAAAGAACCCTGACCTCCGTCTGATTAATTGTCAACGTAATTTGAATTTTTAAATGCGAATTTATTAAACATTGTAAAGCGTAGCAGATTTGTTTTAATTAAACAAAAATCATGGAGTTTTTTCAGTTCTTTTTGGAACAACCGATATTTTGAAACGATTTTTTTGGTTAACGGACTTGTCTAAGTTATTACTAAAATCGATTTGTTTACCAAGTTTGGTACAAATCGGATTGGAATTGTTAACGTGAGAGTGCTAACACACTTTGAGCTAATTCCGTGTGTGTGTGTGTGTGTGTGTGTGTGTGTGTGTGTGTGTGTGTGTGTGTGTGTGTGTTGTGTTTGCTATTTCAGGCTACACATGTGTAGGCTATTTTAGCAATTTATTCCAATTTGATTCAAACTTAGCATAAAAATCGATTTTGGTTAGGTTAGGCTTTAACATAGTGGATATTTCCAATTTAAAAAAAAATTGATAACTTTTTTGTCTTAAAAGTTTTTGCAAATCCGATTTCGCCAACGTAATAAGCGTTAAAAACTGCATTAATTTCAATTTTCAAAATCCGTCCGAATTAACGGATTGCAATTGACGACGGCCAAGGTTCGTTTTGCGCGTTTGCAATGTAATTTGTGCGTTTTTACACAACGGTTGTGACGGTGAAATCAGAATTTCGACAGAAAGTTACATTAAAAATTATTTTTGAAAATTTGCTTGCGTCACGTCAGCGAGACAGCTGCGCGTCTCGATTATTTCGACTACATCTCAAAACGTGATCCAAAGATCAAAATCGGCGCTCATTTCAAGATTCAGTATCTGGCTCTTACCGTAATGACCCTGATAGCTCATTTTTCAATGGATATTTGTAAAAAAGAACCCTGACCGCCGTCGACGACTTCCGAAACTGAATATTTCGCAGAAATAAGTGTGTAAAAGTTTGTTTTTTGTATTATCACTTTTTCTAAGTCAGTTAACTGACAATAAATGTGAAACCTTCACTGCCTCCTTTATCTATGTCACGCGCGTACATTAAATCTGATTTTATTTTGACACATAACAGATTATTTAAACGACCTTTTTACGTTTTAAAACTTACAAACAAACGAAATAGTGTAAAAACGTTTCCGTCTTCACTCACTTCCCCCCGCAAAAAGTATTTCTAATTGCTCAAAACCGGTTGAAGAGATTTTGTTAAACATTTATCTATGAAAATTCACAGGCCTATTTCGACGTTCGAAATTTAAAAGACTGGGCGAAGAAATATCTAATAATCGTATATCGGAGCTGTCTCGCTGACGTGATGGAAGCGCATTTTCAAAAGTAATTATTTTTATCTTCTTTTAGGCTCTACAGACCTACAGAGTTTAGGCATATATAGAGCCGTTCGAAACTTCAAATTTCATTTTTAGTATAAAAAAACTCGAAAAATTTATAAAAAATGTATTATCAGGATTTTTTATTTGTACATATTTTTGTACAATTTGAAAAATTCGCCAATACCTTTAGACGAATTTGTTCATGCCGCTCGACCTTTTTCAGTAGTGGGTACAAGTTAGTAGAATAATTAATTATTAAATAATAATCATTATTATTAATTAATTACTTTAAAGTTAATTATTAAAGTAGAATAATTAATTATTAATAGGATTCAATAGTCATTCTTGTGTTTTGGGCGTCAAATAATTTTCAATAAACGAACTTAAAAACAAATCCCATAGAATGCGCTTTAAAAACATGTGTGATCATTATTTTATGTATCTAAACTTATGTTTTAATCGTCAAATTTATGTTTTAGTTCAGGCACTTGAGAACAAAACTTGACCCTTCTCTCGATTTTGTGTATAGTTTCGAAACACATAAATAAAGGCAAATGTTCAAATAAACAATAATAATAACATAAATTCCATTGTTAGATTAAGTAACAATTTTTTTTAAATAGAATAACTTAATCTAAGTAGGCCTGATCATTCAATGTTCTAAACCAAATTACAATACAAACAATTATACAGTAAATTAGATGCAATTCTTTGTAAGCGAAGGTCATGTTAAAGCCTACTCCAGTAATAGATAAAGCATAATCAATATTAACAACGTGTAATTAGGACTGCTCAATTACCATAGTCTGTGTGTTGGGTTATAACGAAGCCGAGTTATTAACGACAAATTGACATTATTTATGATTTTCGATAAGCTCGATACGTTCGCGGCCTTCGATTAGTTTCCTCAAAAAAAACTACGCGTTCTAAGTGAATTTTAGTAGGAATAATAACTGCACGCAGCTGTCTTGCTGAAATTATTATGTCACAATTTTTATACACCATCAGAAATCCGGCTACGTCAAAAATTAACCATGGCTTCCGTCAAATTAAATTTATTAATTTGAAACGATTTTAAAAATATAAAATATTAGTTTGCGCAGTTTTTAACTACGGTCAAAACAGATTTTTTTAAGTATTTCAGTCATAAAAGCTATGAATTTTTAAGGACTTGAAACGGCCGTCATTTTGAAACTGTTGAACCCATTTTTCTGGTCCACCTTGTCAAAACTATTACCGCAATCGATTTTTATGTCAAGTTTTAATCAAATCCAAAAATTTGCGTACGTGAGCATGCTAACACACAAAAACTGCCCATACATAAACATATATACAAAAACTATAGCCTACTTATTCGAAATTAGTTCTAGTTTCAAATGATACCCACACAAGATATATAAAAAAACTCTATCCTTTAGATTTTACCGCTTAACTTCAGACTTATTTTCAGAGGAAGGAAAGTCCATTTTTGCAAATTTTACAACGATCGTACACATCGTTTATGAGTATCGGTGCGTCATCGACAGACATACGAACTTAAAAACAGACGCACCCGAATTTATGAGTTAATCAAAGCCCAGACGCCTTAAACACTAAAAACAAACACTCAAAGCTGAAAAACATACGATAGCTGACAAATAACTTATAAAAAACAAGCATGTATGCTGGTCAACAGAAAACGAAACTGTTACTTTTTTTTAATTTTAAGTCTAGCAGTTGAGAAAAACAGTGCTTCTCTTTACTTAAATAATATTTTTGCACATTTTAACGCTGATTACAATGGTGATATTTTATACAACTATTCAAAAATGTGTAACATAAGAAGACCGCCATTTTGAGACTGTCCAACTGTTTTTTGGGTAACGAACTTTTTAAGCTTTTTTCCAAAATCGATTTGTGTGCTACGTTCGACACAAATCAGGGTTTCGATGTTTCAGTGCTCATATGTACTATATACAATACATGTTTATAAATTTTAAGGATTCATCAAAATTTGTTAGAGGGTAGGAGAGCAGCATCCAAGACCATTTTTCAAAGGAAATTAGCTGACAAATTTTTGCCTACTTTTCTTAGTTTAGGATTTAGACAATTTAACTTATTTTTGCAAATACTTATAGTACCCCATACTATTGCCTGTCAAGTGAAAATCAACCCCCTTCCTCTAATTACTCAAAATTATATTCCTTAGTTTATCAGCATATCTGAATAGCTGCAAGTATTGACAACAATTCAGTTTCAAAGCTGGGGCCTATTTAGTGGAAAATAAATACAATATTGCATATTATTTAGAACTTGATACCAAAGTAGGGCAATATAAACCAGTAGATGCTATATTTTAAATACTCAGAGTGTTTAGAGAATGACGCAACTTTGTCGTGAAATAAGTTTACATTTTTCTTTGATTTAGTTACAAAAATTATTGACAATGGGCTCCATTATGCGTTCACACACGTTGCTTGTTTTTTATAACGTTTGTTGAGAAATTACAGTAACATGTTGCACTTGTTCTCCTTCCGATTCGGGAATGGCGTGAGGTGAGTTTTGTAAGCAGCATCCTTTAAAAAATCCCCAAAAGACGAAAACCAATCACTGAACTCTCCATCGGGCGTTACAGAGGACACGAGCACTAACAGAAAGCTTTCTATGGATACATCTTTAAACTCTTGCGTAATGCCGTGTGGGCACTGAACAGTTTCTGTTATTGAACCAAAAATAAAAAACCTTCACGTTTTCGCTTTCTTTTAATTTTAATTACGATAATCTGTTCGAAAACGCGGCAAATTGGTATAGCTAGTTTTTAACAACATAACCTGAAACATATTATAGCCTATCAGCTGTTCAATGAAATCAGCTGATGGTTGCGAATTAATATAAACAACAAATTAACGTAGCTAGTTTTAAACAACATAACCTGAAACTTATTACAACCTATCAGCTGTTTAATGAAATCAGCTGATCCTTACAATTTAATGTAAACAACAAACTAACACAGCTAGTTTTTAACAACATAACCTGAAACATATTATAGCCTATCAGCTGTTCAATGAAATCAGCTGATGGTTGCGAATTAATATAAACAACAAATTAACGTAGCTAGTTTTAAACAACATAACCTGAAACTTATTACAACCTATCAGCTGTTTAATGAAATCAGCTGGTTGTTACGAATTAATATAAACAACAAATTAACGTAGCTAGTTTTAAACAACATAACCTGAAACTTATTACAACCTATCAGCTGTTTAATGAAATCAGCTGGTTGTTACGAATTAATATAAACAACAAATTAACGTAGCTAGTTTTAAACAACATAACCTGAAACTTATTACAGCCTATCAGCTGTTTAATGAAATCAGCTGATCCTTACAATTTAATGTAAACAACAAACTAATATAGCTAGTTTTCAACAACATAACCTGAAACTTATTACAACCTATCAGCTGTTTAATGAAATCAGCTGGTTGTTACGAATTAATATAAACAACAAATTAACGTAGCTAGTTTTAAACAACATAACCTGAAACTTATTACAACCTATCAGCTGTTTAATGAAATCAGCTGATCCTTACAATTTAATGTAAACAACAAACTAATATAGCTAGTTTTCAACAACATAACCTGAAACTTATTATAGCCTATCAGCTGTTCAATGAAATTAGCTGATCGTTACGAATTGATATAAACGATAAATTAACATAGTTAGTTTTTAACAACATAATCTAAAACTCTTGATACAAAGCTGAAGTGGAAGGAGCATGTAAAGAAAAAGAAAGAAGAACTCAATTTAAAATACAGGCAACTTTACTGGTTGCTTGGACGAAACTCTGAGTTGTCCATTCATAACAAGCTATTAATTTACAAGCAGGTGCTGAAGCCTGTATGGACCTATGGCATCCAAATCTGGGGCTGTACGAAAGAAACTAACATGATTGTTATTCAGAAGTTTCAAAATAAAGTCCTTCGAGGATTAGTTCAAGCTCCATGGTATATTCGTAATAGCGATTTACACCGGGATTTACAAGTGAATTCAGTAAAAGAAGAAGTGAGGAAGGTGGCTTTGAGGCATAAACAACGTCTCCTAGTTCATGCTAATCAGGACATGAAGGACATGACTGGCACATTTAATAACGAGATACGCCGCCTCAAGAGAATCAAACCTCATGATTTGATGCTATAGAGATCCGGTGTTTAAAAGTGAAGGGACTAGATACTAGTGTCAACCCTACAAATGTGATTTAAAAGAGAGATAAATCTTTAGTCGATCTTATTGGGATTGGTCAAGATGATTAATTTGTTTTGTTTGTTATTTGTAATTTTATTTGTAACAACAAATACAATAAAAAAAAAAAAAAAAAAAAAAATAATCTAAAACTTATTATAGCCTATCAGCTGTTCTAAAAATCAGCTGAGCTTTACGCATTAAAATAAAACAACTGATATTTTAATATAACTACCAACATTAAATAAACGATTCATTTCATGTACTTAAATCGGACTAACGTCTTCATAGTGTCCGTAGTGTAGTGGTTATCACGTGCACCTCACACGTGTAAGGTCTCCGGTTTGATCCCGGGCGGAAACAGTAACTTTTAATTATAATTAATTTAATACGAGACTTGCGACATGCAAAATACACTATTATATGTAAATATAAACATCTTTTTCGCATCACCCGTCCCACAAGATCCAACATCACAACCAACCCTAAATTTCAAAATGTTTTCTAACTATTTCAAAGAATAAGC
>CM040189.1:122693295-122703295 GCA_022606455.1 Callitettix versicolor
TATATATATATATATATATATATATATATATATATATATATATATATATATATATATATATATATATATTGTTATACCGTTTTTTTGAAGGCCAGAAACATTTATTACAAAAACTAGTGGTCTACTTTCAAGAGAAATTAATGACAATTTATTGTATTTGATCACACCAATCTATAATAGTAGATACACATTTGTGCAGCAAAAAATACATCTGAAAATCTCGTTCATTCCTTCTTCTTTTTCTTATTATTATTCCTATTCTTATTCTTATTTTTTCCTTCTTCTTCTTTTCCTTCTTTTTTGTCTCTTTCTCCTTCTTCTTCTTCTCCACCTGCTCCTCCTCATTCTTTTCCTCCTCCTCCTCCTCCTCCTCCTCCTCATTCTTCTTCTTCTTCTTTTTCTTCTTCTCCTCTCCTCCACCTGCTCCTCCTCATTCTTTTCCTCCTCCTCCTCCTCCTCATTATTCTTCTTCTTTTCCTCTTTTTTGTCTCTTTCTCCTTCTCCTTCTTCTCCACCTGCTCCTCCTCATTCTTTTCCTCCTCCTCCTCTTTCTTCTTCTTCTTCTTTTTCTTCTTCTCCTCTCCTCCACCTGCTCCTCCTCATTCTTTTCCTCCTCCTCCTCCTCCTCATTATTCTTCTTCTTTTCCTCTTTTTTGTCTCTTTCTCCTTCTCCTTCTCCTCCACCTGCTCCTCCTCATTCTTTTCCTCCACCTCCTCCTCCTCATTCTTCTTCTTCTTTTTCTTCTTCTTCTTATTATTCCTATTCTTATTCTTATTTTTCTTCTTCTTCTTTTCCTTCTTTTTTCTCTTTCTCCTTCTCCTTCTCCTCCATCTGCTCCTCCTCATTCTTTTCTTCCTCCTCCTCCTCCTCATTCTTCTTCTTTTTTCCTCTTTTTTCTTCTTTTCTTCTTCATGAGGTATATTATCCGATCCCTATATTGACCATCGTGGCTGCCGGTACCTTATCCACAACGTTACGGAACAGTTTGATGGAGTTAACCCAAAATCATTTGCGAAGGTTCGTCAGGAAATTCTTCGATTACCAGATTTTCCCTCCACTTTTTCTTGGATAATTTTTTATAGTGGACGGTATTTCCGATTTTTCTTCATCACGTGACTTGAATTTTCCAGCTTTCTACTTTTACAATTGGTATGAGCCCATTCTACGAAGCACGTTTGCGTTGATGATGAGGTCCGCCAGAAAGTCATCGGAATAACCACATTTCGAAGGCCTGAAATTTATTTCCCATAGCCTTATTCAGTCATTATTCAGCTTTCTACTCGATTTAAGAGAGCGGAGTGAACGTAGCAAAGGATCTTCAGATCCAAACTGAGTTATCTACACTTTAAAAGCGAATTCATCTCGACGAATTCATTCATGGTTCTTTCTATTCTACAAGTTATCTGCCAAAAAGTTTCAATTTTAATGATATATTTCTGATCAAGTATCACAGTACCCGATACACCTGCACACGTCATTTCCATCACACAACAAAACCGCTAGAACTATACAAATAGGCAAAAGCACTCTAAATGTTCAACTGCCACTGTCACAACTTGTATTAAGATTGCATCATCCAGTATTGCCAATGTGTGCGTTATTTTTAAAATGACACTCGTACATCTTGTTTCGATTGCGCGGTCACATGTTTCGTCTAAAATAGTTGGTTAATTGTTGACAAAAAGACTCCAAACGGAATGCTCATTTATGACGTTAAATATTTTTAATTTAAAATCTGCATTCCATAAGGAGAATAATAATTCTTCTTATTATTCCTATCCTTATTCTTGTTTTTTCTTCTTCTTATTCTTCTTTTCCTTCTTTTTGTCTCTTTCTCCTTCTCCTTCTCCTCCACCTGCTCCTCCTCATTCTTTTCCTCCTCCTCCTAATTCTTCTTCTTCTTCTTCTTCCTTCTCCTTCACCTGCTCCTCCTCATTCTTTTCCTCCTCCTCCTCCTCCTCATTCTTTTTCTTCCTCTTCTTCTTATTTTTCCTATTCTTATTCTTATTTTTCTTCTTATTTTCCTTGTTTTTTTTCTCCTTCTCCTTCTCCTCCACCTGCTCCTCCTCATTCTTTTCCTCCTCCTCCTCATTCTTCTTCTTCTTCTTCTTTTTCTTCCTCTTCTTCTTATTATTCCTATTCTTATTCTTATTTTTTCTTCTTCTTCTATTCCTTCTTTTTTGTCTCTTTCTCCTTCTCCTTCTCCTTCACCTGCTCCTCCTCATTCTTTTCCTCCTCCTCCTCCTCCTCATTCTTTTTCTTCCTCTTCTTCTTATTTTTCCTATTCTTATTCTTATTTTTTCTTCTTATTTTCCTTGTTTTTTTTCTCTTTCTCCTTCTCCTCCACCTGCTCCTCTTCATTCTTTTCCTCCTCCTCCTCATTCTTCTTCTTCTTCTTCTTTTTCTTCCTCTTCTTCTTATTATTCCTATTCTTATTCTTATTTTTTCTTCTTCTTCTATTCCTTCTTTTTTGTCTCTTTCTCCTTCTCCTTCTCCTTCACCTGCTCCTCCTCATTCTTTTCCTCCTCCTCCTCCTCCTCATTCTTTTTCTTCCTCTTCTTCTTATTTTTCCTATTCTTATTCTTATTTTTTCTTCTTATTTTCCTTGTTTTTTTTCTCTTTCTCCTTCTCCTCCACCTGCTCCTCTTCATTCTTTTCCTCCTCCTCCTCATTCTTCTTCTTCTTCTTCTTTTTCTTCCTCTTCTTCTTATTATTCCTATTCTTATTCTTATTTTTTCTTCTTCTTCTATTCCTTCTTTTTTGTCTCTTTCTCCTTCTCCTTCTCCTTCACCTGCTCCTCCTCATTCTTTTCCTCCTCCTCCTCCTCATTCTTTTTCTTCCTCTTCTTCTTATTTTTCCTATTCTTATTCTTATTTTTTCTTCTTATTTTCCTTGTTTTTTTCTCTTTCTCCTTCTCCTCCACCTGCTCCTCCTCATTCTTTTCCTCCTCCTCCTCATTCTTCTTCTTCTTCTTCTTATTATTATTATTATTCCTATTCTTATTCTTATTTTTTTCTTCTTCTTCTTTTCCTTCTGTTTTGTCTCTTTCTCCTTCTCCTTCTCCTCCTCCTCATTCTTCTTCTTCTTCTTTTTCTCTTTTTCTTCTTTTCTTATCCATGAGGTACATTATCCGATCCATATATTGACCATCGTGGCTGCCGATATCTTATCCACAGCGTTACGGAACAGTTTAGAGGAACCCAAAATCATTTGCGAAGGTTCGTCAGAAAATTCTTCGAGATTACCAAATTTTCCCTCTATGTTTCCTTGGATAATGCTTTTCAGTGGACGTATTTCACTGTTCAGTGGACGTATTCGTGTTGGTTTTCTTTGCCAAGGTTTTTTTTTAAAAATAATTATTAATTAATGAACAATCAAGCGAGGTCGACCTGGATTCAACCTTTTCAACCTCAGTTAATAGAACGATTGTTTTAACAATCACGTTTTAAAAAATTGAAGTACTTAATAAAAGTATATTAAACAGTGTGTTGCCTACTTTAATAAAATATGACTATTACACTTTTTGATGAAATGAAGCTGATATTAAACAATAAAAAACATTTTTCGCGATAACATTGTTAACTAAATTTTCGGTTTTTAAAATATCGCAACGTTGTGAATTTTAGAGAGAAAAAAAAAAAACGTTTTCACTATTTTGTTCAGGAAAACTTATATTTTCAAGCAAATTTTTAGCATACAGTGGGCCACGATAATCTAGACTTTTTTAAAAAATAATACCAAGTGGCAGTCAGGTCTGTAATAATACAACAGGCACGAAATTTCCCAACAGCTTACAAATATAATGTGGGTAAATTTTGTGTTAATTTTGGCTTTTGAAAGATAATTAAATGGTGCAAAATCATTACACTAAATTTTTTAATAAATTATTTTCTGAAAATATTCGGTTTAAAACTTATAGAAAAAAAACTATTGAAATAGACCTAATTTATAGGAACATACCGTATGCTTTGCCTCCAAGATTGTTAACTTGATATAAGTTTTAATCGTAGATTTTTTTCTGCTACGTAGTGGTTACGTCTTTACGTTAAAAAAGCAAAGAATTGTATGACGGTAGGCCGTCAAAACCGTTAGCCAAAAAAAGGAAGCTACATTGAATTTGGCAGTCGATAAAAATTGTATTATCTGAAAGTTGATCTAAAACATTAATTTTTTGTAATTGTTTCGTCAGACGTTGCTCACATTTTGGTCACAGCAGATTTCATTCAATCAAAATCGCTACATCTGATTTTGAATTATTCCACTTTTTGTTAATTTGTAAGTGTTTTGATCAAATATAAGCTTTACAAAAAGCGCAAACTACGACATCGGATTTCATCGAAATCGGACAGGTTGCTTAATCTGTAGCGATGCGCACGAACAGTCGGAGAGACATAAAATTAAAAAAACGTTTTTGGGACTCGGGGAATTTGAAAACGGAACATTTTACTGCACCGTTATTTACATTCAGTAAAGCGAAAAAAGTAAAATCATTGCTGTGTCTATATTGCCTATCTCGCCCCTTAATTCCAGAAACTTTGGCGAAGTTCCAATGAACGCGGTGAAATCAAATGGTCAAGTAATAAGGGTCCGTAGCGCCTTGTTTCTTATTTCTGTAAATTAGCACCGATCGTTGAAATGCAAACTTCAGTGTTTTATTATAAACAGCTGACTCAAGAATTGATCAGCTGATTTCCGTGTCATCTGCACTGCCGCCTAGATCACATAGCACGAATTGTACCGCTAATGATTTAAATGCTGTTTTTTAAACTTATCGATCCCCAAACGTAAAAATGACTTTTGAATCGTATCCCACTTACTTTTCCCCACACTGCAAAAGCTCGAGCGGCGTAAAAAACCTTTTAAATTTCGTGATCAGTTCATAAAAATAGGCCATCAATTCAAAAACATTAAACAAATTTCTGAAAACCCCTTTTTGTTTTGATTCAACTAAGTTTATAATTTTTCGGGATTTTTCTAACATATATCGAAATTAAAGGGAGGAAAATGAAAACTTAAATTTTTGAAGATTTGTTGTTGTTGTTATTTTAAGGCGAAAAGCACATTGAGGCTATTATCGCCTCCCTAAATATAAGTGTGAGTATAAAGTGTTAAAGTCGTAAGTGTAGTGTTGTAAGTGTGTGTTAAGACTCGGGTACCGCGAGGAACGTCTAAATCCTCTCAATAGGTGCAGCTAGTCTGCACCCCCCTTGCGGGGAAAAACATTTTTTTATGAAGTCTGGGTGACGCTACTAACTCTTTATGTGCAAGAAGTGTTATTAAGAATCAGTATGCTTCTAGTTTCTAATGTCGCGCCTAAACAACATAGGAACGAAGTTACACAACCTAGTTCCGCTTACTAACACCTAAACAACCACGCTAAAAATTCCCGTACTTCTCTCCCGGCTTGGAAGGAGCCTTAGCCTGCGAAACCTAATTCACTGCTGTCAACAAAAACTCACTTCCGCTTGGTTCACAATACACGCGTATCTCGGGTCTGTACTACGATAGACCAATACATTTCTGCCCAGGCATTACTGCCGTCGCATCTTTCATGCACAAAAGCTACATTCTGATTGGTGCGTTCTTTCTCTAGTTTTAACAATGGAATTCTTAGAAATTATGGTGCCCGCTATAATTTTGAGAATAAATGCAGGTTGTTCGACGGAACATCGAGGAGGACCATCCACTACACAACAGCACAACAGCTTACTAACACCCGGACATCAGCACAAGATACCACAACTTGCAAGCAAATAGGAAGGGATCCGGCCAACTCTCGAAAAGAAGACATTCTTTCACCATTCCTCGCCAGCTGCTGATCGCTGCATTGTGGCCAGGTGGTGATCCTGATCCACAATTGTTTGTACTATTTCTATTTCTTCCCGCAGATTACAACACTAATGATACAGAAAACTAGATAAAAAGAAATATATTTTATGATTTAATGCCGTAATTTCCCCTAAATTTTCCTCTATATTTTTCCTGAGTTTGGCTTGATACGAAAACCATTTTCGCCAAATGTAATTGTGATCGGTCAGATAGTTCATGCGTATTAGGGGTGCGTCACCGACAGATAGACACGCGCATTGGTTTTACCTACTGACCTTAATAAAGTAAGCTGTAGCTCAAACCGGACTTGTAGAACACAAAGTCGAAGGTTTAAATCTAGTTAATTCTACCGACTACAAAAAAAGTACCGATAGGCCTATGTTTTTTTGTGTGTTTAACGTCCGACTATTGTGCACACTTTGGCTAATGCAGACGATGGGATGATTTATAACGTATGAAAATGCCAAGCCCTCGACGGGAATCGAACCCGGGTCCTCGGGGTGAAAGCTTAGTACGCTATCAACTAGGCCACCGAGGCGGCTCAGTACCGATATGAATTGTTGGAATTATTTCTAAGGTAGACAAAATAAACGGCAAAAATGCAGTTTAATGACTTTCGTCAATTTTCGTAATTTTTGCACTGAAATACTTCAAAATACGCCCAGTATTAATAATCCAAAATATAAAAGTGCGGAAACAACGGGAAGTTACAAAAAAGTGAAAATTAAAATGCCAAACATAACCTCAAAATGACTCCCGTGCGGAAGTGAGAAACGTGTTTATAATAGCGAAAACGATAAATTTCGTTTGTGTTATTAATAAATAGGCTAAATGTGTGTAATTAATAATGAAAGGAATATAATATAATATAACTCCATAACCTAACTCGTCTCGGCTGTTACGTGTTTAAATATGGCGACGAACGGTTGCAACGAAACTGTAACGTTCCTCTGTCTATTTCACAAACTTTAGAGGTGCCGTGATTAATAAGAAATTCAACAACACTACCGTAATTCCAACTTAAACTGACAAAAGAGGCAAATCCCAAAGTTCACTATTAACGGCAGCCATTTTTCCGAACGATGTTTTCAGAACAAGAACTTCCATGATAACTGATTTATTATAAAGTACTTATTAATCTAGTGAAGCAAATTTATCTTTCAAAGTAAACATACAAGCAAATCCACGTAAAGTGAACATAAATGACGTCAAAATATAGGTTAGAAATACAGGTCAGTAATGAATATCTAAACATGTAATTTCTTGTGCATTTACCGTAATAAATGTCATCTTCTTTGCCTTAATATCTCTCAAAGAAATGATATAACACGTAATGAAAGCAGAACAATCGGTGAAATAATGATTTTCACAAGTACATTAATATCTGAAGTGCATTAATACTTAAACAATTTTCATCATTGGCTCAGGGATCTAGAAAACTGCCATCAAACATACTTTGTATAAATTATGCGTCTTATAGTTTCAAACTGAAAAATAAAAATATTTTGATAAATTTTATTTAAAAAAATTAATGTTGTAAAATCTTTCACAAGCACTTCAAGGAAAAATGATTCTTTTTGAAAAAAATTTCATCAGTTTTCACTCAAATTCGCTCAAATCAGAGTTTTAAAACTGTATTAAAAGGAACTCACGTTTCTAGTCGAAAAAATAACACAAAGTTGACGTTGGTCAGGGTTGTATTTTTGGCTATCTATATTTCATTACCGTTAATTAATTTTATTTAAATTTTTCTACGGTAAATTATATAACCTATTAAGCTTGATATAATAATAAAAAATCGATGAAATTTTGCAAAGTAATGTAGGCCTATATTTTCAGGGCTTTCAATAGCTTAACAAACCAGCTTTTTGAGGTTACAGCGGCCTACATATTTTCGCTTGTAAACCTATTCGATTAAAAAAAATTATCAAAATCGTTTTAGCCGATTTTAATAAAATCCGTTTTAACAAGTATTTTTAGTAATATGATCGTCAAAACCGAACATGAGCAATCGAGCAAATTCATCAAAATCGGTGAATTTGTTTGAACGATGGAAAAACATCCGAGAAAGAAAAAATACGTTTCTGGACACAGTTTAACTGAAAAAGTAAACTTTTCATCAGATTCTTTTTGCTATCACCAAACTTTCTTTACATTTTCCCAAAGTGAGAAAGTAACAGCGAAATTGTTTGTATTTCTTTTTCAGATACAGCGCCCATGTTGTACAGTTCACCGATACTTCCAATGCCTTACCTCTGGCCACCACCCGCGCTCCACGGTCTCTTTCTGCCCTACTCGCCAGTCCTGCACAGACCCGAAGACCTGTCGCCGGACAGGGCAGGCTCCGACACCGGACTCACGCCCGAGAAGGGGAAGACGGACGAAGACGTGCCGCTGAATCTGTGCACAAAACCTCGCCGAGCTTTAGAGATCTGGTCGCCGGGAAGTCTGTGCGAGAAGGAAGAGGCTCCCCAATATCTGCACACACAGCCTGCGTCATCCACTGTCAACATTATTGAGAAGTCTTTTCAGGTAATTTGCCTGCATAAAAAATATCAACTAGTTGTATTTTTCAAACCTCAAATTCAACTCTCTATGGGTGTGTTAGGTTTTAGGTTGTGTGTTTCCATCATAACAGATTATTCTTGGCAAAAAATTAAATTTAGGTAGTTGCTGATTGTAAATTTACGCGTGTTGGTAACTGTGTAAATATTGCTTAGAAAAAATTGTTTATATGGCCAGAGGTTCTGGAGGTTTGCGGCAGAAAAATGAGGAGGCAGAAGAATGAATGGAGGGTTGCGTCAAAATCCCCAGTATTTCTATTTTATTTTGACTTGCCAGTAAATACGTTTAGAACGTAAGTTCCTCTTGGTTTAATGGATATTTTTGCTTGCGTTTTACGGATATTTTTGTTACTATTTACGGATATTTTTGCTTGCGTTTTACGGATATTTTTGTTACTATTTACGGATATTTTTGTTACTATTTAAGGATATTTTTACTTGCGTTTTACGGATATTTTTTTTTACTATTTACGGATATTTTTGCTTGTGTTTTACGGATATTTTTGTTACTATTTACGGATATTTTTGTTACTATTTAAGGATATTTTTGCGAAAGATAAATAGCTAAATAAATAAGTAAGAATTTTACGGATATTTTACTTAAATTTTGTTTCCTTTAAGTTTAAGTTCTTTGAATTTAACGTCTATTTCTACCTAAGATTTAGGATATTTTCCTCCAAGTTTAATATATATTTTCACATATATTTGAACTATAAATACTATTTTAATACTATTTAAATACTAAATGTTTAAACGATATTTTCCTGCAGGTTTATTATATATTTTCACGTCTGTTTGAACTCTTATTTTCTACCTAATTTTAACGTCTATTTTTATCTAAAGTTTAAGGATATTTCCCTGCAAATTTAGTATATATTTTCCAGTATGTTTGAAGTTTATTTTCTATCTAATTTTAACGTCTGTTTTTATCTAAAGTTTAAGGATATTTCCCAGCAAATTTAGTATATATTTTCCAGTATGTTTGAAGTTCATTTTCTACCTAATTTTAACTTCTAGTTTTACCTAAAGTTTAAGGATATTTCCCTGCAAATTTAGTATATATTTTCCAGTATGTTTGAAGTTTATTTTCTATCTAATTTTAACGTCTGTTTTTATCTAAAGTTTAAGGATATTTCCCTGCAAATTTAGTATATATTTTCCAGTATGTTTGAAGTTTATTTTCTATCTAATTTTAACGTCTGTTTTTATCTAAAGTTTAAGGATATTTCCCTGCAAATTTAGTATATATTTTCCAGTATGTTTGAAGTTTATTTTCTATCTAATTTTAACGTCTGTTTTTATCTAAAGTTTAAGGATATTTCCCTGCAAATTTAGTATATATTTTCCAGTATGTTTGAAGTTTATTTTCTACCTAATTTTAACGTCTATTTTTATCTAAAGTTTAAGAATATTTCCCTGCAAATTTAGTATATATTTTCCAGTATGTTTGAAGTTTATTTTCTATCTAATTTTAACGTCTGTTTTTATCTAAAGTTTAAGGATATTTCCCTGCAAATTTAGTATATATTTTCCAGTATGTTTGAAGTTTATTTTCTACCTAATTTTAACGTCTATTTTTATCTAAAGTTTAAGGATATTTCCCTGC
>CM040189.1:122708295-122713295 GCA_022606455.1 Callitettix versicolor
GAAATCAGTTTTTAAATTTTCGGTTTGGAGTTAATGCACGTCTAATGAGTTTGGAACGCAGTGAAAATAGTTTATATATATATATATATATATATATATATATATATATATATATATAAAACGGTAAAAAACCTAAAAGGTTATCATAGCTTATCAGGTTATCACATATATATATATATATATATATATATATATATATATATATATAGTCTGTCTGTGCGCTCCTGCATGTGTGTGTATGTGTGTGTGCCTGCAGGCGTGTGCGTGTATGTATGCATTTGTGTTGTGTGTGTGTGTGTGTGTCTGTCATCATATATATATATATATATATATGTGTGTGTGTGTGTGTGTGTGTGTGTGTGTGTGTGCGCGTGTGTGTGTGTGTCTGTGTGTGTGTGTGTGTGTGTGTGTGTCTGTGTCTGTGTCTGTGTCTGTGTGTCTGTCTGTCGTCTCATATATATATATATATATATATATATATATATATATATATATATGTGTGTGTGTGTGTGTGTAGGCCTATCTGTCTGTCTCATATATATATATATATATATATATATATATATATATATATATATAGTGTGTGTGGGTGTGTGTGTGTCTGTGTGTGTGTGTGTGTGTGTGTGTGTGTGTGTGTGTGTGTGTGTCTGTGTGTGTGTGTGTGTGTGTGTGTGTGTGTGTGTGTGTGTGTGTGTGTGTGTGTGTGTGTGTCTGTCTGTGTGTGTGTGTGTGTGTCTGTCTGTCTGTGTGTGTGTGTGTGTGTGTGTGTGTGTCTGTGTCTGTGTCTGTGTCTGTGTGTCTGTCTGTTGTCTCATATATATATATATATATATATATATATATATATATATATATATATATATATATATTATGTGTGTGTGTGTGTGTAGGCCTATCTGTCTGTCTCATATATATATATATATATATATATATATATATATGTGTGTGTGTGTGTGTGTGTGTGTCTGTCTGTCTGTGTGTGTGTGTGTGTGTGTGTGTGTGTGTGTGTGTGTGTGTGTGTGTGTGTGTGTGTGTGTGTGTGTGTGTGTGTGTGGGTGGGTGGGTGGGTGGGTGGGTGGGTTTGGGGGCTAACACACTCACGTTTGCAATTTCAGTCCGATTTGTTTCAATTTTGGTACTAAATTGTTTGATTATAGTAAAACAGCTTAGACAAGTGTAGTAAACAGTAAAATGCTTTCAACAGGCGGATTTTAATGCTGATTACGATGGTGAAGTCAGAATTTCTAAACGTAAAAGAGATAATGAAAAATTATTGTGGAAATTTGCTTCTATCACGTCAGAGAGACAGTGAGTGCTGCGATTATTTTACAAATTTTAATAACTTTCTAAAGTAGTAAAACAAATTGATTAAATATATTGGAGTTCTTTTTTCTAATGACCATATTACAATTACGGTGTACAATACAAGCCATCACGAATTTTCAAAACTAAAACTTTATTACCATGACTGTCGCCGGAAGTACAGAACCCACTACTAGGACACTTACGTATCAATTATCCAAGCACCTGCCCCTGCCGCGTCAAATCACGCTACCTTGGATTTAACAATTCACCCCACTTCGGGGAACTTCGTTGTTTATTTATAGCATCGATTAAAAGTTTTTTGAAACTAGCGGCCCTAACTACAGTGCCCATTGTAAGGTTGTAGCGAACGTGGTGATTAGAGTAGCACACAAATTGTATTTGTCCTTTAATAGAAGATGAAAGAAATCTGATATGCAGGCCACCTGTCGTGTCCACTATTGCATCAGACCTTATAAACTCCGCCCCCGTTTTTTTCTTATTTTAATTTTCTTATCCTACACATTATTAACTATTTAAATTAAAAATTGAACTTTAAATTCAATTTTTCATGAGCGTCTAAAGTTTGAATAAAATCATTGTAGTCAATTTTGATAAATCGAGTGTTAGATTTGTTACTTTTGTACATTTCCTTAGGGTAGTTTCCTTTATGAATTAAAGCAAATACATACGTAATTATTTATGAAAATGTGAGAAAGTTATTGCGGAATACCATATGATCTGGTTGTAATAAATAGAGCTGGGCTGTCCGAGGGTGTTCAAATACCTAATATATTTTCTACCGTGTTTCAATTTCACAAAAATATTTTTTGTTCAATTTTTTGTGAAAAGAAACTTTAAAATCGAATTTTCTCAAAATCGGCTCTAACGATTTCGATAAAATACAGTCCATAACTTGGCCCTAATTTATCCCCTGAGGATCCGGTTCGGACGATATCGAAATAAAATTCAAAATAGGTCTAATTTTTTAAAATCAATTCATGAGATTTTGCTGAAATTTTGGTCGTTTATAGAGACGATTTTAAACTAAATTTAATGTTTCGAAGTACAATTATACAAACAGAACGAAATAAACAACACCGCTTTTGGATTGGTTTTCTTTTGTATTTATTTTCGAACAGTAACTTTATTAGTTCAATAATTTTCTGATTAACGTCCATAATTTGTGCCAGTTAGACAAATGAGGACGAGGAATCAGTTAACGGAAAAAGAAAAGCAACGGAAGTAACTGCGGCTCGAACTAAGTTTTTTTTTGTGTTTAACGTCCGACTATTGTGCACACTTGGGCTAATGCAGACGATTTATAGCGTATGAAAATGCCAAGCCCTGGCCGGGAATCGAACCCGGGTCCTCGGGGTGAAAGCCTCGTACGCTATCAACAAGGCAACCGAGGCGTCTAGGCTCGAACCTAGCCTTTAAGTTCTAGACTGACCAGTGCTTTAGGCACATCGATCACCACCCTGTTTTATTTCAAGTTTCGTACATTGTGTCGAGTTACAAAACTTTGACGAAATTTTAACAAAACCAAATTTTAAGAAACCAGGAATTTTGAAGCGGTCGTCTTTGTAAGACCCAAATCCGGAAACTTGAAATGAGCGCCGATTCTGATCACTTGATCACAAAGTTAAATTTTGCGCGTGCGCGCGCTTGTGTGTGTACGTGTGTGTTTCGGTACGATTTTGTTCATACTTGGTGCAAAAATGACCTCGCTAACAGCTCGGACTGAAATCGTTACCCATCATAATCTGATCAACAGTTTCAAAATGGCGGATATTTCAAATCTTCGAAAATTTAAAACGTCTGTCTTATTTTATTACCACCGTAGCCGACGTTAAAAACTGCACAAAGTGGTATTTTGAATTTTTCAAATCCATTCAAATTAACAGATTATTGTTAATTTTTGCAATTTCAGTGCGATTTTAAAATGATAATATATGCAGGTTTGAAGACTGATTACGATGGTGAAATCAGGATTTCAAAAATAAAAGATATTTTTTTGTGTAATTCTCCTTCATTACATCAGCGAAACAGTTGCGTGCACTATTACCCAGTTTCCTTGGACTTTTTAGGTCGTTAAGCGTGTGAATATTTGTGTTATGCCTTTGCAAAATTTATGAGCGTATAGGAGGAGCTTGGGAAGTGCATCAATTCACACGAGGAAGCAAAGAGTGACCTTTATTCAAGTTTATTCACTGTGCCTGTAAATAATTCACTAAAATTTCGCCTAAATTGCTCCAGGCACGAATTAACTCTGCCATAATCAACAATAATTATCGAGCTAAGAGAATATTTAAAGACGGCATCCGGACTATTTCTTCATAAATTGTTTTTTAATAATTAATAATGCTTCTTATAATTATGCCTGTACCGTAGCTCACCGTTCAATAAGGAGCATTTAAGTGCGGTAATACATAACATGCAAATTGATCCTTATACTCAACTTGAAGTACCCGCACGGCGTTGTCCGTGACATTCAAACGTTTTACTTGATTTTTTTTCTTTGTAAATAGGTGTTATTTTCACATAAATATTTAATTTTCAAACTTCGGATTCGAAATTTTGAAATCCATATTTTTGAATTGTTGTCCGACATTCTTCCGTCCACGTTAACATTTCAGTTCTGTACGTCACATAAATTTGACGCGCGAGCACACACGCACGCGCGCGCGCGCACACACACACACACACACACAAGCGTGCACACATTTCCTTTTATAATACAATACAAATAGAAGATAAAATAACAAACATTATGACGGCGTACAAGGTTTATTTTGAAATTCTTTTTATATTCTTCTTCTTTTCTGCAAGGATTATTGTCACTATGTTCAGTATAATAATCTGCCTTCCTAGCTTCGTCAATTCTACTTTCGCTGACGCGTTTCGGAGAACCTCCATCTTCAAAAACTATTTCTATACTGGTCACCAATATCATGGCTCGTCCTATTTATAACTTTCTAGCTCCACCTCGTACCTGCTCTATTTACGTTCCTGTATTCAACACGTGTACATTAAATGATTTTGAAAAGCCAATCACAAGCGATCACGTTAGGTTTAACGTACACGTGTTGAACAAAGGCACGTAAATAGAGGATGGGTACGAGGTGGAGCTAGAAAGTTATAAATAGGACGAGCCATAATATTGGTGACCAGTATAGAAATAGTTTTTGAAGATGGAGGTTCTCCGAAACGCGTCAACGAAAGAAGAATTGACGAAGCTAGGGAAGGCAGATTATTATACTGAACAAAGTAAGGTTTATTTTGTTTATTTTCCTGTGCAGAATTTTCAAGGTGGTTAAGAACCGGTCAACCTGCTCTGCGCACCTCAAGAGCGTGGGTTTGAGACTGAGTTACTGCCGTGAACGTTTCTATTGTCGTTAATGCCGATCTCTCTTCCTGATTAGTCTAAAGAGCATTTAAAATATAAATTAAAAGCAGAATAACAAATCTCATAATGAGATACTAAAAATGCAACCGCAAAACACTCCCGATCTTAGAAGTTATCGAACTATTAATTATCCACTCTTGTACAAATCTCGTATCATTTTAATAAGCCATCTACACCAATGTATTTTTAAATGGCCTGAAAGCATCCATTAGCGACAGTGTCGCGCCCTGAACGGTGTAAATCAGAAATGAAACTTGCATGTCCGTCATAACCTCAACTGTAATGTCAG
>CM040189.1:122725795-122743295 GCA_022606455.1 Callitettix versicolor
ACACACACACACACACACACACACACACACACACACACACACACACACGCACACACGCGCGCACACACACACACACACACACACACACACACACACACACACACACACACGCACGCACGCACACACACACACACACACACACGCACACACACACACACACACACACACACACACACACACACACACACACACACACACACAATACACACACACTCACGCAAGCACGCACGCACGCACGTGTGTGTGTGTGTGTGTGTGTGTGAGAGAGAGAGAGAGAGAGAGAGAGTACTGGCGTGTACACGTGTTTGAAAAAGAGAACACGCTAGAGCCTGTTTTTTATAGCTTGGACAAGTCCATTACCCATCTACATTATTTCAAATCAGAGGGCTTCCCAAATCTTATAAAATCAATAAGTGTTATTTTTAATTGTTTTGAAAATCTAATTGCACCATATTCCTTCCTCTATGCTCTAATCCTATTTAATCGCACAATCGTATTCAGCGTTTAAAATCTACATAAATTAGCATTCTAAAATTTAATAGTGTACTCCATTGAAAATATAACGCAAAAGTCGGAGGTCACAGTTTCTTTTGTGATTTTCTTATTTTAATGAGATTTGCTTCCATCACGTCAACGCGAGAGAGCTGCGCACCGTGATAACATGTATTCTAACTTATCCGCAATTCTAAACGCTGTGTTTGTGTGTGTTTGCGTGCATGACGCCACGCGACCAGGTCCATTAATTATTTAAAACGCCTTAAAACAAACCGACCAAAGTGAGGTTATGTGAGCACGAAGCGTGACGCTACCTAGCGGCGCGAAACGGAAGTGACACTTTGACAAGCCTAAGAATCGAATACAATTATTGTAATTACTTAATCTGGAACTGAATTCATTTGATAGGACGTTAAACAAGAAACTGACGATTTGTCAACAAAATTTCAACCGAAATTGTAAGACCCACGGCCGAGAAATGTGCACTGATCCTGACCCGTGGGCGAATCCAACCCTTAAAGGGGAGGCTGACCCAACGATAAACCCGATAACTCATAAAATATTACAATAACTTCCAATAATTTCATGCACGTACGCAATAATTCCATATGAGCCTAAGTACATTTTTGATCTACTTCAGGGTAATAAATTATATTTTATGATATCTAAAAAATATTATTATTTATTGTAGTATACATAGATTTATTTTGGAGAGTCCCTGTCACATGGAATACATAAAATTAAAAAAAGAAATAAATGGAGATATATTTTATAGACATTTTTACTAATTTCATGGTTTTAATTGATAGTTCACTTCAGATAGCGTAGTCTGACTATTTTTTTCAACTTCGGGAATTCATCAACAACTTCGTTTAGGTTGATTGTATTTGCTATTTCTCTGTTTACACTCATATCCAACATATTAGTCCAACATATGTGTCCAACATATTAGTCCAACATATATGTCCAACATATTAGTCCAACATATGTCCAACATATGTCCAACATATTAGTCCAACATACATGTCCAACATATTAGTCCAACATATATGTCCAACATATTAGTCCAACATATATGTCCAACATATTAGTCCAACATATATTAGTCCAACATATTAATCCAACATAGTGTCCACGCATCCGCTCCTGATTAACAAATGCGCTTACTTATTCCTTCTTCCCCATTTTCTCTTCAAGGTTAAGTTAAACTTTAACCTGTCCCACTTTACCGGTGCATGCAGGATTCAGAACATCCTTTTTAATATGAAGAGTAAAATTATGTCAGCAGTTTGGATTTTTACTCTCGTAATTAGGTAACTGATAAATTCATATTTCTTCAAATTGTTACCGATTCCGAAATGGACAGTGGCCTCTCTAGCCCTCCTGGATCCGCCATTGCACTGACCACAAAAACATGTTTTCAGGAGAAGTTAAAAACCAATAGTGAATCCTAATGGACAATTTGTTAAAGTAACAATAGCTTTACAATGAACTTAGTGGGCAAACTGTAAATTCACTCTTGTAACTATAGAAGGAAAACATAATACAATTGTCCCAAAAATTCGATAACGTACAACGTAAATATTGGCATTTCAAAGCATTTTAATTAAAACGTATGTGTGTGTGTGTGTGTGTGTGTGTTGTTTGTTTGTTTGTGTGTGTACTGGGCGCTAAAAATGATTTTCGTAATAGCTTAAACAAGTCGGTCATTCAGAAAATATCCGAATTACCATTTCAAAATGGCCGTCATTTAAAATTCTAAAAAATCCATTGAAATTACATTATATTGGCGATACAGTCCAGTAATCAGTCGGTGTTTATCTGTTTGTGTTTTTTGCAAATAGAATTTTATCGGCGTGTGTCAAGTAAACGACAAATTCTGTGAGTTTCCGGATTTAAAGAAGTTAAGAGCTAATTGACGCAAGGTTGAAGATTGATTGAGATTGTGAAGCCCGTTTTTGGAAAAGATGACTTCCAATAGCGATGTCCGATATACGACGGATTACCGAGAGTCTCCTATACTGACGACAGCTGAACACAATGAAGATTGATTTTTCTATTTTCAATGGAATTTAAAGTTAAGAGCTAATTGACGCAAGATTGAAGATTGATTGAGATTGTGAAACCCGTTTTTGGAAAAAATTACTTCCAATAGCGATGTCCGATATTTGCCGGATAACCAAGAGTCTCCTGTACTGACTACAGCTGAATGCAATAAAGATTGATTTTTCCATTTTCAATGGAATTTAAAGTTAAGAGCTAATTGACGCAAGATTGAAGGTTGACTGAGATCATGAAGACAGTTTTTTTGGAAAATATGAGCTCCAATAGCGATGTCCGATATACGCCGGATTACCGAGAGTCTATTGCACCGATTAGAGCTGAACACAATGAAGATTTATTTTTCTATTTTCAATGGAATTTAAAGACTGAAGCAGGGTTGTGATGATTGAGATTGTGAAGCCAGTTTTTGGAAAATGTTTCAGTTGAATTAATACCAACTGAATTACGTACTAAACATGTTCACAATTTTAACAAAACACGTAGAAGCGGTTCAGTTAATTATTTTAAAATTTCACCTGACAGACGATATGAATAGAGAAAATCTTCAGGAAAACTTAACTCTTATCAGGGTCTTTTGGTTTTTGATTGTGCAGTGTTTATTTTAAAATATGTCTAAAAAATCAGCTGTGATTCATAACAAAGCGGAAGAATACCAGAAGCCCTTACCTTGCACGTTGACCATCGGCCCGCATACTCGCGGAGTCCAGGTTCATTGTTGGGCGAAGGCCGGCCCGCATTGTTTAATCCGTGCAACGGACGTTATCACTCGTTAAGCTGTATTACCGGCGAGGTGCGAGGCCGCCCCGTCATTAACTCAGGAAGATGTTCAGCGTGAAACTCGAGTTCATCGTCAGCTGTGGGGTTTTTTACCTGCCAGCAGAACCGTCTCTGCTTTGGTTGTAAGTTATAAGATCAGCTGAACCTAAGTGCAACGAATTATTTTATTAATGATTCCTACACGCAGCTGCCTCGCTGACTCTAACGAAGCAAATTTTTAATAATAACAATAGTTTTGAAGTGAAAATTTCTTTAGACGAGCATTTATAAAGGAAAAACACAAACTCGAATTAGAAAAACACAGTAACATATGAAAAACATTTCTGTTGTTGAACCAAAAATTAAAATTTTGTATCGTTTTCTATTCTTTTTTTTACTTTGATTACGATATTTTTTTTCTAAAACACGACAAATTAACATAGCTAATTTAAAAAAAAACTAAAACGTATTATAGCCTATTAACTGTTCAATGAAATCAGCTGATCGTTACGAATTAGTATAAAAGACAAATTAACAAAGCTAGTTTTTAACAACTTAATCTGAAACGCATTATAGCCTGTCAGCTGTTCAATAAAATCGGCTAATCTTTACGAATTAATACAAAACAATATTTTTTTAGTGTTTAACGTCTGACTAGTGTGCACACTTGGGCTAATGCAGACGATGGGATTATTTATAGCGTATGAAAATGCCAAGCCCTGGCCGGGAATCGAACCAGGGTACTCAGGGTGAACGCCCAGTACGCTATCAACTAGGACAACTGATCTTTTAATATAACTACCAAAATTAAAGTAACGATTCATTTTATACCCTTAAATCGGTCGAACTTCTTCGTAGTTTTCATAGTGTTGTGGTTATCGCGTTCGCAAGGTCCCCGGGCGGAAACACAGTAATTTTTAATTATAATTAATTTTACATGAAATTTGCGACGCGCAAAATATACTGTTATATATCAATATAAACATGTTCCTCGCATCACGCGTCACGCAAAATACAACGTCACAACCTGCCTTAAAACACGATACTTGTTAAAAGCGTCACGCTTGTCCTATACAAATTACTCGTATTCAAGTAAATTTATGTCTACAAGTAAACTAACTTTTCTAGTGTATTCGTAGTTCAGTGCTATGATGTCTGCTTATGAAATTAAGGGACGCTACTTCAAACCCAGTTACTGCCTAACAATTTTTTTACATTAAATAATTATTTCTTTAAAATTATGTATATAAGTAAGTTCAATGGTAAATATTTATGTTACAATCAAACCATTATGCTACATAACAAATCTTCTAGTACCATATTGTTTACAGCATTTACAATTAAATATATCTTGCACATTAACATATACATAAGTAAGTGCATTTGTAATAAATATTTAATATTTAATAAATATTTAGATTTTTAACGAATGCCGTTGTACTATGTACTATGTACTATTACAATTACGAATGTCACAGACCAGCTATTACAATTATTAGAGCATTAACAATTGGATATTCGAGTATTGAATTTTATATTTCTATGATGCAGATAAGTGTCCATTTTCTGTAATATAATTTTCGTATAATTTCAATGTAGCAATAATATGGGTAATATAACTGAAAAAAAATATGTTATTGAACCAAAAATTTAAATCGTGTATCGTGTTTTCTCTTCCTTTTTATTTTAGTAACGATAATTTGTTCGAAAACACGACAGATTATCTTAGGTAGTTTTTAACAACATAACCTAAAATTTATTTTCGTTATTGTAACATAGCCACCGGACCACATATTCAAATGATTAGGGTTATATACCTATTCTTCCCGTCAGTGGTCTATCAACTCACCTCATAAAGGCTACCGCGGTTTCGAAACTCTATAGTTTCATCTTCAGGCCATACAAAATGTTAAATCCCTCTGTCGAGGTCGTCACAAAGTCAAACAAAACATTAAAACATATATCACAAACACTACGTCCGGAATGTAACGACGTACGAGTTGCGTGTGTAGCTTGGCCAAGCCGAATTGCATGATGAATATTTTAAATGTGTAATTGTGCTTAGTGCTTACATTTACACTTACAACACTTACACTTGCGACTTTAACACTTTACACTCACACTTACATTTAGGGAGGCAATAATAGCCTCAATGTGCTTTTTGCCTTAAATTTATATATATATATATATATATATATATATATATATATATATATATATATATATTATATATTATATTATTATTATTATTATTATTATTATTTCTATTTTGAATCTTACTAGTAATTCATTGCTTAGGCTAATATTTTTCATCTTGTTATGAAGAACTAATGACGGCAGCCAGCGAAATATGGTAAACAGTTTCAAAATGGCGGCCATTAGGAATCTTAGAAATATTATAACTTTTTTGAAAATCCGATTCTACTGTATTAATCTGCTTTAAATTTTCAAATTTCCTTGGAGATACAGAAGTGAATCTGATCTCTACGAATTAACATGAAACAACTGATCTTTTACTGTAACAACCTTACCTTGTTTATAACAATATAATCTAAAACTTATTACAGCCTATCAGCTGTTCAATGAAATCAGCTGATCGTTACGGTGGTCAGGCATAATTTTCGTACTTTTTTAATGCTCTATATACGATGGAATCTGAACTCATATTTTCAAAAAATTATAAAGTAAAACGTATTGTTAAAAATATGCTTCTATCACGTTAGCGAAAAAACAGCGTGACGCGACTATTTCCTAATGAATCAGCTGTTTTATTAACCATGATCAGGATACATTTCATTCACCTGCGTTTAATTTCCACCGAATGTAGTTCTGTACCAAAGATGTGCCGTCTAATCCTGTATTTGTTTTCTTTCGCAGGCGAGAAGCCCCACAAATGCGTCGTCTGCAGCAAAGCCTTCAGCCAATCCTCGAACCTGATCACCCACATGAGGAAGCACACGGGATACAAGCCGTTTTCCTGCGGATTGTGCGACAAAGCGTTCCAAAGAAAAGTGGACCTGAGGAGACACCGAGAGACTCAGCATCCTGGATCTCCTGCACAACAGCACCTGGTCAGCAGCAGTACATGTCCTCAGCAATACTTCCCACCGAGTGGGACGGTGTAGTGGTGTTAGATTAGCTGGGCATTACGGTCAAGATATCCGCTGAAATCATAGTCACGATACCGTTAACAACCGCGGATCTAGAACTGTTCAAATCAGCTGATTTCTTTTTTGATTTCTCTTTAGGCCACTGCGGAGCGGAGCAGACTACGCATTCAAAACCGAACATATTGTTTTAACGTACGTGCGGTTACTGAAAGCGTAACTGTGAGTCAAGTCGCTAGTCTCCGTTCTGCATAGATTCGACTCTGTCTAGGTTCGGTTGATTCCTTTTCTCCCACCACACTGAATACGCCTCCAAACTTACTATTTCTCGTTACCAATGTAACCGTCGTCTAGGTTACGGTTTTTAAACATAGTTGTTCCTGGAATCCGTTGCAGTAGGCCTAAATATTTAGATTTAAAAGATACAAACGCGTCTGTAAACTGACAGAACTCCGTTTCCGGTTGCTGGCCATCTTCCTTCCGCTCTGCTCAGCTCAGCTCAGGAGAAAGTTTATAGGGTCTGCGCTAAGTCTGCGATCATCTGCTGCGTTCTCTGAACTGACGCACCCCATTTCGAAGGTTCAAGAATGCAGTCACTGCAGTAAGCTTTATCTTCTCCGTTACCTAAATTTAATTTTCAAAATAGCTTCGCTTCTAAAAATATATAATATAATATTTGCAAATCAGCGATATCTTGACCGTCACAAGCAGTGCCAAAGACGCCATGTTTGTTTTGCTTTTTAAAACTATTCGTCGTAATTTACTGCCTATAAACGACCCGTTCAGGGCTGATTGTCAGGGGCCAATTCCATCGCTACTGCAATGTACTAAATATATTTTGTATATTATGTATTTACCAAAGTATTTTTTATGTATTTAGGCATTTATCGAGAAACCGTTAAAAATGTTTTAAATACATGTCTAGTCGTTGAACGCTCGTGCGAGCGTTAGTCGAAAAGTTATATTTAGGGTTTTTTTAGGACTGTTATACTTGTTATAGTCTGAACAAACTAACGATGTGATACCACCAGCAGTAATATCGCTGCGCTTTGAATTTGCAACTGTACAAATTCTCATGCAATACCAAAACATTACCGTTAAACAAGGACCTAACCTAACCTAACAAACGATATGATACCACCAGCAGTAATATCGCTGCGCTTTGTACTTGCAACAATACAAATACCTCATGCAATACCAAAACATTACCGTTAAAGAAGAACCTAACCTAACAAACTAACTTTGTAATACCACCAGCAGTAATACGGCTGCGTTTTGTGAGTTTTGCTGGTCGTTTGCAACAATACAAATCCGGATCCAATACCAAAACATTACCGTTAAAGAAGAACCTAACCTAACAAACTAACTTTATAATACCACCAGCAGTAATACGGCTGCGATTTTGTGAGTTTTGCTGGACGTTTGCAACAATACAAATCCTGATCCAATACCAAAACATTACCGTTAGACAAGAACCTAACCTAATAAACTAACTTTGTGATGCCACCAGCAGTAATACGGCTGCGTTTTGTGAGTTTTGCTGGACGTTTGCAACAATCAAATCCGGATCCAATACCAAAACATTACCGTTATACAAGAACCTAACCTAATAAACTAACTTTGTAATACCACCAGCAGTAATACGGCTGCGTTTTGTGAGTTTTGCTGGACGTTTGCAACAATACAAATCCTGATCCAATACCAAAACATTACCGTTAGACAAGAACCTAACCTAACAAACTAACTTTGTGATACCACCAGCAGTAATACGGCTGCGTTTTGTGAGTTTTGCTGGACGTTTGCAACAATACAAATCCTGATCCAATACCAAAACATTACCGTTAAACAAGAAACTAACCTAACAAACTAACTTTGTAATACCACCAGCAGTAATACGGCTGCGTTTTGTGAGTTTTGCTGGACGTTTGCAACAATACAAATCCGGATCCAATACCAAAACATTACCGTTAGACAAGAACCTAACCTAACAAACTAACTATGTGATACCACCAGCAGTAATACGGCTGCGTTTTGTGAGTTTTGCTGGACGTTTGCAACAATACAAATCCTGATCCAATACCAAAACATTACCGTTAGACAAGAACCTAACCTAACAAACTAACTTTGTGATACCACCAGCAGTAATACGGCTGCGTTTTGTGAGTTTTGCTGGACGTTTGCAACAATACAAATCCTGATCCAATACCAAAATATAACCGTTAAACAAGAACCTAACCTAACAAACTTACTTTGTAAAACCACCAGCAGTAATACGGCTGCGTTTTGTGAGTTTTGCTGGACGTTTGCAACAATACAAATCCTGATCCAATACCAAAACATAACCGTTAAACAAGAACCTAACCTAACAAACTAACTTTGTAATACCACCAGCAGTAATACGGCTGCGTTTTGTGAGTTTTGCTGGACGTTTGCAACAATACAAATCCTGATCCAATACCAAAACATTACCGTTAGACAAGAACCTAACCTAACATACTAACTTTGTAATAATACAAGCAGTAATACGGCTGCGTTTTGTGAGTTTTGCTGGACGTTTGCAACAATACAAATCCGGATCCAATACCAAAACATTACCGTTAGACAAGAACCTAACCTAACATACTAACTTTGTAATACCACAAGCAGTAATACGGCTGCGTTTTGTGAGTTTTGCTGGACGTTTGCAACAATACAAATCCTGATCCAATACCAAAACATTACCGTTAGACAAGAACCTAACCTAACATACTAACTTTGTAATACCACCAGCAGTAATACGGCTGCGTTTTGTGAGTTTTGCTGGACGTTTGCAACAATACAAATCCGGATCCAATACCAAAACATTACCGTTAGACAAGAACCTAACCTAACATACCAACGATGTGATACCACCAGCAGTAATACGGCTGCGTTTTGTGTTTTACCGAACGTTTGCACCAATACAAACGGAGATATTTTTGCTTACAGCGCATGTCACTCGAGTTACTTCTGCGCACTTCGCTTTGTTATTTTGTTCGGACTATTTTCCAATAATATTGTGCCTTTTGTACGTAATACAGTATATCCAACTTAACTCATTCAATGTTTTTTTTATCAAATGTTGTAGTTTCGAAAATGCATTTCTGTTTACTCAGCTGTTTTCGTTTTGCACTTGTTTGCCGTTGCAGTCAGCTGTGACTCGTGCCGATGGTTTTGTTTATTTTTTTTACAAGATTTAGTAACAGTTTAACAACAAATTATGATTAAATTGATTTCGTAAACTGCGGATTGATTTATCAATTAGTTTAATCTTTCAGGCATAAGTCTGGCGTTCTCGTACGATGGGTCGTGACGTCATAGTTTGTCACGTGATCTCGTAAAAATAACAGAGTAATACTTTTTCATTTGCTTTTTTTTACTATACAACTAATTGCAGCGCACAGCTGTCGTGATGGAAACAAATTTCCAAAATTATTTTCGTTTGTCTTACTTTTTTTTTAATTCTAAAATCACCATCGCAATAAGCGTTCTGAGTTTTCAAATTACCTTGAAAATACGAAAATGAGCAATTAAATTAAATTTCATATTTTTAACAGATTTTGAAAATTAAAAAAGTTAATGCAGTTTTTAACGCTGGTTACGATGATGAAATCAGATTTTCGAACAAATTCAAGACAAAAAATTATGAATTAAGTGGTCGCCATTTTGAAATTGTTCAGTGAATTTTTCTTGTTAACGAACTTATCCAAACTATTACCGAAATCGTATTTTATGTGCCAAGTTTCGATCTAATCGGATTAAAACCAATGAAAACTCACTAAAAATATGTGCAAAAGAAGAAATCCCCTAAAATTTTCTTAAGAGCGCCATAGTTAAGTCGGTAGGATATCTTCACTCTGACTTGTGTATAGAATAGAGTCTTCGTTACATCGATCCGTCGTCACCATTAGTTTAGCTTTCATCATTTAATATAAACGTACTAGAATGATAACCTTTACGAGAGACAAGTGAGCCCTCGTTACTTGTGCCATCTTGCGGTGAAATATTCAACTACAGTTAAAATAGATAATAGTACTGTCTATTGTTTCAAACGTCTCCACCCCTGTTATTGCGCTTGCAGCGTTCGTAACGGCAAATAGTCGAATTACTTGGACTTTAGGTTCTGTTATCGAGCACGCTTTTTATACTGACTGTACTTCTAGTATGTTTATATTCAATGATTTAATTAAAGAAGACAAACCACAAAAATTCGACTTATCGACCCTCGTTCTGCTTATGCGATCTTTCATTTTTCAGTTTCTGAATAATTTTCAAAACGACAGAATCGATTTTCGAAATTACAGCAATTTTTGTGACAAAATTTGCTTAATTAATTTTATTTCTTATTATTTTTATGTGTTTAAGAAACGCAATACTGTGTTATGTTAATTTCAATTACGAATAATTTCGAAATCACTTCGCTGCGAAAGTGTTTCGACATCCTAATATTACTGATTTTTTTTTAAGTTCTTAAAAGTTGAATCACCAAATGAAAATTTCTGTCAGTAGTGTTTATTTTGTATTATATATTTTTTTAATTCTACTTAAATATTGTACATTTCCCAACTCCAAAAAGGGACCTGGAGCCAGTGCAGTTAGTTTCTTGTTATTGTTTAGTTTTAGTACAAAGATGCAATCTGTATATTTAGCACAGCATCGGTTTTTAGTTTTACACTTTTAGTTTTAGTGTTTAGGAACAAGTCAGTTTGGAAGACTTTCATAGCAGCTAACTACCAAAGACGTTACTTAAGTTAGGCTACTTGTGATAACACATTTTTTAACTTTCTATATTAAATATAGAACTGTCAAATACAGGGTGTTCCCAAAAAATGGTACCGTATTATTTGTTTTGTTTTGTTAAAATTAATCGTTTGGAAAACATTCATATCAGCTACAAATCGCTTGATCTTCACTATTAAAAACGGCTCAACCGATTGAGATGAAATTTCACACTTTACTATGTCAAAACCTATTTCCAAAAAAAAAAAAATAACTATTTAATAAACAGATTAAAATAGCTATTTTTAAATGGAAATCATTAAAAACAGTACATTTTTAATAAAAAGTGATTTTTTTGTAGCTCGTTAATAGTATCGAATGGTGTAACTATTAAAAGTATCGATATTATTTAGAAACAAAATGGCGAATAAATTGTTAAAATAGTGTTTTAGGGTATATTTTAATAAAACGTTTTTATATATTGAAACTTGTCCTACATTTTTGGCATCATTTGTGGTAATATCCTGTATTCTGTGAATTTTCTTTTCTTTAGTTAAAACCAAATTTATCGGATATTTTTCAGGTGCTTGTAAAAATTATCTATTTTTAATTGTACAATTGTGAAATTTTAAATGTATTAAAGAAATATCGACAGCAATTTTTCAAATTGTAAAATTCTTGTATACCGTTTATAAATAAAAATTATTTAAGTTGTAAATACCATGTGTGTGTGTGTGTTTATGTGAACCCAGATTTGAATGATTCCAATAAATCATTGTAGTGCACCTTCGAATGCATAAAGCCGCCTCGGTGGCCTAGTTGATAGTACCACCCCAAGGACCCGGGTTCGATTCCCGGCCAGGGCTTGCATTTTCATACGCTATAAATCACCCCATCGTCTGCATTAGCCCAAGTGTGCGTAATAGTCGGACGTTAAACACACACAAAAAATCGAATGCATAAGTTGAATATCTTCGTAACCTGCGTCTCAATACATCTCAGTACAAGAAGAAAGGCTCTGCTGAGTTTCTGAACTTGCGTACTTCGAGGTCGTAGGTTCGGGATTGCAGTTACTGCAGTCAGCGCTAACTTCCGTTAACGCTGATCCCTAGTCGTCACTAGCCTAACTGTAAAGTATGGGTGTAAAAAACAAATCTACAAGAAACACGTGAATTTGTGTAGATTGTTTAATTTCTCTCTGCACGAAGTACGAAGGAAGTTTGGTGAACAAAATGATCTAGCTCAACAAAAAATGATCTAAGTAAAAAAAAATTGATCTAAGTTTTTCTTGGATCTACGCCAAATGGAAAAAAAATCATTGTTTTTGGATGTCTGAACGTCTGCGTATTTGTTGTGCACCTGTGCACATCACTGGAGACTTAACCGACTGGCCGATTTTTATGAAAATTTGAAAGGCTGGTTTACCGAATTTTGCAATTTTTTACTTCTTACAAATGTTTTTGAAGAACATTTCAGTAAAATGTTGTTGAAAATACGATTTTCTTAATACTGACTATTCGAGTTAATAAGACTCTTAATTATAGTTTCTGAGTACATAAGGTTTGAAAGCTATCGGGAAAAATTGAAAAACATCTTATTTTCTCAAAGTCGTTCGTCCGATTCAGCTTTTATTTATTTTTGTCATTAATAAAAGTACAAAACTCAAAACAGTGTAGTAATTTTTAAAATAAATATTTACAGTTTAAAAATAAATAAAAGAAACAAAAATAAACCCAGACCTCTGTCCGATTTTGTCGATTTACATTTTTTATTAAAAAAATCCTACACTGAGTTTAGTCACGCATTTTTAGATATGACCAAAGTTTGAGCTAAAACTTATTTTGAGAGGCTAGGCAAATTTTTCATTTTTTTCAATTGTTTCTTCCGAACCGGATTTTTGTGGGGAAAAAATTTAAAGTGGGAAAGTTTGTGCAGTATTTTTGCACCACTTACTTTACCTTGACACCATTGCACCATTTATTTTAACCTAAATAACTATTCAAACATGAAAGTACTTAATTCTTTCAATTATTTGTCGTCTTTTAATAGTTTATCTATGGCCACAGATTATACATTCCGGTTAAAAAGTATCGGCATAAAACGTTATATTCGTAGTCAGAAATACTTACAGCTGATTACTTCTGAAAAGATCTAATAATGCCGCAAAACTTAATCTATATTACCTTTTGAAAACACTTACGTGATTCATTTTTGAATTCATGAAAAATGAAATTATTTATCGTGGTTTCTGGTGCGTTGTGTTTGAGTGAAATTTGTTGGTATAATTTTGCTGTAAGACAACGATTTCAGGTAACACTCTTTTTAGGTTATGTAGGCTAATGTTAATTAATTTCTTATTGTGTGATAAACGAATGAAAAATTAAAATGAGGTTATGTTCTGAAGTACTCGGTTAGACTCATTTTATGTAGGTATAATAATGTCAGATTTTGTCATTCTGTGCTAAATGTTTTACTCTTAAGGCCTACTTATTTAGCCTAGCTGATAAAAGTTTATAAAAAGTGTTGCCTAGTTTTGTCGTGTTTACAAGAAAATTTTGCCATTTTCTAATTACGTGTACGCACATGTTTTTAACGTCTATCAAAAATCAAGGTAGAGTTTTTAGGTTATGTTAGCTAGTATTAGTTTACTACTGGATGCCAAGTGATGAAAACATTATAAGGAGTTTGTGTTCTTTATTAGGCTAACAACTCAATGTGGTGACTCATATAGGCTTAGGTTCTTTTTACTCTCTAGATCAGCTAGATTTTTTAAAGTTATGTAAGCTCAATTGTTGATTGATTTAGGCTATTACTAGGTAACAAGTGAATGAACAATTATAATTTAGGCCTAGTTATTTTTCTTCACCACTTAATGTGGTTAGTAACCTATTGTTGAAGTATGTTCTTTGTTGGTTAATAATTTCATACTTTTAACATTCTAGGTTAAATTTTTTCCGTTAAATTTTCTATTTCTTTTAGGGTTAAAATGTTTAGGTAATTAAGAAGAATAGCGTGACCATTGTTAATCGATAACTTATTATTTTTATTTATATATTTTATTATTATTTTTATTTTTTGAAAATATACGTTCTGAATATTATAGTGAAAAATGTTTGTGGTGACTCAAAAATTGTCTCCGTAGCTATTTTTTTAAATCGCTAGTTGTATGAAATAAGATAGTTATTTCAAAAATTGCTTTCTTTGCTGAAGTAGCCTAGCTTTGTCTTATTTAGGAAACAATATTTTTGTCCCATTACAAATAAAGATAATTTTTGAATTTCTATCATTTAACTCTTTTTAGGTTATATTAGCTAACACTGAATGATTTATTAGGCCTACTGGGTGAAAAATTAATGAAAAATTAAAATATAAATTAGGTAATTTATATTATTTAGCACTTATGTACGTAAGTTCTCTAAAAATTAAAAATTGTACCTTTTTAACTAAAAATAAAAAGTTTATTTCAGACCGATGGTAAATTTTATGTAGTCTGCAATTTTCTACAGTGGATTTTAATTTTGTGGACTACACAATCTGCGTCTTTCACCCATCAATCATCTTTCTCCGTGTACTTGGAAACTTAGTACCAATGAAAACACATTTTAAAGCTAATTTATATCGTAAAAAGATGTAAAATAACATATTTTATGATTTATTTTTATTTTTATTGTTAAGATACAAAAATATTCATTTATTAAAATGTTATTTCATGTCATTAATTTATTTTTTTTAATTGACTTCTATTACATCTGTGCGATTATTTGGTTCCTATAGCAGTCTTTCTGACGTGATAAAAACAAATTTCCAAAAGTACTATTTTCTTTATCTTATACTTTTTTTAATTCTGATTTCACCGTCGTAATCAGCATTAAAATATGCATATATTAGCGTTTAAAAACATTTAAATCATATGAAAATAAGAAAATGAACCATGACCGCTGTCAAATTAAATTGTTTAACTTCAAAGGATTTTGGAAATTCAAAATGCTAATTTATGCGGCCATTAACGCTGATTACAATGGCGAAATTTTATTTTCAAAAAATATTGTTTCCGAGCCAAAAATATAAATGATGTATCAAGTTTCACTCGATTCCTCGTCTTTGTTATTAATTAGTCGATGTTGCTCTCCAGTCGTAACTCTTTTATTAGTTGTAAAATTTTCATCGTTAATTTTTTTTGTTCTAATTTATTTTCTAATCGTCGTAGTTTTTATTGCTATTTTTTTTCTTAATCTTTGTTCTTCATTTAAAACATATGTTTTTAATAAGTGTATTGTTTATTTTATTTAGACATTGAATTGTTAACATAACCTCAATTGAAACGATATTGAAGCAACAGCTGTTGCGCGAAATCAGCTGTTTAGAAGTAGTTAGAATTGTATTTTTATATATTCAATAGCATGTACGTGCTAAATGTACTATTATATGCAATATGATATTGGCACTGGTCGCGCGAAATCCAACATCACAACCAGCCCCAAAACGTTACATGTTAATAAAAACAGTTATGGATTTTTTAAGATTTAGAACGACCGCCATTTTCAAACAGCTGAACAAATTTCAATAGGTTGTTCCTCTACTTTCTCGTATATCAATTAGACTAAAGAGGAAGAAGGATTAGCGTTAACGGTAAGGGTAAATGAATTGGTAACTGCGGCTGGAGACCCTACAGCCTTGAGGTGCGCAATTCAGAGACACGCAGCAGGCTGACCGGTGCTTTGGTCACATCGATCACCGAGCCCCAATTCTACTACGTAAAAAAAAAAATTATTAGCCAAAATAGATTTTCGTGACAAGTTTGAACAAAATCGGACCAAAATTACGTGCTAAAGTGCTAAACACACACACACACACACACACACACACACACACACACACACACACACACACACACACACACACACACACACACACACACACACACACACACACACACACACACACACACACACACGTACACACAAACTGAGACGTGTGTGTTAAGACTCATAAAAGTTTATTTAGAAGTAGGATCGACGCTTACCGGGTCTGGGACCTTACCATGATAACCGCTTCAATAACTCCTTTTTTAATTGAAATTCACTAATTAAAATATGAGTTTCGAAGCTCATGAATTATAATCAATAATAATAAATAATACGTAATTATAAATGTGATTAAAAATTATTGCGATCCGGGTTCTTTTCCATTTACTTCCGACACATATTTTTTTCTGTTTGGTTGAAATACGAACGACCAAAGTTTGAACAAAATCTGACGGCCCGTTTCCTACCTTTAAAGCGACCGTACATATACAAAAACCTAGCGGCGACTCCACGAAACTGAAACAGAAGCCCGCAATCTGACGGTAATTGTAACCATCGATGCGGAATGTCCGCCCGGAATCGATTCGCTGAAAACCGGAGGGCATTGCGCCACATCCGAGTACCCTACTTGAAGGTCTAATTGCGATGCACCGCGAGTCGCGGGACTGACGTCCAGGAATGCGGTCCTTTTTGCTAAACATCTCCGTCCTTACGGAGTGTTAACCCGGACAGGTGGATGCGGGACCCTTAGACCGAGCCATCGTCGAAGCGGGTACAATTGTGGGATGCAATCTGACAGAAAATTTATTATAGTTCAACAACTATAGTTGTAGGTTAGGTTAGGTCAAACCGAACCGACTGGTGGCTGTTTCTGTAAAATTGTAGACTAGTAATACTGATTAATATAGGCAACTAGAACTCCAAGTCTAGCTTTACTAGATAGCTTTTCTAAAAACTACAATACCGTTTTTCATCGATTCTAAGACGAACTGTATTTTACAGACAATTTTCAAAGAACATTACAAATTGATAGACATTTTTCAAAGAATATTACAAATTGACAGACATTTTTCAAAGAACATTACAAATTGACAGACATTTTTCAAAGAACATTACAAATTGACAGACATTTTTCAAAGAACATTACAAAGTGACAGACATTTTTAAAAATCTATTTAAAAAAGTATGTTTCGTCATCTGTTAAAATACGTTTCAGTAATTCTGCATCGTCGTTGACTTCATTTAATGACTCCTGAGCAACTTCCATTCGCCGCTGTTTTTGTTCAAAATTCAACAATTTTGGAACGAATTTTCCTGCCACGCGTTTCATACACAAAACATTGGAAACAATGTCATGACATGATCCAAACGATATGCCAACATCATCAGCGACCTCTTTAATTGTGATTCGGCGATTGTTTATAACCATTTCTTTCACTTTTTCCACGTTTTCATCGGTCGTTGATGTGCTGGGGCGTCCAGGGCGTTCGTCATCTTCAACGTCTTCACGGCCTTCTTGGAAACGCTTATACCACT
>CM040189.1:122748295-122753295 GCA_022606455.1 Callitettix versicolor
TTTCCTAACTTCCCGTAGTTTCCGCACTTTTATATTTTGTATTATTACTAAAGGGCGTGTAATAAAGCGTTTTGGTAAAAAAAAATTACGAAAATAGCCAAAAGTAATATTTACACTTATTTTAAATAACTTGGATTCATATGTGAACTGTACATTTTATTTTAGTCATAGGCTATAAAAGGAAAAAGTTTCCATGAGATAATTGTATAATGGTAATGATCAGCTGTGTTAAATTTACAGTATTTCGAATAACAGCTGTTTTATATTTTGTCTATAGTATTTAATTTTCACAACAGCTGTTGAGTAATAAAAAAACTTTAAACAATTAAAATAAAATATTGGTTTCTATGGAAACAGTTTAAATAAATAATTATAAAGTGATATATCGTAATGTGAGCAGTGGTTTCCCTACCACATGTTTTTAAACATGAAGTATTCTCTTTGCATAATTGTAAAGATTCTGTTATTTGATAAATCTTCGTTTTTTTTCTCCTTTTTTCCAATTTATAGCTGTTTATTTTTTTTCTCAGTGATCGAACGGGAAGCTCGCTTAACGCCTCTTACAAGGTTTACAAAATCATTGTTTTATTTTTCATTGAATTTCAAGCGTCATAGTACCTGAGAGTTACCACGATGGCATCTCCAGCAGCTCATTTTCCAATGGTAAATTCACTAATGACCTAAAATAAAATAACGGATGCCTTCTGTATCGGAAGTGTTTAACTTCTCCAGAGCTCAGACCACTGACCAGCCTCAACGAAAGAATCGGCTTTCTTCTTATTATTTACTATACGAGTGTTATGAATAGATAGCAGTCAGATTGCATTGGCCCGCGCATGCGCCCAGGTGGCAAGGCCCAAACAGCTGCCGCTACGTCTTGGATTAAAACAGGTGCTAATTCCAAATCTCCGAGGCGTGCGGCCATTTCAGCGTGGTCCACTTCGACTTCTTTGTGCAGTGTCGCAACTCTCGTAACACCTACGGCAGGGTTGCCAACTTTTAGTTTTTAAAACTCGTGGTGATAACGAGCCCATATTCAGGTTGCGTGGTTTCTTAAATATCCTTCAAAGTTTTTTAATGAATCTCATTAGTAAACTTCTTATTGGAGCGGGTTTATCGCAAGATCCAGAAGGAACTGTGAATAAATACTGATTCTAACTAAAACACAGTGTGTGTGTGTGTGTGTGTGTGTGTGTGTGTGTGTGTGTGTGTGTGTGTGTGAGGGTGTGAGGATGTGGGTGTGTGAGAGGGTGTGGATTTGTGGGTTTGTGAGTGTGTGTATGTATGTATGTATGTATGTATGTATGCGTGTGTGTGTGTATGTGTGTGGGTGGGTGTGGGTGTATGAGTGTGTATGTGTGTGTGTGTGTGTGTGTGTGTGTGTGTGTGTGTGTGTGTGTGTGAGTGAGTGAGTGTGTGTATGTGTGTGTATATATGTATGTGTGTGTGTTTGTGCGTGCGTGTGTGTGTATCGTACACACAAAATAATTTGTTGATTATTTGATTATATTAACTTGATTCTTCAGATATAGAAAAAAGTACACGTGTGGAACTCTGTGAGGTACCGACAGACTAGAAGCTTTCGTTAACGATACCTTTGCTGAATATGTCAGGTAATTAATTTGAAAGTATGTTTACAAGTATCTTGTTTTGTTTAAATAAATAAATACCTAAACCCAGTTTATATATTATTCACTGTAGTCATAGTAAAAGATCAGTTGTTTTTTATTAATTCGTAACCATCAGCTGATTTCTTTGAACAGCTGGTATAGGCAGCAATAAGTTGCAGGTTATGTCGTTGAAAACTATCAATATTAATAAGAATTATTAGAAACGTTTATATTGATTTCGAACGTATTGTAAACGGTTACAACGTGCACGTGTTCTTCAACTGAGGGAATTATCGAAACCAAAGCAACACATCGTTTTCATATAATACGCGTGTACTGTTATCGAAGAGAAAGAAGAAGAAAAAGACAGAAATAGACGAAATTCGTTTGCTCGTTCGTCCGTTTCAGTCTTCCGTTCGGTAGATTTTTTTTCGATTCACTTCTCTCGCCAAAGCTAACATTAAAAGCTTTGTTTCAATAAATAAATAACATTACGTTAATTTAAGTATGCATTTTTTTTTTTTTTTTTTTTTTTTTAACGTCCAATTATTGTGAACACTTGGGCTAATACAGACGATGGGATGATTTATAGCGTATGAAATGCCAAGCCCTCGCCGGGAATCGAACCCGTGTCCTCGGGGTGAAAGCCCAGTACGCTATCCACTAGGCCACCGAGGCGGCTCTAAGTACGCAAAAACGTTGCTGTTATTCCAGCAAAGACCTTACGAGTGCCCAGTAGGTAATGTGCAGGTTATCTAAGTAATTTGAGAATTTTTGTTTATTTATTTAATACTCATAACCAATATTTACAAGATCGACTAATGGTTTACATCTACAACAAAATCACATTTGTAGGATAGCTATTACATTAATAACTTCCTTCACATCAGTGGAGCAGTTCATGTGGTTTAGTCCTCTTGAGGCGGCGAACGTTGCCGGCCACTTCAAGTACTGCCTCCATCTCACAGTTTTCATGCGTAAGAAGCCATAGATTATGACTAGTTGCACATTTTTTAACTTCATCTGTGACAAGCCTGATGTTTAAGTCCCGATGTAAATCATTGTCATGAATTATTGACTATTCCTCGCAAGACTTTGTTTTGGAAATTTTGGATTATTTTTATATTCGACGGTTTTGTACAACCCCACAATTGCAAGCCATATGTCCATACTGGTTTCAATATTTGTTTATATATTAAAATTTTATTCTGCACTGAAAGCTCAGAGTTACGTCCAAACAGCCAGTAAAGTTTTCTATATTTTATTCTAAGCTCTTCAACCTTTTTCTTTACATGGACTTCCCACTTGAGCTTCGTATTCAGAGTCATCGCTAAGTATTTGGCATTGTTGCAGTAAGTAACAGCTTGAGCATTGATAAACAATGGATGGGTGGCAATATTCCTATTGGTAAAGTTTATATGCATTGATTTTGTCTCATTCAGTTTAACTCGCCAGCACTTTGTCCGGGTACTTATCCTATCCTCTGCACTTTGTAGTTTATTCGTGACCTTTTCAACACAATCATCAACAGCAAGGATAGCGGTGTCATCAGCATATGTGGCAACAATTGAATCAGCAACCTCTGGAATATCTCGTGTATACAACAAATAGAGCACAGGTCAAGGACCTTGCGGTACACCTGCTTCTATCCTCTTTAATTCTGAGTACTCATAACAAGGGATGGGTGGCAATCTTCCTATTGGTAACGTTTATATGCAACTGATTTTGTCCCATTCAGTTTAACTATTTGAGAAATGAAATAATTTTTGGCGCTATAACGGATCAGCCTTTAGATAACTAGATAATCTGTAGAATAACTAATTTATTCACTTTAGTGGCAATTCCACAGGATTATGAAATCATACCTTTGTGAGAGACATTTTCGGGTTAGATACGAATACGACTACTCACAAATTAAAACAATCACTGCAGGAGTACCTCAGGGAAGTGTACTTGGGCCTCTACTGTACCTTCTGTATACTCGAGACATGCCACAGTGGCGACCTTTGCGGATGACACAACACTATTAACAGTGACAATATTTTGGAAGCAACAGAGAAACTACAGAATAGTGGTGGGGCAGAAAACACCAAACTGTTAAAAACTGCTTTTCTATAAACGACAAACAAACTGCTTTTTCAAACGGAAACAAGCAGTTGGATTTGGACTGGTTTATGATTTGTTAAACAAGGAACGAACTGTTCTATTCGAACGTTGCCGCAAGCGCTAAAACTGTTTTCCTACTGTTTGCCTGCTAACTGCTTTCCTGCTAACTGCTTTTCTTCTACCTGCTTTTATGCTTTTTCCCTTTATTCCAAAGTTGCTTGTTGCTTGTAGTGAAGTAAGAACTGTTTGGTCAATGTCAACGTTTATCTCTATTTTGTTGCGAGTTGTAGTAACAACCTCTCACATTTTGTAGATATAGAGCCTAATTTTATTAAACATATTTTTTATATTTATTATCAATCATCAATATTTTTTAATCAACTAAAAATATTCTAAATCGTTTGCATTTTGGTAAATATGCAAAGGACTATTTAATTTTTAAGAAAAAAAAGAATGATTCTATTAGAAATTCATTGCATTTTGTAAATATAAAATGGCTACATATATATTACGTTTTAAGAATGTAATTTAATTATTACTACACTTGTAAGGATTATTTTTTTCTAAATGCTTTACACCCAAAAACAGTTAAGGACATGGTGGTAATGGGAATGAAAAGGTAGTCTTAGAAAACTGAACGTATGTGCTTTATGTTTTAGCTGCTAATACAACTTTGAGTTTCAGTTTTCTATACCTGTTTTTTCCAACTGTTTTAAAAAGCAGCTTTTTTTCCTCAACAAACAGTTTGTTGACGTTTTGTAAAAATAGCAGAAACGCCCACCTCTACTACAGAATGCTACTAACACAATAAGTCGATGGACGATAAAATGGAGAATTAAGCTCAATGAAACAAAATCTATACACATCAATTTTACCAACAGAAAGTATGAACCAGTACCGGTAGTATTAAATGAAAAACAAGTAACATATGCAAACAGTGTAAAATATCTCGGGATGACACTGGATACAAAACTCCGCTGGAAAGGGCAAGTAAAAAAGAAAAAAGAACTAAATCTCAAATTAAGTAAAATGTATTGGCTCATTGAAAGGAATTCCGAATTGTCAATAAGCAACAAACTGCTACTGTACAAACAAGTGTTACGGCCAGTGCACCACTATGGGGCTGTAGTGACATAATACAAGTCTTCCAGAATAAAATATTGTGGACGATTGTCAACGCCCCGTGGTATGTCAGTAATGACAACCTACACAAAGACCTAGGCATTGAACCTGTTGCAGAAATAATCAAGAAGCTCTCCGTTAAGCATCGTCAACGGTTAGAGC
>CM040189.1:122760795-123090795 GCA_022606455.1 Callitettix versicolor
AGAGTGTTTCACGGAAACGCTCGTAAATTTCTCCTCCAATTGAACCGATAACCTTAATATTTACGAAAATCTCTCTGGGCCAATTATTGGTAATTTTATGCTCTTTCTCTATGATAAGGTCAAAGTTATAACAGGTCTTGCCGTTTAGCCAATATTGCAGGAATAGCCTGCAATATTCATATGGTACATATATGAATATGTACATTCATATATGTATATATATTCACCAATATGCATATGCATATATATATATATATATATATATATATATACATATATGTACACACACACACACACACACACACACACACACACACACACACACACACACACACACACACACACACACACACACACACACACACACACACACACACACACACACACACACACACACACACACACACACACACACACACACATACAATATATAAATTATCGCAGATCACAGCTGCGATAATTTAATATATATTAATATTATTAATATGTATTAATATTATTGATATGTAATACATTAATATATTGATATGTTAATACATTAACATTAATACATATCATGTATATATGTATCATATATCCTACATATACATATATGTATATATATCAGCGTTAAATCAGCGGCCGCCATATTGAAACGGAAGTGAATGGGGGAAAATCCGACACGTAATTCTACCTGACTTTTGTATAAATTTCAAAACAATCGGTCGATCCGTTTGGCCAAAACTGCGTTCGTTCGTCATTGTTTAAATCAGCGGCCGCCATATTGAAACTGAAGGAAAGGTGTAAAATCGTATCCATACTCGTTCAAGCTTTATACAGTGTACCTTCGTACCAAATTTTAAAACAATCGGTCAATACGTTTGGCCGAAAATGCGTACAGTCGTTACCGTAGATCAGAGGCCGCCATCTTGAAACGGAGTGATTGCGGAAAGATCTTACACACGCATTGTTCGGGCCTTATATAACATATCTTCTTATCAAATTTCAAAACAATCGGTCGATCCGTTTGGCCAAAACTGCGTTCGTTCGTCATTGTTTAAATCAGCGGCCGCCATATTGAAACTGAAGGAAAGGTGTAAAATCGTATCCATACTCGTTCAAGCTTTATACAGTGTACCTTCGTACCAAATTTTAAAACAATCGGTCAATACGTTTGGCCGAAAATGCGTACACTCGTTATCGTAGATCAGAGGCCGCCATCTTGAAACGGAGTGATTGCGGAAAGATCTTACACACGCATTGTTCGGGCCTTATATAACATATCTTCTTATCAAATTTCAAAACAATCGGTCGATGCGTTTGACAATCACACCAGAAACCTTTTAACAGAGACCTCGTTTCGCTCGGTCAATAATTACCTAAATTATACAAATTTTAACGACCTTTCTAAACCTGTCCCGGAGATCTGGGATCATACCACGGCGTTCTAATGCCTCGAACATTTCACCTTCAAAGTGACACAAAGAATGCCACTACATCTCGCCGAACATTCCAGCCTATTTTAAAATGCACGTAGCCCGCTGACTCAAATGGACACCGCCAAGACGCGGCGACAATCGCTTGTCGTTCAATTAATCAAATCGATCGCATTTACGCCCCAAAACAGACCGCCTAATTAAGCCAGCGCTAAAACCGTAAACTGAAATATTCATCCCGGCCGTCGGACTTATTGCAGATAATAACCAGTTGGGCGATGGCTTTACCTAATTCTAATCGCCGCTATTAAAGCACTCTTGTATTCAAGTTTTGTTTCCATGTGCCAGGCAAATGTTGTTCCTTAGTATATTTCCCACCATTAGGTAATGAAGCAGCCTTCTTCTTATAAAATATTCAACGCCGCCGTCTCAACCCTCTTCTAGTCTTTAAACCTAATGTTCGGACATACATCAATTCAGTGTAGTGATTTACTCCCTCCATCCCTTATTGTAACTCTTTTATTATTCATAACGCCAACAAATGAAGCAGGTTTTCCGGACTACGCCTGCAGAGTGTGACTAGGCAATACAGTGTGTTTACTTGCGCCGGTGTTGCATACACACTAAAATGAAGGCGCTAACACAACATTTATTTTGCATTGTCAAGTTATGCGCGCGTGTGTACGTTGGTGATTTTAGTCCGATTTTATGCAAATTTGCCACAGATTTGATTACTAAGTTTAATTTTACGGCGGCCAGGGTTTAGTTTTGTATTTTGAATGCAATTTAAATTAGAATGCCAATATATGCAGATTGTAATATTGTTTGTGAAGGGGAAATCAGTGTTTCAAAATGAGGGTAAGATTAAAAATTACTTTTGGAAATTGGCTTCCATTACGTCAGCGAGACAGCTGTTATCTGCGATAATTTATATATTGTATATCTGTGTGTGTGTGTGTGTGTGTGTTTCTCTATATATATATATATATATATATATATATATATATATATATATATATATATAAGCGGCCTCGGTGGCCTAGTGGGCTTTCACCCCGAAGACCCGGGTTCGATTCCCGGCCAGGTCTTGGCATTTTCATAGCTATAAATCATCTCATCGTCTGCATTAGCCCAAGTGTGCACAATAGTCGGACGAAAAACAAAACAAATATGTGTGTGTGTGTGTGTGTGTGTGTGTGTGTGTGTGTGTGTGTGTGTGTGTGTGTGTGTGTGTGTGTGTGTGTGTGTGTGTGTGTGTGTGTGTGTGTGTGTGTGTGTGTGTGTGTGTGTGTGTGTGTTAATTTTCTTAAAAACCCTTTAAATTTGAAATTAGTATTATTTAGCGAATGTCCATTGGAAAATAACCTATCGCAGTTGCCATCATGGAGCTACCCGAACATGGAATTTTGAAATGAGCACCAATCCTGACCCCTAGATCACTTTTTTGGAAGGGATCGTTCATAATTTATAAGTATAAAATACAAGTGTGTGCGTTATCGCTATCGCGTTCGCAGTTTTGGTTCGATTTGATTCGAACTTATTACGAAAATCGATTTTGGTAATAACTTGATTTCAACAGTTCAAAATGGCTGCTATTTGAAATCTTTTAAACTTTTTGTCTGATTTCACCATCGTAATCAGCGTTAAAAACTGCGTAAAGTAGCACTTTGAGTTTAACAAATCTCTTGAAAAAGCGGCCAGGGTTCTTTTTCACTTTTGAATGTAATTCGGAAGTTTGGAATGGTAATACATACAGATAATAATGCTAATAATGATGGTGAAATCAGATTTTTCAAAAAAAAGGTAATATAATTTTTTTTTTTAATTCGCTTCTATTACGTCAGCTGCATACAGCGATTATTCAAAATGCGTTTAAGTTTTCGAGTGGTGCTTTTTTTTAGAAAGATTTATACTTTTTCCAAGTTATTTTAAACTGGTCAGAATGTTCTTGCTTCACTTGCTTTTAACACTGAAGATTCTAACATCTGGCCGATAAAGGACGGTCTCCCCCAAGGTAACCAGATAGCCTAAGTTAGGCCCCACTACATAATACTCATTAGCAGCTACTGCACCAGGTAACACTATCAGGAAGCCTGAAGACTTCGGCACTGTTGTTCCAATAATTAACTACCACTGCTCCTCCCTCGACAATAGAAGCCGAACAACCATATCGTTTTCTAAATGTATCACTTGTAAAATGGCGTCGTACTCTATTGCACACTCGTAGGTAAAGTGTTGCACAGTGTATTCTGATGTTCGAAATAGTTGGTTATATTTCATCGATAGTATCGAAAGTAGACTTTTCCGATGCATTGTACTTCACCGAACACGGAAACACGATCAAATGCCGGAAGTATGAAGGTTATTTTTCATCACACTGAGAAATAACTCAATAAACAAACAAAAGTTACATTTATCGTAGTATAAAATTTTAATTAACAATTTAAACTCGTATTACAAAGAAAAGTAACATAAAGGAATTACAAAGTAACAACTACAACAACACTAGTATATTATAAACATTTTTATTAACCATTTTGAAACAAGTAAGTACATTTATTGTGAAATTATTTGTTTTGAAATTACAATTAATAACAAAATAAGAACAGCTGTTAATTAGTGAATTGGGAAGAAACGCCAGCGCTACTGGCGGATAAACATGCAACTAAATGCAAGGCACTGGAAAATCAGCTGGAGCACGGGTCCGTGTCGCTAAGGTATCCGAAATCAACTGTCTTGATTCAATAAATGTCGAAAGTAAGTGTTTTCGGTGCAGTATGATCGAAAAAAGATAAGGCCTACCATTTTAGAAGGAGTTGATTATTGGTGAAAAGGCAGTGGAACACTTCCTTTTTTTTATAGCAATGAAAATACAACAAAACATATTATTTCAATAATAATTTTGTTAATTTTTAGTGAATTTTCATTGATAATATAGCTATTGGAGCTGCCATCATGTTAAGACCTACAACAAGGACTTAGATCAGCCTCATCAGACTCAGGCTATTAACAGCTCATACCACTGTTACCATATTCTTATTTAAACCCAATTAATTACAATGATCACTTTAGTTTTTCGTTATCCTAAATATTTTAAGTACTTCAATATTAACAATTTAAACACATTTAATAGTGCAATTCATTATTAATCACAAGTTGAAATAGTATTAACTAATGAATAGCTATAGAGCGAGGTCGGTTTTACCTTCACCCCTGCATCACTATAACTTAATTATTTCCTTTGCATATTAGATCTTATGTCTTTGTATCTATAGAGTGTAATATATAGACTTTTGTATAGTATACTTTTTTTAAATCTGGTTTCATCATTGCAATGAAAAATAGTTGCGTGGGCAATTATTTGAACTGTTATGTAAGAATACTAACGTCGGAAGCTAGCAGTGTAATTTCATGTGAATAACGAAACACTTCTTTCCTACTAATTTTACATTTTCTTAATGTGTTTTAAAAATAATCACATTTTTTATGAAGTTAAACATTAAATTTTACAATCTAAAAATGTTAACTAGTTAATGTCATTATTTTTTTGTCGAAATTGTTCTCTTTCATAACCTTAAATTAATTTTTGTGAGTGAATATATATATATATATATATATATATATATATATGTGTGTGTGTGTGTGTGTGTGTGTGTGTGTGTGTGTGTGTGTGTGTGTGTGTGTGTGTGTGTGTGTGTGTGTGTGTGTGTGTGTGTGTGTGTGTGTGTGTGTGTGTGTGTGTGTGTGTGTGTGTGTGTGTGTGTGTGTGTGTGTAATATAATATAATATTACTACTATACTACATATTGTTTTAACAGGCAGAAAAGGTCGTATCTGTTTTACTGTCTGAGTATACAACGTATTTAATAGGATATTAACATACGTTGCATTATATCTTCAAAATGCTTTTACTGTCGATACCTTTACAATATCGAAGGTTTTTAAAAGTTGTCCAGGTTAGTCACAATTACTTTACAAACTGTGTCCTCTAAATATATCTGTGCAAACTTGCACACATTCTGCAGCTGATTTGTTTTGTAATCTGTGGTCCGCAGTTTGTGTTTGTACTAAACTGTAAAGTTTTGTTGATTTTGGAACTGTTTTGTTAGCTCATTAACGGTCGGTGGTACTGCATTTAGTCTGTTGTGATTGTAAATTATAAAATAAAAAGTATGAATTTACTTCCAAAATCAAGCACAGAATTTAGTACAACGGAATACTGGAATTCGTTTTTCAAGAAAAGAGGAAAAAAATCATTTGATTGGTAGGTTATTTTGGAAAGTTAAAGAATCAACATAACCAAAAATGTGTAATATTCTAATATGAAATATTTTTACTAATTCTAAAGTAAAAATTATATTTTGAATTTTTGTAAATAAAGAAATACACAGTTTAAAATAAATTCAGACTTGTAGGTTTTACACCTTTATTAGACTTGGATTGGCATCAAAACATGCTTTAGAATTTGACCTAACCTAACAAAAATGTATCTAATTTAGATTCATATCTGATTTTAAAACTGTAATAGCCTAATTTTTATATATTTTTTTAATAAGGGCATCTTAAAAATCTTTATTTTTAAAAAAAAATGTTATTTTTTTATGGTTATTGAAATTAACTGTCCTATTGTGTATTAGGACACTCTTATCTTAATTACTTTTGTTGTACTTGAGTATTTATGTTGATTCATTACTTATCCAACTTATACTTTCTTATTATGTCTATTAAAAGAGGGATTAATTTCATTATGAAGTATTCTTATGTAGAAGAAGAAACGCCTACAAATTTAGGAATTATGTCATCTTATCCCTACATTTAGATATTTTATCATCAATGAATATTTAAGAGTAGGTTTTTAAACAAATTCTAGAAAAATCTTTAATTTTCTATTCTTTAAATGATTCACGAACAGTTCAGAAGTTAATCAGTTGTTTAACACCAGTTTGACAAATTAGTTGTTATGTTAGACAGCCATAATAGGTCAAGTTGTTTTTTTTAAGAAATTACTTAACTTAATAATATTGAGTAGGACTGAGTGTTTCTTAAAAAAAAAAAGATCAAACACAAATGGTGTATTCAGAAAAATGTATAGGCTAGACTACATTATATTTAAAGAAAGTTTAAAACTTCATAGGTTGTTCTAAAGTAGAGCCTATTATGTTTTGTGGTATTTATGACATTTTAAGACTCTTATAAAATAAATGATTTTTTAAAATATTTTTTCTTTTACTATTTAGGCTACTTTATTATTCAATTAAGTGATATTCACCTGCGGAAGATTAATTTTTTTGATAAGTTACAAGTTTATGCAGTTTTTAATGGAATTATATTGTGACATCATTTCCATTTACATTGCATGGACTATGCTAGATTTAATACACCAGAGTCACTTATTGAAATAGTATTCACCCGGCTGCTTTATACCCACTATAACAATCATTACAAGGTTAGTAACTTTTATGCAATTCTCTATTTTCATACAAAACCATGTTAGGTTTTTTTTATATAAATACTATTCTCATACAAAACCACGGTTCATGTATTTTGTAGAAATAAAAGTTTCTATTATTTTTATAATTAATAACATGTATTAATTTAATCGATTTTGCTATGAAAAATATGTTAAATACTTTTGCACAGTAGTAATTTGTAGGTTGTGGAGTCATTTATATTACTTTTATAAAAACTGTGTTCTTAAAATATTAAAAAAATTTTTTTTTTTTTTTTATTATTAATTACACACATTTAATTAATTGTTTTCACCAAGAAAAACATGTTAGCTACTTTAGCATAATAGTAACATTTAGATTATTCGAGTCCTTTGTATTTTTTGTTTTTATTTTCGAACTTACTGTATTTTTTGCACTTTTATATTTTGTATTATTATTATTTGGCATGTAACAAAGCATTTTGGGGCAAATATTGTGAAAATAGCCAAAAGTACTGAAAAGTCATTTGTTGTTCTACAATCAAATATGAAATTTATTGTTATATATGTTTGAATATTATATATGTTGAATATAAATATTTGAAATTTACACGATTATGTTTATAGCACAGAATTTTTAATCGCTTGTATTTTGTGTTGTTTTATTAATAACAAACTAAATGTTTAGTCAATTTATTTTTTCTGAAATATAATAATGAAAAATTTCTTGGCCTTCATAGAAATTAATGCCCTAGTGATTTTTTCGTAAATCAAATATTCTTATGGTGACAGTGTTATTGTATATTTTATTAGAAGTACTTGCTTCATTCTTATTAAAACATGTTCATTAAATAAATTTCATTTTTCTAAAATGTATGCTAATTATTTTTAAAATAAATATTTTATTAGCCTACTAATAACTGAGTTAGGTAGCTTTATGTCCATTATTTATATTGGAGGAAGATGACTCATTCCTTTTTTCAAACTCATATTAATTAGAATCTGCAGTTGAAAAAAACTGATCAAACCTGATATCGTTTTGTGTGGAATGTAGATTTGTATATTATTTGTGCAGTTCAGTGATGAAAAATTAAATTTTATCTGAAGTAAAACTATTATTTCGCTCAAACAATCCAACTTTCATAATATCTATCTTATACCATATACAATTGCCGATTTTCATAAGTTACTACAACGGTTTAACATAAGTTAATGCATTAAGAAATTTTTTTCACCTTGTGACTCAAAACATTTTAGTGTAATTTTAGGAAAAACTAATGAAAACACAATATCAGTGGTCAAGCTATAGTAATACTAAATTTTATACTTCTTTGCTCATAAAAACTGTTACTTTTAAAGTTTGAAAAAGAAAATGAGGCTTCCAGACTTAGTCGAATATGTAATACTAAAACTTGAATTAAAATATTTTAGCAACAGTTTTTTTAAAATTGCATGAATTTGTTAACTTGCATATATAGCTACCATTTGAAAAAGTCTGGGATTCATTTGTGCATGTAAAAGATTTCTGCTTTCTTAAACAAGCCAACATGGAATAATACATTAAGTTACATACTGTTCCTTCAGAAATCTTTTTTTCAATTCCTACTATTAGTTCACACTCTCCCTACACACACACACACACACACACACACACACACACACACACACACACACACACACACACACACACACACACACACACACACACACACACACACACACACACACACACACACACACACACACACACACACACACACACACACACACACACACACACACACACACACACACACACACACACACACACACACACACACACACACACACACACACACACACACACACACACACACACACACACACACACACACACACACACACACACACACACACACACACACACACACACACACACACACACACACACACACACACACACACACACCTTGTTCAAATTTTCAATCATTAATAAAATACTTTCTATTCATCCCCTTAAGTTCAAATAATTTTTTTTTAAACTTGTAGTGCGTGACAATTGATGTTAATACAGTTTGTTCAAATATTAATTCATTATAGTATTTGCCCAGGCCCAAAATTGATATAAAGTATTTACTTTATGCATTACTATACCATTCATTAGATCACCATGAAACTTTAGGAAATTATTCGTACCCTCCCACGAAGGTTTCTGCATAGTAGTTTCAACCTCATGCCATTACAATAACTGCCCAGGCCCAAAATTAATATAAAGTATTTACTTTCGTTTAAGTTCAAATATATTTTTTTAAACTTGAAGTGGATGACACTTGATATTAATACAGTTTTTTGTCAAATATTAATGTCACATATTTGTACAGACTATATGATAGGATTTCAATATGTAATTCCTACTATTATTCATCTGCTCAAATATATTTTTTTAAACTTGTAGTGGATGACACGACCTAAGTAGGAATTGACTAAAAAATTTTCTTTAATATTACTTGTTTATTTTATCTTAAATTAAGTAGTAGCCTCAGCTTACGGTATTTATGTATTTTAATTGGGAAACATCATTTTACATTCTGTTTAATGAAGCCTAAGAATTAAAACATAATAACTATTATGTTAATATTATAATAACTAGTAAATATTTTATTTTAGGTATGGAGAATATCCAGAACTTTGTGGCATTCTCCATAAGTATATCAAAGCAACTGATAAAATGTTGGTCATTGGATGTGGAAATTCTACGTTAAGTTCCGACCTGTATAATGTTGGCTACAGGTAATTATGAATATACAGAATTTTTAAAATCAGCCTATCTCTAAGGTTATATTGTGATTATGATTCTGATAAACTTCTTTTAGGGTATAAAATGATTGTGATTACAATCACTTTTAGAAACAAAATCAAATCTACTCTATATATTTATAAAGGGTAGATTTGATTTTTTCCTAAAAGAGATACAGAGAAACATAGGTCTAATGTGAAACAGAAATATTGTTATGTTTTTATTTTGAGGGTAGAGGTTCATCTAATCAGCTGATTACTCACAGCTGTTCAGTAATACATATCCAACCTATGTTTATTGTTCCTTGTTCACAATAAATATAAATAATAATAAACAACTTATTGTTAATTTTATTTCAACTCATTTTGTACCTTATGTTTTTTAATTGAACTAAAATGTTAATATTTTTTTTTTTTTTCTTATATTGAATGAAAATTATAGTTCCAACTTGATGCACATGGGGTATTAAGTAAAACAAAAGTTATAGAACTGATGGTCATATACGAGGGTGGTCTGAAAAGTTTACGACCTCAACATGAAGATAGCAGCACTTGTCGGTGGCAGCACTCGAATTTCATTGTTCATCTGTTAACAGTTACTCACCAAAGTTTCAGCCATTTTGGACGCACAGTTGTTATGTAACAGTCGTTTGAGTGAGTTGATGTGAGTATTTTTACGAAAATGGACAAAATCGAGTATCAAGCTATCATTAAATATTTGTTTTTGAAAGGCCATACGCCAACGCAAATCAAAGATGAGTTGGATTCTGTGTATGGGGACTCTGCACCATCATTTACCACAGTGAAATTTTGGGGAGCTGAATTTAAACGTGGCCGTAAGAGCTTGGGAGACGATGAACGTTCGGGACATCCAAAAACTGCAACTACTGACGAAAACATCGCCAAAGTTCACCAAATAGTGCTAGATTACCGCCGAATTAAAATGATAGAGGTAGCAGATGTTATGAACATGTCAAAAGAATGTGTTTGTCACATATTAAATCAACATTTAGACATGAGAAAGCTGTCCGCACGTTGGGTGCCACGTTTGCTCACGTTAGACCAAAGACGTGTTCGAATGAATATTTCCAATGCTCTGTTGGCGCAGTTTAGGCGCAATAAATCCCAGTTTTGGCGCCTGATTAATTACTGTAGATGAAACTTGGATACACCATTATACCCCCAAAACAAAAAAACAGTCCAATCAGTGGATTGCAAAGGGAGAACCGGCTCCAAAAAAAGCAAAAACTGTTTTTTCGGCTGGGAAAGTGATGGCGACTGATTTTTGGGATAGTCATGGAGTTATTTTAATCGACTATCTTCAAAAAGGAAAAACCATTACAGGAGCATACTACGCATCATTACTTGACAAGCTGAAGTCAGAACTTGTGGAAAAATGGCCACATTTGCAGAAAAAGAAAATCCTGTTTCACCAAGACAACGCACCGTCTCACACCTCAGCGGTTGCCATTGCGAAAATCCACGAATTATGGTTTGAACTGCTTGACCATCCGCCTTACTCATCAGATCTAGCCCCAAGCGACTTCTTTTTGTTCCCTCAACTAAAAATTGTGCTCGGACAGAGATTTTCATCAAATGAAGAGGTAATCACCTTCGTGAACAATTATTTTGCACAGAAAAACGCCGATTACTATTTGGATGGGTTACAGAGATGGGAGCATCGCTGGGAGAAGTGTGTAGAGGTACAAGGAGATTATGTTGAAAAATAAAAAAAAAATTCCGAAAAAATGTCTTGTATCTTTGTTAGGTCGGAAACTTTTCAGACCACCCTCGTAATTAAAGAATTTATTAATCCATGTCAGCTTTCACTGAAATTGTCTCCCTCCCCTTTATTTATGATGGGCTTTGCTCCTCATCAACCTCAGACAGGTTAACTGTATCTGAATTACACAGAAAAGCAATAGCCCAATGTGGGGCTTTAATCCACTCATGCCTAATGCATTATGCTGGCCATGTATTGGAAACTGTAGAGCACTCGGTTGTTTGACCATCTGAGAGAATTACACTTTGCCAAGACTCATAAACCACTAGTTATTATAATACATTATCAGTGATTTAGTAAAACTAAAATTACATCACTTAATAAAACTAAAATTTTTGATATTTTTATTAAAAAATTGTTGTAGCTCAGGACAAGTTATACTCAGATAGATATATAAGTAAAAATTACTTTTAAAATTCAGATTAGTTTTTCATGTATACTTTGTATATTAGATAAATAAAATTGTACGTCCTTTTAATTTACAGACAAATTGTCAACATAGATGTAAGTGCAGTTGTTATAAAACAAATGCAAACCAAAGCAAAACCTGGCCTGGAATATTTACAGATGGACGCGTTGAACACCAGCTTTGAAGATGGTGAGTTTGCTGTAGTACTGGATAAAGGTACATTAGATGCTTTAATGCCGGATTCAAACGAGGAAACGTTAGTACGAGTGAATAAATTATTTTGTGTGAGTATAAGTTACTGTCAATTGTAAATAACATAAAGGGATTTAGTAAATTGTAGTCATCATCCGAAATTTCATGGAAATAAAATATAAGGCGGTGGATAATTAGGGTTCACATGTAGACTTTCCACGAATCAGGCTTATGCCCGCAAATTCTTGAATGAATTTTTAGAATAGAAGGCTTCTTTGTCGGTATTTCTATGGTGAATATGTTTTTGGTATGGTTAATACATTTTTTTTTAATTTTAACAAAAGTGTGCGTAATAATAATATCATGTATTTTTACATTTATAAAAAAATTCAAGGTTTTACTATGTCTAGGATTATTTTAACCTTGTACATTGAAGGTGATTAATTTTTACAGGAAATTGACAGGGTATTGAAGCTCGGAGGCCGTTACATTTGCATTTCTTTATTACAAGTTCACATCTTGAAACATTTATTAGAACAGTTTACATCTTTTGGTTGGATGATAAGAGTTTGCCGATGCGAGGAAGCAGAAAATAAAACTGTGGAAGGCGGTGGACGAAATTTACCAGTGTTTACCGTTGTGTGTACCAAATTAAAAAAACTACCCACTTTCAAACAGGTTAGTATTTATTGACCAAGTGGGATGGAAATACTACTTTTTGTTCCTTTATTTTCTTGTAACAAACATAACATTTCCTTTGAATTTTTTCTTTTCCATTCACTGCTTGTTGGTCGAGGTCGGATGAAATGACGTTCTGTGAATCACAACAGATATCTGTCAGTACTGGGGAGGGGGTGTGACTGTCGAGGAACCTGATCTTCTTTAGGCACGTAATGTACTTATACAGTTTGCCTAACCAGATCGAGTCAATAATCCACTAGTGATTTTTTTTACCAGTACGTAAATTAAACACTTGATATGCATTTAACACAACAATATCAAGTAAAACACTTGATTTGCATTTAACACAACAATATCAAGTAAACACTCGATATGCATTTAACACAACAATATCAAGTAAATGTAAATTGTAACAAAAAGCAATAATAACAAAACTACAACAAACAACAATCACGATAAACACAACTTTTTAAAAAATATTGAAATAAACTCTCCTACTAACATATGTCTTAATTCGAATATTGCCAAAAGGATAACTACCGCCAAGCCGCCAATATTTCACATGCCAAACTATACTGACACTGCAAGTCCATCCCATTTTCTGAGAGCTGCCTTGGTGGCCTAGTTGATAGCGTACTGGGCTTTCACCCCGAGGATCCGGGTTCAATTCCCGGCCAGGGCTTGGCATTTTCATACGCTATAAATCATCCCATCGTCTGCATTAGCCCAAGTGTGCACAATAGTCGGACGTTAAACACAAAAAAAAAAAAAAAAAATTAGAATGCCCGATTGTCATTTACCAATGAATGTATTGCTTTTACGTTATTTAGCGTAAAATTGTACCAATGTCAGATGAGCTTATAAAACAGCTTTATATTATCTTCTTTTATTCCATGTACACAGTATTGCAGCGTGTAAATATAAGAAATAACGAAGGCGTCACTTGTACTTTTTAAAGGGTTAAATTGGAAGAGACCCTAAAGTGTGTAACTTATAAATAATAAAAATTGTATTACTGTTAACGTGCGTAGTTTTGTAAGTTCAGAAACAAAGAATATTTTTTTTAAAACAATACTTTTCGAACCAACATTTACAGATTATTACAAATTATTAATTTACTTAAACATTTTCTTTTCACTGAGGTTTTACTGTTCACCCAGGTGTTACTAAAATATTGCAACATATGTGTATCAGTGAAAATATAGTGATTGAAGATGTTCCTATAAAATGTTAGGTTACAGCGCTACTATATTTTCGATTACGACAAATGGTTGACGTCATAAGACTCCAGAATCGACACTTTGCAGTCGTATAAAGTATTACTGCACCTGCAGGGGTGCAATTACGCTGGTTTAAAGTACTGTATTTCAGAATATTGAGCAGATTTTGGCCTACAGATAAAATGTCTGGCAGCTTAATAACCACGTTTTGAAGGTTTAAAACATTGTATTAAAGAATTGTTTATTAAATATTTTGAACGAATTTTTTCTTTTTTTTTTTGGTGTTTAATGTCTGACTATTAGACACACTTGGGCTAATGTAGACGATGGGATGATTTGAAAATGATGGGATGATGGGATAATGACGATGATGATATGAAAATGCCAAGCCCTGGCCGATAATCGAACCCGAGTCCTCGGGGTGAAAGCCTAGTACGCTATCAACTAGGCCACCGAGGCGAGGCCACCAAAACAGTCGAGTGAGTTTTGCTAGCTTTGGTATTATTTTGAAAGAAATGGCAAAGTGGTGGGGCACTTTATTTTGCTCAGTGAAATGATGACAGGAGCAGTATTTATGTTTGAAATATCAGGCCTCATAATTTAATGTTTTTGCGATATTCATTAATTTTCCATTAACGTTGAATGTATTACAGGTGTACGAAGTATGTCTGTACAGTGATGTGGTGCAAAGAATGACAACACTTGAAGACATGTTGAGTGCAATTAAATCAGCACAAGATGCAGCCATGGTGTGCTCAGGACTTAATCATTGCTCTCTCAACGACACAGGAGAAGTCATTATAGATCTTACAAGGCCTAATGAAAAGGAGCCCAGATATACGGTCATCGTGGCCGATAAAACAGAAGTTAAAGATACTTCCGATATGACATTCGCTGCGTTTATTGTTCCACAACGCAGGTTAGAGTTTCTTTTTTAAAAAAATATGTTTTACTAAGTAATATATCTTTTAACACTAGGCTCTCACAAATACGGATAAACTTTTAAAGGAAAGTTAAACAGTCGTAGCAGCCAGCTCGTTCGATTAAAATGAATTTACAGAGATAAACAACATTGAATAATATTATATAATAAATATTTATATGCCATTGTATTTATATTTTGTAATGAACCTTAACTTATGTATTATTTTATCTTACAAATTTTTGAAAATGTTTTTTTTACAATTATTTGTAGTAGTATTAATTATCCCATGATACTGCTACCATTCTTGATTCCTTGATACTGCTACCACACTTGATTCCTTGTTACTGCTACCATTCTTGATTCCTTGATACTGCTATCATTCTTAATTCCTTGATATTGCTATCATTCTTGATACTTGATCCCTTGATACTGCTACTATTCTTGATTCCTTGATACTGCTACCATTCTTGATTCTTTCTTACTGCTACTATTCTTCATCCCTTGATACTGCTACCATTCTTGATTCCTTGATACTGCTACCACTCTTGATTCCTTGATACTGCTACCATTTAAGGCTCATAATCATTCCTACTTTTAAACATATCTAATTTACATTTTCGTTGCAGGGAACACGAGTGGTTATTTGGAGTGCCAGAAGGTCGTAGTACTTTGGTTAGAAGTTCAGGATTCGATCGATTAGCTATCATTCACCTTCACAGGAATCATAAGTATAACAGTTTAAAAGACGTTCAAGAAGAAATAGCAGACGCCGTTGTAAGACTTTCACCGCCTGCAAAGAATGACGGCAAATCACCCGTAAGCTCAATTTTTTTAAAGAGCTATGAATGTTATTTTAATTATGTAATATCTTTTAATCACAACATTATATAATTAAAATATTGAATACAAAGTAGAGTCTAATTAGAATTTTTTTTTAATTTTTATGAATCCCCTGAGTGAAAAAAAGTTTACAATTTTAAATGAACTATAGTGTCTCTATAAAGTTCAGAACATATATATAGTATGTTCATAACGAAGGAACATTTTTGGATTTTTCAAAAATTTTACTTATTTTAATATTTTAATTACCAAGAAAAACCTTAAATATTTACACAGCTGTTTGATTGACATGAAGAAAACAAATTTCTGAAATTAACAGTATTACAATTTTTTATTTTTAAATTTTTTGAAAGTATGATTTCACCGTTACAGCCAATCTTAAAATCTCCTTACGTTAACATTTTCAAATTACATTGAAAGTATAAAAGTGAACCCTGGCCTAAATATTTCTGAAATTTTAACAACCTCTCAAAATATTGTAGAGGTCAGGATTGATGCTTATTTCAAGGTCCTAGGTTTGGGTAGAAATTGTCACTCTAAAAGCTCATCTTCCAACGAACATGCTTTAAAAATTACGAGAAATCTGATTTTTTTTTAAATTTGGTCCAATGATTCTATTTTTTTTGCATAAAATACATTTCTTATGTACTAAAATGAAACTTGTGAATCATCTAATAAAAAAACAGTTCTGGAGCTTTTGTCGAAAATGAAAACTCTTTTTATAACTTCTCAAAATTATTTCTGATTTTTAGAGTCTGTACTTAAAGCCTTATAAATATGCATGTGTGTGTGTCCCATGACAGCAGTGCAAACAACATAGAAGTCAGCTGATCTATAATAATGGTCGGTACTAATTTACAAGAACGAGAAAAGGGTGCTTGTAAACCCTTAGTATGTGCTAGTGGTGGGTCAGAAAACTCCAAACTGTTAAAAAAAACTGCTTTTCTATAAACGACAAACAAACTGCTTTTTCAAACAGAAACAAGCAGTTTGATTTGGACTGGTTCGTGATTTGTTAAACAAGGGACTTCCCCACCACCCACGTTCTATTCGAACGTTGCCAAAAGCGCTTAAACTGTTTTCCTGCTAACTGCTTTTCTTCAACCTGCTTTTATGCTTTTTCCCTTTATTTCAAAGTTGCTGGTTGCTTGTTGCTTGTAGTGAAGTAAGAACTGTTTGGACGTTGTCAACATTTATCTCTGTTTTGTTGCGAGTTGTTTGAAAATTTTAAATGTAAAATTTGTTGTTCAAACATTTTTTTAAACTGTAAAATCAGCCATAATTGTGTTTTATATTAGTTTTTCTCCGTAGTTTACTTTGTGTTTAGAAACTTAAAAATATTTAGTGGAAAATTTTGAATGTTTTCTTTTACTTTTTTTATTACTATGTTCTTATTACTATATTGTACTTATTACTTTTTTCAGTGTTGATAAGTGAAAACCTACTTTTTCCCAAATAAAAATATGACAGTAAAATCTCACATTTTGTAAATACATAACCTAATTTTATTTAAACGTATTTTTTATATTTATTATAAATCATCAATATTTTTTAATCAAATAAAAATATTCTAAATTGTTTGCATTTCAGTAAATATGCAAAGGACTATTTAATTTTTAAGAAAAAAATGAATGCTTCTATTAGAAATTCATTGCATTTTGTAAATATAAAATGGCTACATATATATTACGTTTTGAGAATGTAATTTAATTATTACTACACTTATAAGGATTATTTTTTTCTAAATGCTTTACACCCAAAAACAGTTAAGGACATTGTGGTAATGGGAATGAAAAAGTAGTCTTAGAAAACTGAACGTTTGTGCTTTATGTTTTAGCTGCTAATACAACTTCGAGTTTCAGTTTTCTAAATCTGTTTTTTCCAGCTGTTTTAAAAAGCAGCTTTTTTCCTCAACTAACAGTTTGTTGACGTTTTGTAAAAATTGCAGAAACGCCTACCCCTAGTATGTGCTTAAAAAGCACATGTTTATTTTATTGTCATTTCTAACTCAATAAATTTACTAAATTTGAAAGAAAAATGTTAATTGGTTTGGAAAAAATCGGGGGAAACTAAAATGAACTGTATCCTATAGATAATCAGGTTGTACAGAATATAAGACAGTAACAAGAACAACTTTCCATATGTTAATGTTGATTCAGTATTGTAATGTAATCGAAATTATAAATGGTCATACGTTTGTTTCGATTTTCAGATTATACCGTTCTTGTCGGTAGGGTCAGATTTGGGAAACTGCAAGGAAGTCGCAAGAGGCGAGAGTGAAGTTTCAGGTGGATATGTTATCGAGGAAGTCGAAGACAGCAATAAGAATGTACTTCGTAGGCTTATCTTTTTGTCAAATCAAAACTGTATCCAGTCAGAAGCAAAGTTAAAGACAAGTAAGAATTTATTTGGCATTGTCAAACGATGTAGTATTAGGTATGTTTGTAGGGCATAGATATAATTGTGTAGAACTTTTGACAGGCTTGCCGATACAAAGTGGGGTTCAGTATTGCTGTTTGCTTTGAATATGCAGGAACAATAAAATTTGCTCATAGTAAGTTTGATCAGAAAATAAGGTCAACACAACTGTGCATGTAGAGCACATTAAAATATATATCTTTTCAACAGTATTTTTTCAACCCTTTTAGGGCCAGATATTTTTTTACATAGTGTAAAAAAGTGCTGATCCATTTTGGGGAATTTTGTACAAATTTCGTAAAAACAATATGTTTATTATTTGGTATATTCTCATCATTTTATTTCTTCTAATAAACCTATCAGTAATATATACAAGGGTGGTCTGAAAAGTTTCCGACCTAACAAAGATACAAGACATTTTTTCAGAAATTTTTTAATTTTTCAACATAGTCTTCTTGTACACTTCTCCCAGCGATGCTCCCATCTCTGTAACCCATCCAAATAGTACTCGGCATTTTTCTCTGCAAAATAATTGTTCACGAAGGTGATTGCATCTTCATTTGATGAAAATCTCTGTCCTCTGAGCACAATTTTTAGATGAGTGAACAAAAAGAAGTCGTTTGGGGCTAGATCTGGTGAGTAAGGTGGATGGTCAAGCAGTTTAAACAGTAATTCGTGGATTTTCACCATGGCAACCGCTGAGGTGTGAGACAGTGCGTTGTCTTGGTGAAACAGGCCGTTTTTCCACAAGTTCTGGCTTCAGCTTGTCAAGTAAGTATGCTCCTGTAATGGTTTTTCCTTTTTGAAGATAGTCGATTAAAATAACTCCATGACTATCCCAAAAAACAGTCGCCATCACTTTCCCAGCCGTAAAAACAGTTTGTGCTTTTTTTTGGAGCCGGTTCCCCCTTTGCAGTCCACTGTTTGGACTGTATTTTTGTTTCGGGTGTATAATGGTGTATCCAAGTTTCATCTAATGGTGTATCTAATCGGCGCCAAAACTGGGATTTATTGCGCCTAAACTGCGCCAACAAATGTTGGAAATGTTCATTCGAACACGTTTTTGGTCTAACATGAGCAAACGCGGCACCCAACGCGCGGACAGCTTTCTCATGTCTAAATGTTGATTTAATATGTGACAAACATGTTCTTTTGACATGTTCATAATGTCTGCTATTTCTCTCACTTTAATTCGGCGGTCATCTAGTACTATTTGGTGAATTTTGGCGATGTTTTCGTCGGTAGTTGCAGTTTCTGGATGTTCCAAACATTTATCGTCTCCCAAGCTCTTACAGCCACGTTTAAATTCAGCTGCCCAAAATTTCACTGTGGTAAATGATGGTGCAGAATCCCCATACACAGAATCCAACTCATCTTTGATTTGCATTGGCGTATTGTCTTTCAAAAACTAATATTTAATGACAGCTCAATACTCGATTTTGTCCATTTTCATAAAAATACATCAACTCACTCAAACGACTGTTACATAACAACTACACGTCCGAAATGGCTGAAACTTTGGACTGAGTAACTGTCAACAGATGAACAACGAAATTTGAGTGCTGCCACTGACGAGTGCTGCTTTCTTCATGTTGAGGTCAGAAACTTATCAGACCACCCTCGTACTTATCTAAAATCCCTTATAATCTACAAAAAAAAATTGAAAAGTAAAATTACATGATTTAAATACAAAATTGAAGAAATGTTGAGTTTGTTCAGAGAAATCAAGCACGAATTGTAGATAACCTAAAACCTTGCACATCATTCAAAGACACAAGGTGTACACTATATGTGATAAAAAGTTTAGGCCAATATCTTACTAAATTAAGAAATTACACTATTTTTACAGCTGACTCGATCGATGTTAACACTTGAGTATTGACCTGTACAGGTCATCATACTTGTATTTATATATTTGTAACTTATGTGACATGAAAAGAACTGTTCTTTTTTAGCCAATTGTTATTAAAAAATAGCAGTAATATTACTTTTATCATCTTTTATGATTTCTTTCCTTATCGGGCTTTGGTACTCACACATTTTCAAATGTCCAGTCGAGCTGTATATTTAACTGTTTGATTAGATGTTAAATGCCGTTATCAAAGCATCTTTTGTGCCCTTTAGATTTTAGTTCAGTAATTCAGTGTACCCTCAGTGTGTTTTAGCAGTCTACCGACTACCTCATTTTGCTGGAGGTCTTCAAGGTCCTAGAAAAAAATACCTTTATATTTGCAATTTCCATCCCACAGCCAGTGTATAACTTCTCCTGATGGATAGACCGCCAGTCTTGTAGTAGGTTCTACGCAGCCCTTTCATCCCAGCTATATAAGGGTTGTATTTCTCACCCCCAAAGGTTTGATCTCTGGAAGGTAGTATACTTTCACTTTGCATACCCATAGTCGCAGTTCATTGCTTGTGGGTTCTGTGGAGTTAAAATCTGTTCGTTCTTAGTGTAGACCGATGTAAGCAAATGGGAGAGGTAACACACAGATATGTGTAATCTCTGAACTTATTAAAAGTAGAACAATAATATAAAATGTTATAAATTAATTGTTATGTTTTAATTATCTTATATATATATAATCAATACCGTTTGTGAGTCGTCGACATGACATATAGTTTGTATTTATATAATTAAATTATTGTAATTGCCATAATGAACTCAACACACGAGCAATTAAGAGTACCAACTTTGAGTAGGAACCGGTTGTACTTGTTAGTGACCAATGGACTGCTACCTTATCACAGAGTACTGCATGATGGGTAATCTTATAAACCAATCAATTTGGAGTGGAGACACATGAGTTTAATATCGGGCTCAGACTAAGGATGAACATACTTTGGATACAGCCCCACAAGTTGCTAGGAAAATAAAATTTCTACCCATACAGAATCCTGCATGCATAGGTAAGTCTAGGTTAAAACTGAAGGTCGTGTGGTATCCAGAGCATACATGCATTAAGTCCCTTTTAGCCACGCAGCCTTGGGAGTGAACTTTTCTACCTTGGCTTGGATTACAGTGACTTAACACAAGGCAGATAGATGAAGAAAGGTTAGGGCACCTTCGGATTGCCAAATCCTACATTTTGAGCTCCGTGGAAGGCGATTTAATTTGCTTAATGTTGTTAAAAAAAAATTGTGAACGTAAAAAGGGTCTCATATTAGACTGTATGTCGTTACAGTTTGGACTGTAATGACATACGCCATACAGTAATGTTTGGCTTAACTAAATTTTATCATTTTGCGTTTTTTTTTAAATTGTGTGATTGTGTTAGTGTTGTGACGTGTGTTTCAATGTTTTAACTTTGTGATGACCTCACAAGAGAGATTTGACCATTTGTACAGTGGCCTGAAGATGAAACTGTAGTTTTGTAACTGCATTAGCCTATATATATAACCACTAGAAGGAAGAAAATATGTAATAATAATTATTATTTAACCATGTGGTCCAGTGGCTGTTTGACAATAGTATTTTTTCTTCTCTCTTTATTTGTTTTACCCAACTTTGGGGAACACTAAATCAATCACTTTTTAATGTTCTGTGCCTTCCTTATAGCCCAGTATTGCTTCATATGTTGTGATCTTGCTTTTCTTTCTTCGTCAGAGATTTGGATCGTTCGCTTGGATTTAACTTTGCCTTGGAACCGTTGCTTCTTGTCCTTGGTTATTGTTTTGGCTGTTCTGTCCATGAGCATAGTGTCAGTGATTTGTAGTTATGTTATATCCTTCTCTGTTTCTCTAAACCAAAGTGGTTTGGCTCTTCTATTGTGAAAGTAGTCAAATATTTTTTTGGTTAGTCTATTTTTGTCCATTCGGAAGATGTGCCCATAAAAATCAATTCTCCTTTTTCTTATTGTGTCTGATAGTGTTTCAGTTTTTTGGTAAAGAGTTTCATTACTGATGTGGAGTAATTGGTTGTTACGTAATTTGGGGCCTAAGATTTTTCGTAATATCTTTGATCTCCAGCCTTTCAAGTGGGCCCTGGGTTGTGAGAGATAATGTTTCAGCTGCATATAAGGCTTCTGGTTTAATTACCGTATGATAATGCCTTATCTTTGTATTCCAGGAGAGGGATTTCTTGTTGTATGTGCCTTTGGTAAGTTGAAAGGCTAATTCAACTTTATTTCTCTAGATTCCATAGCTTTTTTCTCTAGGGCGTTCCAGCTGATCCATTCCCCAAGATATTTGAATTCTTTGACTATCTCAATATATTGTTCTCCCACTTGAAGCTTGGTGGTTTTTGTATGTTTGTCAATATTTTAGTCTTTTCAAATGAAACTTTGAGACCCATTTTTAACGCTTGCTTCTGGAGTTCAAGAGTCTGTACCTTAGCTTCTTCCAATGTCTCAGCTAGTAAGGCCATGTCATCCGCAAAAGCCAAACAATTTACCTTAATGCCTTTGTTCTTAGTTCCTAGTCTGATTCCACTATGCGTAGTATTTTTTTATTTCAAATGATTTAATAAAAAAAATATTGTTACAGTTAAGTCGAGAGGCAAGATGACCACTGTAGTGGACTACAGTTACTTAGCCTGTGATCATCATTTGTACATGACTCTTGGAGTCAGTATGGTTGCTAAACATACTGAAGTATTTGATATGCTTCTCGTAGGCCTTGGTGGAGGAGCTCTGTCCATGTATCTACACACGTGTTTTAAACAGGTAAGTGACTTCACAAGAAGCAAACAATGTTTTCTTTTTCAAACACAAATGAAATTGTTTCAGTTTTTTGTATAAGTCAAAGGTAAATCTAGTTCTTGACAAAAAAATCTGAAAACCTAATCTAGGAGACAACTACCTGGAATGTTTCCTGGGTTTTTACCAGTAACTCGGTTATCGTTTGACCTAGAGGTAACATAAATCACTGTTTTGTTTTTCATTAAAAAACGAAACTATTGTGTACCTTGTGAATTTTTATGACATTAATGGTTTTTAGAGATATTAAATATTTTTTATGACCGCTATTTTTAAAATATACGCAATAAAATTTTTATTTTTTGTAAACTTATGGTAATATACAAAATTTCCATATCAAATCTGAACTAAATATGTTTTTCTATTTCAAAGGTTTAATGGATTTTTTTTAGAAAAAAAACAAAATGTCAGGTATTTGGAAAACAAAACTTTTTAGGAAAGTGTTTTATATTTATTTTTTATTTATCCTGACACAAAGAGCCATATCCTAAAATTTTATTGGCATCCTGTATATCGAATTTTAGATTCTAAACTATTATAGCTACAGACAGTGTGTGAGAATATTTTCATTGTAGCCCTATTTTGGGGTAAAAATATATTCGCCTTCCCTTTTAAGCTATGATTTACCTGCAAACCAAATTTCAACTTACTGGCCGTTATAATTGTCTAAAAAATGTTTCCTTAACGAGACTTTCAAAATTCCCTCATTTTGTTGTTCATATTTTTGGACAAAAATATTTTTTATACCATTTTTACCTACTTCAGTTTGTAGTCATTGAATAATTTTCATTTAAGCTTTCTTATAAGAAACAAAGGTGACCTATAATATTAAACGAACTATTTTTGTATGTATGTCCTTTTTGTTCGGAAAAAGCACTAGCGATTTCGATATAATGTTGGAATATACCATTTTCTGGTTGCTAAAGTCGATCATGGTAGGTCTCATATTTGGTACCAATAACTTTCTAATATTGAATTCATATTATTAAGCGAGATTTATATATTTATTTATCTATCTACTACGATTCAAATACGAGGGTCATTCGGAAAGTAAAGAACATTTTTTCACAAGATACTTTTTATTAAAATAATGAAACAAAACTTATTTTACAATAGATTTTATATCTTAGCTATGTTTCTACATATTCAAATGTAAACATTTGTGGTAGCGCTTCACCAGCTTTTTTAAGCATTCTGCGTACTCATTTTTCACTAAATTGTTGAACCACACAATAACGCGCTCTTTCAATTCATTGTCACTTCCATAGTAGATTCCACCTAAAATATCCTTCAGTTTGGGAAAAAATGGTAATCACTTAAGGACAAGTCTGGGTTATAAGGTGGATGTTTAGAAACTTTCCAGATAAAGTGCTGAAGTAAGTTCATGCATGCGTAAAACATGCACGGAAATGCGATATCGTGAAGAAATACAATGCTGCTTGATAACAATCCCAGTTGTTTGTTTGAATGGCATGGCACAATTGGTGAAGGATATGGTCTACCCTCTAAACACATAGTTCATTAGTAGGACACCCTTTCGATCCCAAAACACTGCCACAACTTTCTTGACACTCAGAATTTGTTTGCTTTTCTCAGTTTCGATGAGGAAAGAGTAATGTTATTCCATTAATTGGCATTCAGGTTACCATAAATTTTGGTTGACTGTAAATTTTGACAGAACGGACTTTTAATCACATTCAAAAAGCGTTTTACACTACGAACCTTACACTTGGCGAGATCGTTCTCATTTTATACATTTTAAAGTCGCACAAACAGTAAACAACTACAGTGGCTTGATGTTAGTGTCAGATTGGCACGAAGGAGTGAGAAGGTCAATGACACGATGGTGGCGACAGTAGGGATACTGAGCGGCTCATCAGATCAAAATTTTCATTGCTTTCCAAACGACCCTCGTAATATACTAAGGGATTTGAGCCTCACTTTTAAATTTGGAATATTTGTGAACAAATTAGTAGATTTAATGATTGTCAGTGTTTATGTATTGTGCAATGAAATAAAAATGATTTAAAGGTTTCATTTATAAAGTTCCACAAGGCACCCAGTACTTGCTTATTTAACAATTAAAGATTATATACAAATATTTTTATAATTACCTGGAGCCTGTAAACAAAAATTTGTAACTAGTAAAATATTTGTAACTAGTCTGAAATTTAACGATACTGCGTTTGAAGTAGTTGGGACACTTTACATACCTGGAATAAATATATTGCAATAAAACATGGTGAATAAGGAGATCGGGAAGCGGATCATGGCAGGGAATAAACCGTGTTACGATCTTGCAAACCTTTTTGGATCGACTCTTCTCTCTAGAGCTACCAAGATAAATCGCTTGTCAGACCTGTCATTTGCTATGGAACAGAAACTTGGACGCTGAAACAGGGCACTCATTGGCACATGCTAGGGGTGTTTGAAAGGAAGATTTTTTTTGACCAGTTTGCGTCCAGGGTGTATTGCACATTAAAAATAATCAGGAACTGGAAAATTTAATAAAGAATGAGAATGTATTGCGCTTCATAAAAGCACGAAGAATCAGCTGGCTCGGTCATGTGTAGAGGATGGAAGATGGTAGGATGACAGAAAATAATGGGAGAGAACTTGTATTATGGGAGAAAAAGAAAAATATTACACCTTTGGAGACAATGGCTAGATGACCTGGAGGAGGATCTGACAAGGATTGGAATAACTTAATGGAAGCATCTAGCACTGGATCGGGATGCATGGGACAGAATTGTACGGAAGGCCAAAGTCCAACTCGGACTGTAGTGCTGACAAAAGAAGGAGTTTGAAATTTACAAGTTACTGGGAACAATTCTAATGTTCAATTAAACTAATAATTTACCATATGTATTTCGATATAAAAATTTGACTGCATTTCATGTCTGCTAAAAAAGTAAATGATCGAAAAGTGAAATATCAAGAAATTCAAAAATAACCGGATTTATATAATGACCATTTATCATTCCAGTCACACGATTTTATGATCTAAGAGTATTCAATGAGTAATATTTTATATTTATGTTTATAGGCTAATATAAACACTGTAGACATTGACCCGGTGGTACTTAAAATTGCAAAAGAACACTTTGGACTGAAAGAAAATAAAAGGCTAAAAGTAACAATCGCAGATGGAATTGAATTCATTGAAGCGGCTTCAAAACAAGGTAAGGTATAATCGTTGTCTGTATAGATAGATAAACGTCTTTATTTTAAACCAATTTATACAAAATAATAATATAAATCTATATTAAAATATAATAAGACACACCATGGCCAGTGGCCGTTCAGAGAGTCGCCTTTCGAAAATTAATTACACTGGGAAAAACAAACAAAAAATAGATTTTCTTCTTCTTTTTTACACAGAAATACTAAACCTCAGTTATAAATGTTATACAAAATTTAATTTTTTTTTCTTTTTATAAAATTTAAAAGCTTAAACATTATGAACAATAATCCCTCTTCAAATGTAATATTGTTTTTAAATTGTACAATAATTGCATTCACTCACTAAACCAGATATCTGTATTGCCACGTGTGTCTGCGTTACGACAAGTGAAGTGTCTTTCCCATTCAACACATCGATAACTTTACCTCTGTCCAGCAAGTTTGACTTCAGCCATCTTCTTGTCAGTTTTTTAAAACAAGACAAACAGGGAAACAACACGAAAAACAAGGAAATGGAACAGATCTTTTATTCTATCCAAGTTACACAGAGAGCATTGTAAATTGCATTGTAAGTAATACATTCTGCTTTTAAAACACAAATCACACAAAGATTATTTTACAATAAAATAATGTTTTAGTAGTCTACATTTATAATTAATTTACTACATTAATACAAAAAAAAATAAATAAATAAATAAAAATAATCAAAACTATTAGGCCACAAAGTCCAAACCAACCACTCAATGTTAGTAAAGCAACGTAATTGAATTGTTAGTGCGTAAACTTTGGAATAAAGTAATAACAGCTGATTTGTAATAACAGCTGATTTGTAATAACAGCTGATTTGTAATAAAAGCTTACTGATTTTACTATTATTCTGTTTAACAAGACGGATGTGAACCAAATCACACAACGAGCCAAAGAATCTGTGTTTTTACCATAAAAATATGGGTTATCATAAATATATTTTGTTTAAGACCATATAAAAAGATGAAAAATTTATTTAATATTAAAATAAAATGTAAAAATTAAAAAATAATATAAATATAAAATAAAATGACAGTTGAACATGCACCAATTTTAATGTCAAGATAAGATTTATTTTTTTATTCAAAATCACAACCTTGTACTTATGAATTTAATATTATCACCCATAGAAGCTAAGTGATACGAAATAAAACACAATGAACTTTCAATATTTTGTAATATTTTTAGTGTATTGACATTATAATGGTTATCATATGGTAAGACACCATATGAGAGCACACAAGAGCATTGTAAATTAATACTTTTAAACAGTTTTTTAAAAAACTTAATTTTTTATGATTTTGCTCAGATTGTAGTACTCATACAAATCATATGGGTATTCCAAAAATCTGGTTCTGGAATTGTCAAAAAAACTGAAAAATTGGCTTGGTATTTTAAAATCAGTTCATCAAATTTTTCACCAATATTGTTAGCCTATGTGAAGGTGCATAGTACATGTAGTGCAAACGCATTGACTGATTATTTTGAAATTTGGTACGAAGGTACCTTATATAAAGCTTGAAAGACATATGTGTAAGATTTTTCCCATTCGCTTTCTTTTCAAGATGGCAGCCTCTGGTTCGGCATTGAGAATGTAGTTACTGGTTGTTTCCTGTAATACTGGCTGAATGGCAAAATCTATCATAATTTTTATCTCTTCTTGGAAAAAAAGCATAACATTTTTAATGGTGTATATTAATTATGAATATACTGCAAGGTCTACTGTTCATTGAACTACTTGTTATAAGGTTGTATAACAGAATTTTTCAGGAGTTTTTTTTAATGCACATAAAACAATTTATTTTACAGACTTTAAGATTGTTACAAATACAGTGGTACAACCACTTCGTGCGAGTCAGCGTTTACAAAAGAGACTTATGGAAAAATTTAGTACTCACTGTTAATATGTCAAAGACGAAGAGTGAAGAAAATTAGCAGAAGTCACACTTTATTTTAACTAATTCATACAAATGTAATTATGTCACTTATAAACACACAGGACAAATCAATACTGTATATTTTTTTAGTTCATACTGTAGCTTTTTTTAGTTCAATAGTCAAAGTTTGTCTTTTACTTCCACTACCACAAGCACTTCTTTTAGGACCCATTTAATTAACATACACAAAAAAATTGAAAACAGGATTTAAACAATTTGAAACTCGCACACAAAGACACTTAACGTTTCGTTAAATTTAAAAATTGAAAGTACATAACACAATAATATTATAACTGTTTAAATTTTTTTAATGGGCTAACAAATAAACACACAGTAAAAAAAGTTGAAACACTAATTAAAATTGTACCTTGACAGAAAAGGGAATAGGAGTGGGCATTCTGAGAACAGATAACTAAGAAATATTGGGTTATTGCCCTACAAAAACCAAACACCCATCAATCAACTTGTTTGTGTTAACTCAGCACAGTGTTTATTTTTGTAGCACAGTGCAATGTTATCTCTATATTTACACATTTGCTTAGAAATAATTTAACAAAATGAAAACACTTTTAAATGTTCAGCCCTTTATCTGAAACCTAAACTGTTTTGTAGGTCATTTTTCATTCCATTGACTTATATGACCTTTGTCCAGGTCTACCATAAGCCCAGGTATCATTGTACTTTAGATTTGTTAGCTTGCATAGCTTATACTTTTTGTTCAACAGTAATAGTTGTTTTTATTTAATACTCATTTCATAAGCAACAAAGTGTGGGGCTGTTGAACATTATAGCCTTATTTTCTTGAACAGTACAGAAAAAACAAAATATGCACATTCTCACAATTGCAAATATGCTGTATAGTCACTGATCTGATTGTACTGGCCTCTGCTAGAGAGGAAAGGGGTACAGCTCAGCATTGGTGTGTCCCTCTGGCAGGTACAGTCAGATGCAAAACAAACCAAGCCTGAACTCTAGGGCTTAAATTCCATCATATTATATTTCTGAAAGTTTTTGTGTTTGTTTGTTATTCAATCACGCTTTAACCACTTGACCAATTAAGATGAAATTTGGTACGAAAATGGTTTAGATATCTGAGGTAAACATAGGCCTATTCCCGTTTTAAAAAACATCATTATACTATTTATCCAGCCCAACATAATTATGTAGTATTTAGTTTTGTGGTATGTGTTAACTGTAGTTATGTTAAATTACTGTTTATTGGACCTGAGATTTAGGTACCTGAGATGGACATAGATCTAGTCCTATTTTAAGAATCTTAATCCGTGTTTTATTTATTACAAAATTATTGCTTTTAATGTTACATTTTCAATTAGTTTAGTTAAAATTTTTGTCAAAACTGACTCTAATTTGTTACTTTGTGTTGAATTTTCAATATTAAATGTAAAAAAAATCCATACGCAGAGTGCAGATTACGATACGTTAAAAATATAAGTATTTTCTCTTTATGAAAGTCTGATTTGCTTTATTGTTTATAGTTTTGTTATTTTAAGTTTTATTAGATCAAATAATCACAATATGGTGTTTCACATTTAAGGCTTTTCAATGTTTAGGTTAGGAAATGTAGGTTAGGTTAGGCATAGAAAAACCCTTATACACTTTACGCAAGTGTTAAGTTTTATTGAAATCATTGAAGCCTGTTTTTCTAAAGATCAATATTTGTTATTTTCAAGAATTTTTTTGACCAAAAAAGCACCTGAAATACAAATTTTTATTATAAAATTCAAATAATTGTGAAACTTAAATGTTAAATTTCGTTGAAATCTATCAATTTTATCTGCAAATATACGCACTTACAAAACCTTTTTTTTTCAAGAAATAAAAATGAATGTAAAATTTGCAGGAAACAAGTATCGAGTGATTTTGTTTGATGTGGACAGCAAGGACTGCAGCCTAGGAATTAGTTGCCCTCCGCTTAGTTTCCTTGAGGAAAATCTACTTTCCAGGGTTTCTGAATGTTTGGAAGACACAGGTTAGTTCTAATTTATTTTATTTTCATTTTATTTCCAAAATTCCTTCAAAAATTATACAATACATGAAGGGACCTACAGGAGGCATAAATGCCCGTACATAGGTTGGTCCTTAAAATTAATTCCTTACTTATATGTAAACTAGCTGTTACCCGTTGCGGCTTTGCCTGCAATTATAATGTAGGCTATAAAATGTATAGTCGATTTTCAAAATCAGAATAGATCATTTCATTTTAATATATTTTTATTTACAATATTATACGATTTATGGTTTTCGGCCAAGACATATACATTTTTGCTACTCGATACTCTAAAGCAGGGTCCTGTCATATTTTAATAAAATACAGTATTATTAAAAAATCACTATTATTCAATTAAACTGGAATAGTATTGTGTTTATCTCAGGTACCTAAACCGTGTTCATACCAAATTTAATCTCAATTGGTCCAGTAGTTAAAGCGTGATTGAATAACAAACAAATAAACAAAAACAAACTTTCAGAAATATAATATGATTACCTGTTAACCGTCACGGCTTTGCCCGCAATCGTAATATACATTAAAGATCACGCATCACCGTGTTAGTTAGGTTATGGTGTATTTCTTTTTTAAAATAAAGGTTTTTTTAACGCACCACCGTGTTAGTTAAGTTATGGAGTACTCTTTAAAAAAAATTAAGGCTTTTTTCCTGCATCACCGTATTAGGCCCAACAACCGTGTCAGTTAGGTTCTGAAATACTATTTTTTAAAAAATAAATAAAGGTTTTTAATGCATCACGCGTTAGGCTTAACAACCATGTTAGTTAACTTATGCAGTATTCTTTATAAAAAATATAAAGATTTTTCACGCATCACTATGGCCTAACAAACGTGTCAGTTAAGGTTTGGAGTACTCTTTAAAAAAAAATAACGGTTCTTTTCACGCATCACCATATTAGACTTAACAACCGTGTCAGTTGAGGTTTGAAGTACTATTTAAAAAAAATAACGTTTTTTTTCACACATCGCCATAATAGGCCCAACAACCATGTCAGTTAGGATAAGTGGTATTCTTTAAAAAAATATAAAGGTTTTTTTACGCACCACCGTGTCAGTTAGGATATGTAGCCTAGTATTCTTTAAAAAAATATAAAGGTTTTTTCACGCATCACCGTGTTAGGCCTAACAACCATGTCAGTTAGGATATGTAGAATTCTTTAAAAAAATATAAAGGTTTTTTCACACATCATAGTGTAAGCCCAACAACCGTGTCAGGATATGTCGTATTCTTTAAAAAAATATAAAGGTTTTTTCACGCATCACTGTGTTAGACCTAACAACCTTGTTAGTTAAGTTACTCTTTAAAAAAATATAACGGTTTTTTTCATGCATCACCTTATTAGGCCCAACAACCGTGTCAGTTAGGTTATAAGTACTATTTAAGAAAAATTAATAAAGGTTTTTTTAATGGATCACCTTGTTAGGCATAACAACCATGTTAGTTAGCTTATGGAGTATTCTTTTAAAAAACTATAAAGTGTTTTTCACGCATTACCATGGTAGACCTAACAACCGTGTCAGTTAAGGTTTTCAGTACTATTTAAAAAAAATGAAGGTTTTTTTCACACATTACCGTGATAGGCCCAACAACCGTGTCAGTTAGGATATGTAGTATTCTTTAAAAAAAATATAAAGGTTTTTCACGCATCACCGTGTTAGGCCTAACAGCCGTGTCAATTAGGTTATATAATATTCTTTAAAAAGTAAAGGTTTTTTACACATCACCGTGATAGGCCTAACAATCGTATCAGTTAGGATATGTAGTATTCTTTAAAAAAATATAAGGTTTTTCACACATCACCGTGATAGGCTCAACATCCGTTATCAGTTATGTTATGTAGTATTCTTTAAAACATTATACAGGTTTTTTTACGCATCACCGTGTTAGGCCTAACAACCATGTCAGTTAGGATATGTAGTATTCTTTAAAAAAATATAAAGTTTTTTCACACATCACAGTGTTAGGCCTAACAACCGTGTCAATTAGGTTATGTAGTATTCTAAAAAATAAAGGTTTTTTTCACCATCACCATGATAGGCCCAACAACCGTGTCAGTTGGGATATGTAGTAGTCTTTAAAAAAATATAAAGGTTTTTTCACGCATCACCGTGTTAGGCCTAATAACCATGTCAGTTAGGATATGTAGTATTCTTAAAAAAAAATGTAAAAGTTTTTCACGCATAACCGTTTTAGGCCTAACAACCATGTCAGGATATATAGTAGGCTATTTAAAAAAAAAATATAAAGGTTTTTTCATGAATCACCTTGTTAGGCCTAACAACCGTGTCAGTTTGGTTATGCAGAATTCTTTTAAAAAATTGGTTTCTTATCACCCAAAACCCGTGTTAGTCGTATTTTTATTGTTTTACCGATTTACAACACGTTACTGATTTTCTTGGTACCAATTTTGAGGTTATGTTGGTCACTTTTACTTTTATTTTAGATTTTATCGTACTTCTCGTGCTTTCATATTTTGGATTCTTGCTCTTGGGCACATAATAAAGCATTTTAGTAACAAAAATATCGAAAAATATAGGTTATGCTACACTGCATATTTACTATTTTTCATGTAATGTAATTACACAAATATATATACTACCTTACAATTGGCACTCTGTGTAGGGATTTTTTTACATTTAATATTGAAAATTCAACACAAAGTAACAAATTAAAGTCAGTTTTGAAAAAAATTTCAACTAAAATATTGAAAATGTTACATTAAAAACAATAATTTTGCAATAAATAAAACACAGATTAAGATTATTAAAATAGGATTGAATCTATGTTCATCTCAGGTACCTAAATCACATGTCCAGTAAATAACTACAATTAACACATGACACAAAACTAAAAACTGATAATTATTTTGGGCTGGGTAAGTAGTATAATGACGTTTTGTAAAACGGGAATAGGCCTATATGTATCTCTGATACTTAAACCATATTCGTACCAAATTTCATTTCAATTGATCAAGTGGTTAAAGCGTGATTGAATAACAAACAAACAAACAAACAAACACAAACTTTCAGAAATATAATATGAATTAGATACTTTTAAAAATTATATCTCTCAGTACTATTATTATAAAATTTAAATTTAACAGATATTTAACACACAAAAACATTTATATATTATGAAATTAATTTTTAAAAAATACTTGTAAAATATTTGTATTTAGATTAAATAATTTTTTTATAAATTGTCCTTTTACCTTTTTTTTTAGAGTTTTAGATCCACATTCTAAAGTTTTTAAAGCGTTTGGGAAGAACATTATAATTTTTCTTGGCATAATATGTATAACATTTGTGACCAATTGTTAATGATTGTTTCGGTAATCTGACACTTTAAATCTTGTTTATTTTTTGTTATTTCACAATAATTTTAAAGTATGTTTTTCTTTTAGAAGTTAATAACTGAAGTTGTAAAAGCTATTTTGCAATAATTGTTTTGAAACAAAACAGCAAATTTTACCACTTTAGTTAAACTCTCTTTACGGAGGACTAATCTGTAAGGTACAGCCGCCTCGGTGGCCTAGTTGATAGCGTACTAGGCTTTCACCCCGAGGACCCAGGTTCGATTCCCGGCGAGGGCTTGGCATTTTAATAAGCTATAAATCATCCCATCATCTGCATTAGCCCAAGTGTGCACAATAGTCGGACCTTAAACACCAAAAAAAACAAACAAAATGTAAGGTACAGGTACGATTTATTTCACAATCAAATTTTTTTTTTTTTTTTAATGTTTTGTGTAATGTGGCCCGGGTCCTCAGGGTGAAAGCCTAGTACGCTACCCACTACGCCACCAAGGCGGCTCACAATCAAATATCCATAGCTTAGTGGACTTACCTGGCTTAAGTCCGGACAGTTACGACAGTCAATACAAGCAATCAGGAAGAGAGCTTACTAAAAGTAGAAATTTGATTGTATCACTTCAATATTGTTATTGGTGTAGACCAGAGGTAAGATTTAAACAGGTTTCCAATTGGCTGGAAGTTATTGCCGTTGATTTTAAATTATTTTAGTAAGAAAAGTAGAGTAATTATTTACGTAACATATTTTGAAGGAAACAAATTCCAAGAATTAACAGAATACTTACATTTTTAAAAAACTCTTAAAACTGATTGAATTTTGACACACCTGTATATATTAGTTTCAGTACACCCTATAGATAGTTCCGTTGATGAGCTTACCAACATTTTTCTTAGTCATATTTCAATTAAAAGTGCCTCGCCTCACCCGAGGTTCTTGCACTAGAGCAACATGAGCTTCTTGTTGAAACATCCTCCGTAAAATAGCAGTTGCCGCCTTACTGTAATATAGATTAACTTGAACTATTCTCATCCTTCTTTGGAATGAAGCATCTATCGCTGGTTGAATGGGTTTGTACAGCAATCTCACATTCTGCTGCAATTCACAACTGGTGGATTCCACAGGATTTAATACAACACCAGTTTCCTCCTTATCCAGATTCTCACCACCCAGGCCGACTTCTGCAAATACCCCAGGGTTTTGAGTTTTATGAATTACAATTCATTTAGTTCCCATTAAAGGTCCCACGAATAGCTTGGAAAAGATAAGAGTACACTCATTCAGATCCCAGCATGTATAGGTAAGGCTGACTTGGAACTGGAGGTCGCCTGGTATCCGGAGTTCGTGATACCAAAAGCTAAGATTCTACTTAGCCATGTATGCTTTTAATTGATAAATATAATTCAAATTAATGTAATTCTTGATAAATACAATACAAAATAGCTTCAAATTGTTATATCAAATAACGATTGTCAATCTCGACCTTCTATTGATTTTTTAGCCCAGATGGCAACTTTTGTAAATGACATGAGAAACATTTTCACATCCTTAATTACACTAATGACTCAACTAATATCTTGATCCTTTGAGATTTCATTACAAAACTCAAACTATAGGAATCCGCTAGTCAGAACAATGACAATACAACATTAAACGTCCACAACGTTTTTAATGATTTCTACGGCATTCGTCTACTTGGACACTTTCGACCAATCTGACTAAAGATTTGCCATTGTGCAGTAATCGTAATTAACTATTACTATGAATTATTTGGTGGGGGAGCGTTATTGTGGTGGAAACTTCATTTCTTGTTAATGTTTTCTGTTGCAGGAGTTTTTCTTCTTAATTTAGTATGCCGAGTAGAAGATGTGCGTAAACAGACGTGGAATAAATTGGGTAAAATCTTCAAATATGTATCTTCCATCAAACTGGAACAAGATGTAAATGAACTTTTGTACTGTTTTAAAACCAAGCCCAATTCAACATTCGAAGAAGCTGCCACCCAGCTCAACTCTGTTGTTAAAGATAATAAACTGCAACGACAGGATGTTATAGACATTCCCAAATTACAAGAGTTGGTTCGCTATAAATAGTACCTCTATTTATTGTAATAAGTAAAACATGTATTTTTTGTAAATTTTTTGTATAAATGTGTGTACATAATTTACTTTTTATTTTCCCTTTAGTTAGGTTACGCCTGATTTATTTTTAAATTATTATGCCTAACATGTGAGCAGTACATTTACAGCCTGCATTATTGAAAGTTTGTTCCAATTGGCCCCAAAATGTGTAAACTGTAGACAGCGTTAAATTAAGTGTGCTACCACCGGAAATAAATTGTTCATGAAGGGTAAATCAAGCTTGATAAGTTACTGATCAATTAAAACATTTTATTACATTAATGAATTGCTCTTTCTTACATTTTTCATTCTAAAAACAATGGTGAAAACAGCCTAGATTTTTTAGCTGTTAATATTTCTCATGTCTAAAAGTTTTGTAACTTTTTGAAATAACAAAGTTGTATTATAACAAAAAACCAGACATGAATAAAGCTTATAAAAATATATTTCACTGTGATTTTTCACTTAATTTTATATGACTCTGATGATTTCTCCATTTTCTTTATAAAACTAGTGAAAACAACTTATGAAAATTTGGACTTTCGACTATAATGCGACTAAGTGCTTTTTGAAACCGCTAATTATATAGATAAGGTGCGAAAACGGCCTTGACACTTTGCGAAACTCGAAAATCGATGATTTTCAGCTGAAGATTACTCAAAAACCATAAGACATATTTAGATTGTGAAAACGCCCTATGAAAATTTGGACTTTCGACTATAATCTCGGTGCTATTTGAAACCGCTAATTATATACATGAGGTGCGAAAATGGCTTTTGAAAAAAAGCTTGCAAGCTGAAAACTGGGAAATGTTAAATTGAAGCAATTTTTCCAGCATTAAAACGATCATAACTCGGTAACCGTTCGAGATATCAAGCCGATTTTTTCACAGATCGATTCTAAATTAAATTCTACACTCGATTATGGTATCACACATGAAAATATCTCGAAAATATTTTTTTTCAAAAATTGAAGATAACTCAAAAAATATTGCGAATTTTGAAAAACCGACTACCCAGTTCGATTTTAAATTGAATTCTACATTAATTTCATGTATCATTCGTTAGGATATGAAAAAAAAGTTTTTTCGGCTTAAAAACATAGAAGGGGGGTGCCTTGACATTTTGCGAAACTTGAAAATCGATAGTTTTCAGCTGAAGATTACTCAAAAACCATAAGACATATTTAGATTGTGAAAACGCCCTATGAAAATTTGGACTTTCGACTATAATCTCGGTGCTATTTGAAACCGCTAATTATATACATGAGGTGCGAAAATGGCGTTTGAAAAAAGGCTTGCAAGATGAAAACTGGGAAATGTTAAATTAAAGCAATTTTTCCAGCATTAAAACGATCATAACTCGGTAACCGTTCGAGATATCGAGCCGATTTTTTCACAGATCGATTCTAAATTAAATTCTACACTCGATTATGGTATCACACATGAAAATATCTCGAAAATATTTTTTTTCAAAAATTGAAGATAACAAAAAATATTGCGAATTTTGAAAAACCGACTACCCAGTTCGATTTTAAATTGAATTCTACATTAATTTCATGTATCATTCGTTAGGATATGAAAAAAAAGTTTTTTCGGCTTAAAAACATAGAAGGGGGGTGCCTTGACATTTTGCGAAACTCGAAAATCGATAGTTTTCAGCTGAAGATTACTCAAAAACCATAAGACATATTTAGATTGTGAAAACGCCCTATGAAAATTTGGACTTTCGACTATAATCTCGGTGCTATTTGAAACCGCTAATTATATACATGAGGTGCGAAAACGGCGTTTGAAAAAAGGCTTGCAAGCTGAAAACTGGGAAATGTTAAATTGAAGCAATTTTTCCAGCATTAAAACGATCATAACTCGGTAACCGTTCGAGATATCGAGCCGATTTTTTCACAGATCGATTCTAAATTAAATTCTACACTCGATTATGGTATCACACATGAAAATATCTCGAAAATATTTTTTTTCGAAAATTGAAGATAACTCAAAAAATATTGCGAATTTTGAAAAACCGACTACCCAGTTCGATTTTAAATTGAATTCTACATTAATTTCATGTATCATTCGTTAGGATATGAAAAAAAAGTTTTTTCGGCTTAAAAACATAGAAGGGGGGTGCCTTGACATTTTGCGAAACTCGAAAATCGATAGTTTTCAGCTGAAGATTACTCAAAAACCATAAGACATATTTAGATTGTGAAAACGCCCTATGAAAATTTGGACTTTCGACTATAATCTCGGTGCTATTTGAATCTCTCAGTACTGTTATTATAAAATTTAAATTTAATGGATATTTAACACAAAAACATTTTTATATTTTGAAATTAATTTTTTAAAAAATACTTGTAAAAGATTTGTACTTAGATCACATAATTTTTTAATAAATTGTCCTTTTAACTTTTTTTTTAGAGTTTTAGATCCACATTCTAAAGTTTTTAAAGCGTTTGGGAAGAACATTATAATATTTCTTGGCATAATATGTATAACATCTTTGACCAATTGCTAATGATTGTTTCGGTAATCTGACACTTTAAATCTTGTTTATTTTTTGTTATTTCACAATAATTTTAAAGTATATTTTACTTTTAGAAGCTAATAACTGAAGTTGTAAAAGCTATTTTGCAATAATTGTTTTGAAACAAAACAGTAAATTTTACCACTTTAGTTAAACTCTCTTTACGGAGGACTAATCTGTAAGGTACAGCCGCCTCAGTGGCCTAGTTGATAGCGTACTAGGCTTTCACCCCGAGGACCTGGGTTCGATTCCCGGTGAGGGCTTGGCATTTTCATACGCTATAAATCATCCCATCATCTGCATTAGCCCAAGTGTGCACAATAGTCGGACGTTAAACACCAAAAAAAACAAACAAAATGTAAGGTACAGGTACGATTTATTTCACAATCAAATTTTTTTTTTTTTTTTTAATGTTTTGTGTAATGTGGCCCGGGTCCTCAGGGTGAAAGCCTAGTACGCTACCCACTAGGCCACCAAGGCGGCTCACAATCAAATATCCATAGCTTAGTGGACTTACCTGGCTTAAGTCCGGACAGTTACGACAGTCAATACAAGCAATCAGGAAGAGAGCTTACTAAAAGTAGAAATTTGATTGTATCACTTCAATATTGTTATTGGTGTAGACCAGAGGTAAGATTTAAACAGGTTTCCAATTAGCTGGAAGTTATTGCCGTTGATTTTAAATTATTTTAGTAAGAAAAGTAGAGTAATTATTTACGTAACATATTTTGAAGGAAACAAATTCCAAGAATTAACAGGATACTTACATTTTTAAAAAACTCTTAAAACTGATTGAATTTTGACACACCTGTATATATTAGTTTCAGTACACCCTATAGATAGTTCCGTTGATGAGCTTACCAACATTTTTCTTAGTCATATTTCAATTAAAAGTGCCTCGCCTCGCCCAAGGTTCTTGCACTAGAGCAACATGAGCTTCTTGTTGAAACATCCTCCGTAAAACAGCAGTTGCTGCCTTACTGTAATATAGATTAACTTGAACTATTCTCATCCTTCTTTGGAATGAAGCATCTATCGCTGGTTGAATGGGTTTGTACAGCAATCTCACATTCTGCTGCAATTCACAACTGGTGGATTCCACAGGATTTAATACAACACCAGTTTCCTCCTTATCCAGATTCTCACCACCCAGGCCGACTTCTGCAAATACCCCAGGGTTTTGAGTTTTATGAATTACAATTCATTTAGTTCCCATTAAAGGTCCCACAAATAGCTTGGAAAAGATAAGAGTACACTCATTCAGATCCCAGCATGTATAGGTAAGGCTGACTTGGAACTGGAGGTCGCCTGGTATCCGGAGTTCGCATACCAAAAGCTAAGATTCTACTTAGCCATGTATGCTTTTAATTGATAAATATAATTCAAATTAATGTAATTCTTGATAAATACAATACAAAATAGCTTCAAATTGTTATATCAAATAACGATTGTCAATCTCGACCTTCTATTGATTTTTTAGCCCAGATGGCAACTTTTGTAAATGACATGAGAAACATTTTCACATCCTTAATTACACTAATGACTCAACTAATATCTTGATCCTTTGAGATTTCATTACAAAATTCAAACTATAGGAATCCGCTAGTCAGAACAATGACAATACAACATTAAACGTCCACAACGTTTTTAATGATTTCTACGGCATTCGTCTACTTGGACACTTTCGACCAATCTGACTAAAGATTTGCCATTGTGCAGTAATCGTAATTAACTATTACTATGAATTATTTGGTGGGGGAGCGTTATTGTGGTGGAAACTTCATTTCTTGTTAATGTTTTCTGTTGCAGGAGTTTTTCTTCTTAATTTAGTATGCCGAGTAGAAGATGTGCGTAAACAGACGTGGAATAAATTGGGTAAAATCTTCAAATATGTATCTTCCATCAAACTGGAACAAGATGTAAATGAACTTTTGTACTGTTTTAAAAGCAAGCCCAATTCAACATTCGAAGAAGCTGCCACCCAGCTCAACTCTGTTGTTAAAGATAATAAACTGCAACGACAGGATGTTATAGACATTCCCAAATTACAAGAGTTGGTTCGCTATAAATAGTACCTCTAACTGTTTATTGTAATATGTAAAACATGTATTTTTTGTAAATTTTTTGTATAAATGTGTGTACATAATTTACTTTTTATTTTCCCTTTAGTTAGGTTACGCCTGATTTATTTTTAAATTATTAGGCCTAACATGTGAGCAGTACATTTACAGCCTGCATTATTGAAAGTTTGTTCCAATTGGCCCCAAAATGTGTAAACTGTAGACAGCGTTAAATTAAGTGTGCTACCACCGGAAATAAATTGTTCATGAAGGGTAAATCAAGATGTGCTTGATAAGTTACTGATCAATTAAAACATTTTATTACATTAATGAATTGCTCTTTCTTACATTTTTCATTCTAAAAACAATGGTGAAAACAGCCTAGATTTTTTAGCTGTTAATATTTCTCATGTCTAAAAGTTTTGTATCTTTTTGAAATAACAAAGTTATAACAAAAAACCAGACATGAATAAAGCTTATAAAAATATATTTCACTGTGATTTTTCACTTAATTTTATATGACTCTGATCAGATTTCTCCATTTTCAGAGAAATGGAAATGGAAATTTTTAGAGTTCTTTATAAAACTAGTGAAAACACCTTATGAAAATTTGGACTTTCGACTATAATGCGACTCAGTGCCTTGACATTTTTTTGCGAAACTCGAAAATCGATGGTTTTCAGCTGAAGATTACTCAAAAACCATAAGACATATTTAGATTGTGAAAACGCCCTATGAAAATTTGGACTTTCGACTATAATCTCGGTGCTATTTGAAACCGCTAATTATATACATGAGGTGTGAAAACGGCGATTGAAAAAGGCTTGCAAGCTGAAAACTGGGAAATGTTAAATTGAAGCAATTTTTCCAGCATTAAAACGATCATAACTCGGTAACCGTTCGAGATATCGAGCCGATTTTTCACAGATCGATTCTAAATTAAATTCTACACTCGATTATGGTATCACACATGAAAATATCTCGAAAATATTTTTTTTCGAAAATTGAAGATAACTCAAAAAATATTGCGAATTTTGAAAAACCGACTACCCAGTTCGATTTTAAATTGAATTCTACATTAATTTCATGTATCATTCGTTAGGATATGAAAAAAAAGTTTTTTCGGCTTAAAAACATAGAAGGGGGGTGCCTTGACATTTTGCGAAACACGAAAATCGATGGTTTTCAGCTGAAGATTACTCAAAAACCATAAGACATATTTAGATTGTGAAAACGCCCTATGAAAATTTGGACTTTCGACTATAATCTCGGTGCTATTTGAAACCGCTAATTATATACATGAGGTGTGAAAACGGCGATTGAAAAAAGGCTTGCAAGCTGAAAACTGAGAAATGTTAAATTGAAGCAATTTTTCCAGCATTAAAACGATCATAACTCGGTAACCGTTCGAGATATCGAGCCGATTTTTTCACAGATCGATTCTAAATTAAATTCTACACTCGATTATGGTATCACACATGAAAATATCTCGAAAATATTTTTTTTCGAAAATTGAAGATAATTCAAAAAATATTGCGAATTTTGAAAAACCGACTACCCAGTTCGATTTTAAATTGAATTCTACATTAATTTCATGTATCATTCGTTAGGAAATGAAAAAAAAGTTTTTTCGGCTTAAAAACGTAGAAGGGGGGTGCCTTGACATTTTGCGAAACACGAAAATCGATGGTTTTCAGCTGAAGATTACTCAAAAACCATAAGACATATTTAGATTGTGAAAACGCCCTATGAAAATTTGGACTTTCGACTATAATCTCGGTGCTATTTGAAACCGCTAATTATATACATGAGGTGTGAAAACGGCGATTGAAAAAAGGCTTGCAAGCTGAAAACTGAGAAATGTTAAATTGAAGCAATTTTTCCAGCATTAAAACGATCATAACTCGGTAACCGTTCGAGATATCGAGCCGATTTTTCACAGATCGATTCTAAATTAAATTCTACACTCGATTATGGTATCGCACATGAAAATATCTCGAAAATATTTTTTTTCGAAAATTGAAGATAATTCAAAAAATATTGCGAATTTTGAAAAACCGACTACCCAGTTCGATTTTAAATTGAATTCTACATTAATTTCATGTATCATTCGTTAGGAAATGAAAAAAGTTTTTCGGCTTAAAAACGTAGAAGGGGGGTGCCTTGACATTTTGCGAAACACGAAAATCGATGGTTTTCAGCTGAAGATTACTCAAAAACCATAAGACATATTTAGATTGTGAAAACGCCCTATGAAAATTTGGACTTTCGACTATAATCTCGGTGCTATTTGAAACCGCTAATTATATACATGAGGTGTGAAAACGGCGATTGAAAAAGGCTTGCAAGCTGAAAACTGAGAAATGTTAAATTGAAGCAATTTTTCCAGCATTAAAACGATCATAACTCGGTAACCGTTCGAGATATCGAGCCGATTTTTTCACAGATCGATTCTAAATTAAATTCTACACTCGATTATGGTATCGCACATGAAAATATCTCGAAAATATTTTTTTTCGAAAATTGAAGATAATTCAAAAAATATTGCGAATTTTGAAAAACCGACTACCCAGTTCGATTTTAAATTGAATTCTACATTAATTTCATGTATCATTCGTCGTTAGGAAATGAAAAAAAGTTTTTTCGGCTTAAAAACGTAGAAGGGGGGTGCCTTGACATTTTGCGAAACACGAAAATCGATGGTTTTCAGCTGAAGATTACTCAAAAACCATAAGACATATTTAGATTGTGAAAACGCCCTATGAAAATTTGGACTTTCGACTATAATCTCGGTGCTATTTGAAACCGCTAATTATATACATGAGGTGCGAAAACGGCGATTGAAAAAAAGGCTTGCAAGCTGAAAACTGGGAAATGTTAAATTGAAGCAATTTTTCCAGCATTAAAACGATCATAACTCGGTAACCGTTCGAGATATCGAGCCGATTTTTCACAGATCGATTCTAAATTAAATTCTACACTCGATTATGGTATCGCACATGAAAATATCTCGAAAATATTTTTTCGAAAATTGAAGATAATTCAAAAAATATTGCGAATTTTGAAAAACCGACTACCCAGTTCGATTTTAAATTGAATTCTACATTAATTTCATGTATCATTCGTTAGGAAATGAAAAAAGTTTTTTCGGCTTAAAAACGTAGAAGGGGGTGCCTTGACATTTTGCGAAACACGAAAATCGATGGTTTTCAGCTGAAGATTACTCAAAAACCATAAGACATATTTAGATTGTGAAAACGCCCTATGAAAATTTGGACTTTCGACTATAATCTCGGTGCTATTTGAAACCGCTAATTATATACATGAGGTGTGAAAACGGCGATTGAAAAAGGCTTGCAAGCTGAAAACTGAGAAATGTTAAATTGAAGCAATTTTTCCAGCATTAAAACGATCATAACTCGGTAACCGTTCGAGATATCGAGCCGATTTTTTCACAGATCGATTCTAAATTAAATTCTACACTCGATTATGGTATCGCACATGAAAATATCTCGAAAATATTTTTTCGAAAATTGAAGATAATTCAAAAATATTGCGAATTTTGAAAAACCGACTACCCAGTTCGATTTTAAATTGAATTCTACATTAATTTCATGTATCATTCGTTAGGAAATGAAAAAAGTTTTTCGGCTTAAAAACATAGAAGGGGGTGCCTTGACATTTTGCGAAACACGAAAATCGATGGTTTTCAGCTGAAGATTACTCAAAAACCATAAGACATATTTAGATTGTGAAAACGCCCTATGAAAATTTGGACTTTCGACTATAATCTCGGTGCTATTTGAAACCGCTAATTATATACATGAGGTGTGAAAACGGCGATTGAAAAAGGCTTGCAAGCTGAAAACTGGAAATGTTAAATTGAAGCAATTTTTCCAGCATTAAAACGATCATAACTCGGTAACCGTTCGAGATATCGAGCCGATTTTTCACAGATCGATTCTAAATTAAATTCTACACTCGATTATGGTATCGCACATGAAAATATCTCGAAAATATTTTTTTCGAAAATTGAAGATAATTCAAAAATATTGCGAATTTTGAAAAACCGACTACCCAGTTCGATTTTAAATTGAATTCTACATTAATTTCATGTATCATTCGTTAGAAATGAAAAAGTTTTTTCGGCTTAAAAACATAGAAAGGGGTGCCTTGACATTTTGCGAAACACGAAAATCGATGGTTTTCAGCTGAAGATTACTCAAAAACCATAAGACATATTTAGATTGTGAAAACGCCCTATGAAAATTTGGACTTTCGACTATAATCTCGGTGCTATTTGAAACCGCTAATTATATACATGAGGTGTGAAAACGGCGATTGAAAAAAAGGCTTGCAAGCTGAAAACTGAGAAATGTTAAATTGAAGCAATTTTTCCAGCATTAAAACGATCATAACTCGGTAACCGTTCGAGATATCGAGCCGATTTTTCACAGATCGATTCTAAATTAAATTCTACACTCGATTATGGTATCGCACATGAAAATATCTCGAAAATATTTTTTCGAAAATTGAAGATAATTCAAAAAATATTGCGAATTTTGAAAAACCGACTACCCAGTTCGATTTTAAATTGAATTCTACATTAATTTCATGTATCATTCGTTAGGAAATGAAAAAAGTTTTTTCGGCTTAAAAACGTAGAAGGGGGGTGCCTTGACATTTTGCGAAACACGAAAATCGATGGTTTTCAGCTGAAGATTACTCAAAAACCATAAGACATATTTAGATTGTGAAAACGCCCTATGAAAATTTGGACTTTCGACTATAATCTCGGTGCTATTTGAAACCGCTAATTATATACATGAGGTGTGAAAACGGCGATTGAAAAAAGGCTTGCAAGCTGAAAACTGAGAAATGTTAAATTGAAGCAATTTTTCCAGCATTAAAACGATCATAACTCGGTAACCGTTCGAGATATCGAGCCGATTTTTTCACAGATCGATTCTAAATTAAATTCTACACTCGATTATGGTATCGCACATGAAAATATCTCGAAAATATTTTTTTTCGAAAATTGAAGATAATTCAAAAAATATTGCGAATTTTGAAAAACCGACTACCCAGTTCGATTTTAAATTGAATTCTACATTAATTTCATGTATCATTCGTTAGGAAATGAAAAAAAAGTTTTTTCGGCTTAAAAACATAGAAGGGGGGTGCCTTGACATTTTGCGAAACACGAAAATCGATGGTTTTCAGCTGAAGATTACTCAAAAACCATAAGACATATTTAGATTGTGAAAACGCCCTATGAAAATTTGGACTTTCGACTATAATCTCGGTGCTATTTGAAACCGCTAATTATATACATGAGGTGTGAAAACGGCGATTTGAAAAAGGCTTGCAAGCTGAAAACTGAGAAATGTTAAATTGAAGCAATTTTTCCAGCATTAAAACGATCATAACTCGGTAACCGTTCGAGATATCGAGCCGATTTTTTCACAGATCGATTCTAAATTAAATTCTACACTCGATTATGGTATCGCACATGAAAATATCTCGAAAATATTTTTTTTCGAAAATTGAAGATAATTCAAAAAATATTGCGAATTTTGAAAAACCGACTACCCAGTTCGATTTTAAATTGAATTCTACATTAATTTCATGTATCATTCGTTAGGAAATGAAAAAAGTTTTTTCGGCTTAAAAACGTAGAAGGGGGGTGCCTTGACATTTTGCGAAACACGAAAATCGATGGTTTTCAGCTGAAGATTACTCAAAAACCATAAGACATATTTAGATTGTGAAAACGCCCTATGAAAATTTGGACTTTCGACTATAATCTCGGTGCTATTTGAAACCGCTAATTATATACATGAGGTGTGAAAACGGCGATTGAAAAAAGGCTTGCAAGCTGAAAACTGAGAAATGTTAAATTGAAGCAATTTTTCCAGCATTAAAACGATCATAACTCGGTAACCGTTCGAGATATCGAGCCGATTTTTCACAGATCGATTCTAAATTAAATTCTACACTCGATTATGGTATCGCACATGAAAATATCTCGAAAATATTTTTTTTCGAAAATTGAAGATAATTCAAAAAATATTGCGAATTTTGAAAAACCGACTACCCAGTTCGATTTTAAATTGAATTCTACATTAATTTCATGTATCATTCGTTAGGAAATGAAAAAAGTTTTTTCGGCTTAAAAACGTAGAAGGGGGTGCCTTGACATTTTGCGAAACACGAAAATCGATGGTTTTCAGCTGAAGATTACTCAAAAACCATAAGACATATTTAGATTGTGAAAACGCCCTATGAAAATTTGGACTTTCGACTATAATCTCGGTGCTATTTGAAACCGCTAATTATATACATGAGGTGTGAAAACGGCGATTGAAAAAGGCTTGCAAGCTGAAAACTGAGAAATGTTAAATTGAAGCAATTTTTCCAGCATTAAAACGATCATAACTCGGTAACCGTTCGAGATATCGAGCCGATTTTTCACAGATCGATTCTAAATTAAATTCTACACTCGATTATGGTATCACACATGAAAATATCTCGAAAATATTTTTTCGAAAATTGAAGATAATTCAAAAATATTGCGAATTTTGAAAAACCGACTACCCAGTTCGATTTTAAATTGAATTCTACATTAATTTCATGTATCATTCGTTAGGAAATGAAAAAAGTTTTTCGGCTTAAAAACGTAGAAGGGGGTGCCTTGACATTTTGCGAAACACGAAAATCGATGGTTTTCAGCTGAAGATTACTCAAAAACCATAAGACATATTTAGATTGTGAAAACGCCCTATGAAAATTTGGACTTTCGACTATAATCTCGGTGCTATTTGAAACCGCTAATTATATACATGAGGTGTGAAAACGGCGATTGAAAAAGGCTTGCAAGCTGAAAACTGAGAAATGTTAAATTGAAGCAATTTTTCCAGCATTAAAACGATCATAACTCGGTAACCGTTCGAGATATCGAGCCGATTTTTTCACAGATCGATTCTAAATTAAATTCTACACTCGATTATGGTATCACACATGAAAATATCTCGAAAATATTTTTTTTCGAAAATTGAAGATAATTCAAAAATATTGCGAATTTTGAAAAACCGACTACCCAGTTCGATTTTAAATTGAATTCTACATTAATTTCATGTATCATTCGTTAGGAAATGAAAAAAGTTTTTCGGCTTAAAAACGTAGAAGGGGGTGCCTTGACATTTTGCGAAACACGAAAATCGATGGTTTTCAGCTGAAGATTACTCAAAAACCATAAGACATATTTAGATTGTGAAAACGCCCTATGAAAATTTGGACTTTCGACTATAATCTCGGTGCTATTTGAAACCGCTAATTATATACATGAGGTGTGAAAACGGCGTTTGAAAAAGGCTTGCAAGCTGAAAACTGAGAAATGTTAAATTGAAGCAATTTTTCCAGCATTAAAACGATCATAACTCGGTAACCGTTCGAGATATCGAGCCGATTTTTTCACAGATCGATTCTAAATTAAATTCTACACTCGATTATGGTATCACACATGAAAATATCTCGAAAATATTTTTTTTCGAAAATTGAAGATAATTCAAAAAATATTGCGAATTTTGAAAAACCGACTACCCAGTTCGATTTTAAATTGAATTCTACATTAATTTCATGTATCATTCGTTAGGAAATGAAAAAAGTTTTTTCGGCTTAAAAACGTAGAAGGGGGGTGCCTTGACATTTTGCGAAACACGAAAATCGATGGTTTTCAGCTGAAGATTACTCAAAAACCATAAGACATATTTAGATTGTGAAAACGCCCTATGAAAATTTGGACTTTCGACTATAATCTCGGTGCTATTTGAAACCGCTAATTATATACATGAGGTGTGAAAACGGCGATTGAAAAAAAGGCTTGCAAGCTGAAAACTGAGAAATGTTAAATTGAAGCAATTTTTCCAGCATTAAAACGATCATAACTCGGTAACCGTTCGAGATATCGAGCCGATTTTTTCACAGATCGATTCTAAATTAAATTCTACACTCGATTATGGTATCGCACATGAAAATATCTCGAAAATATTTTTTTTCGAAAATTGAAGATAATTCAAAAATATTGCGAATTTTGAAAAACCGACTACCCAGTTCGATTTTAAATTGAATTCTACATTAATTTCATGTATCATTCGTTAGGAAATGAAAAAAGTTTTTCGGCTTAAAAACATAGAAGGGGGTGCCTTGACATTTTGCGAAACACGAAAATCGATGGTTTTCAGCTGAAGATTACTCAAAAACCATAAGACATATTTAGATTGTGAAAACGCCCTATGAAAATTTGGACTTTCGACTATAATCTCGGTGCTATTTGAAACCGCTAATTATATACATGAGGTGTGAAAACGGCGATTGAAAAAGGCTTGCAAGCTGAAAACTGAGAAATGTTAAATTGAAGCAATTTTTCCAGCATTAAAACGATCATAACTCGGTAACCGTTCGAGATATCGAGCCGATTTTTCACAGATCGATTCTAAATTAAATTCTACACTCGATTATGGTATCACACATGAAAATATCTCGAAAATATTTTTTTTCGAAAATTGAAGATAACTCAAAAAATATTGCGAATTTTGAAAAACCGACTACCCAGTTCAATTTTAAATTGAATTCTTCATTAATTTCATGTATCGTTCGTTAGGAAATGAAAAAAAATTTTTCGGCTTAAAAACGTAGAAGGGGGTGCCTTGACATTTTGCGAAACACGAAAATCGATGGTTTTCAGCTGAAGATTACTCAAAAACCATAAGACATATTTAGATTGTGAAAACGCCCTATGAAAATTTGGACTTTCGACTATAATCTCGGTGCTATTTGAAACCGCTAATTATATACATGAGGTGTGAAAACGGCGATTGAAAAAGGCTTGCAAGCTGAAAACTGAGAAATGTTAAATTGAAGCAATTTTTCCAGCATTAAAACGATCATAACTCGGTAACCGTTCGAGATATCGAGCCGATTTTTTCACAGATCGATTCTAAATTAAATTCTACACTCGATTATGGTATCACACATGAAAATATCTCGAAAATATTTTTTCGAAAATTGAAGATAATTCAAAAATATTGCGAATTTTGAAAAACCGACTACCCAGTTCGATTTTAAATTGAATTCTACATTAATTTCATGTATCATTCGTTAGGAAATGAAAAAAAGTTTTTTCGGCTTAAAAACGTAGAAGGGGGGTGCCTTGACATTTTGCGAAACACGAAAATCGATGGTTTTCAGCTGAAGATTACTCAAAAACCATAAGACATATTTAGATTGTGAAAACGCCCTATGAAAATTTGGACTTTCGACTATAATCTCGGTGCTATTTGAAACCGCTAATTATATACATGAGGTGTGAAAACGGCGATTGAAAAAAGGCTTGCAAGCTGAAAACTGAGAAATGTTAAATTGAAGCAATTTTTCCAGCATTAAAACGATCATAACTCGGTAACCGTTCGAGATATCGAGCCGATTTTTCACAGATCGATTCTAAATTAAATTCTACACTCGATTATGGTATCGCACATGAAAATATCTCGAAAATATTTTTTTTCGAAAATTGAAGATAATTCAAAAAATATTGCGAATTTTGAAAAACCGACTACCCAGTTCGATTTTAAATTGAATTCTACATTAATTTCATGTATCATTCGTTAGGAAATGAAAAAAAAGTTTTTTCGGCTTAAAAACGTAGAAGGGGGGTGCCTTGACATTTTGCGAAACACGAAAATCGATGGTTTTCAGCTGAAGATTACTCAAAAACCATAAGACATATTTAGATTGTGAAAACGCCCTATGAAAATTTGGACTTTCGACTATAATCTCGGTGCTATTTGAAACCGCTAATTATATACATGAGGTGTGAAAACGGCGATTGAAAAAAGGCTTGCAAGCTGAAAACTGAGAAATGTTAAATTGAAGCAATTTTTCCAGCATTAAAACGATCATAACTCGGTAACCGTTCGAGATATCGAGCCGATTTTTTCACAGATCGATTCTAAATTAAATTCTACACTCGATTATGGTATCACACATGAAAATATCTCGAAAATATTTTTTCGAAAATTGAAGATAATTCAAAAATATTGCGAATTTTGAAAAACCGACTACCCAGTTCGATTTTAAATTGAATTCTACATTAATTTCATGTATCATTCGTTAGGAAATGAAAAAAGTTTTTCGGCTTAAAAACGTAGAAGGGGGGTGCCTTGACATTTTGCGAAACACGAAAATCGATGGTTTTCAGCTGAAGATTACTCAAAAACCATAAGACATATTTAGATTGTGAAAACGCCCTATGAAAATTTGGACTTTCGACTATAATCTCGGTGCTATTTGAAACCGCTAATTATATACATGAGGTGTGAAAACGGCGATTGAAAAAAAGGCTTGCAAGCTGAAAACTGAGAAATGTTAAATTGAAGCAATTTTTCCAGCATTAAAACGATCATAACTCGGTAACCGTTCGAGATATCGAGCCGATTTTTTTCACAGATCGATTCTAAATTAAATTCTACACTCGATTATGGTATCGCACATGAAAATATCTCGAAAATATTTTTTCGAAAATTGAAGATAATTCAAAAATATTGCGAATTTTGAAAAACCGACTACCCAGTTCGATTTTAAATTGAATTCTACATTAATTTCATGTATCATTCGTTAGGAAATGAAAAAAAAGTTTTTCGGCTTAAAAACGTAGAAGGGGGTGCCTTGACATTTTGCGAAACACGAAAATCGATGGTTTTCAGCTGAAGATTACTCAAAAACCATAAGACATATTTAGATTGTGAAAACGCCCTATGAAAATTTGGACTTTCGACTATAATCTCGGTGCTATTTGAAACCGCTAATTATATACATGAGGTGTGAAAACGGCGATTGAAAAAGGCTTGCAAGCTGAAAACTGAGAAATGTTAAATTGAAGCAATTTTTCCAGCATTAAAACGATCATAACTCGGTAACCGTTCGAGATATCGAGCCGATTTTTCACAGATCGATTCTAAATTAAATTCTACACTCGATTATGGTATCACACATGAAAATATCTCGAAAATATTTTTTCGAAAATTGAAGATAATTCAAAAATATTGCGAATTTTGAAAAACCGACTACCCAGTTCGATTTTAAATTGAATTCTACATTAATTTCATGTATCATTCGTTAGGAAATGAAAAAAAAGTTTTTCGGCTTAAAAACGTAGAAGGGGGGTGCCTTGACATTTTGCGAAACACGAAAATCGATGGTTTTCAGCTGAAGATTACTCAAAAACCATAAGACATATTTAGATTGTGAAAACGCCCTATGAAAATTTGGACTTTCGACTATAATCTCGGTGCTATTTGAAACCGCTAATTATATACATGAGGTGTGAAAACGGCGATTGAAAAAAGGCTTGCAAGCTGAAAACTGAGAAATGTTAAATTGAAGCAATTTTTCCAGCATTAAAACGATCATAACTCGGTAACCGTTCGAGATATCGAGCCGATTTTTTCACAGATCGATTCTAAATTAAATTCTACACTCGATTATGGTATCACACATGAAAATATCTCGAAAATATTTTTTTTCGAAAATTGAAGATAATTCAAAAAATATTGCGAATTTTGAAAAACCGACTACCCAGTTCGATTTTAAATTGAATTCTACATTAATTTCATGTATCATTCGTTAGGAAATGAAAAAAAAGTTTTTTCGGCTTAAAAACGTAGAAGGGGGGTGCCTTGACATTTTGCGAAACACGAAAATCGATGGTTTTCAGCTGAAGATTACTCAAAAACCATAAGACATATTTAGATTGTGAAAACGCCCTATGAAAATTTGGACTTTCGACTATAATCTCGGTGCTATTTGAAACCGCTAATTATATACATGAGGTGTGAAAACGGCGATTGAAAAAAGGCTTGCAAGCTGAAAACTGAGAAATGTTAAATTGAAGCAATTTTTCCAGCATTAAAACGATCATAACTCGGTAACCGTTCGAGATATCGAGCCGATTTTTCACAGATCGATTCTAAATTAAATTCTACACTCGATTATGGTATCACACATGAAAATATCTCGAAAATATTTTTTCGAAAATTGAAGATAATTCAAAAATATTGCGAATTTTGAAAAACCGACTACCCAGTTCGATTTTAAATTGAATTCTACATTAATTTCATGTATCATTCGTTAGGAAATGAAAAAAGTTTTTCGGCTTAAAAACGTAGAAGGGGGTGCCTTGACATTTTGCGAAACACGAAAATCGATGGTTTTCAGCTGAAGATTACTCAAAAACCATAAGACATATTTAGATTGTGAAAACGCCCTATGAAAATTTGGACTTTCGACTATAATCTCGGTGCTATTTGAAACCGCTAATTATATACATGAGGTGTGAAAACGGCGATTGAAAAAGGCTTGCAAGCTGAAAACTGAGAAATGTTAAATTGAAGCAATTTTTCCAGCATTAAAACGATCATAACTCGGTAACCGTTCGAGATATCGAGCCGATTTTTTCACAGATCGATTCTAAATTAAATTCTACACTCGATTATGGTATCACACATGAAAATATCTCGAAAATATTTTTTTTCGAAAATTGAAGATAACTCAAAAAATATTGCGAATTTTGAAAAACCGACTACCCAGTTCGATTTTAAATTGAATTCTACATTAATTTCATGTATCATTCGTTAGGATATGAAAAAAGTTTTTCGGCTTAAAAACGTAGAAGGGGGTGCCTTGACATTTTGCGAAACTCGAAAATCGATAGTTTTCAGCTGAAGATTACTCAAAAACCATAAGACATATTTAGATTGTGAAAACGCCCTATGAAAATTTGGACTTTCGACTATAATCTCGGTGCTATTTGAAACCGCTAATTATATACATGAGGTGCGAAAACGGCGTTTGAAAAAAGGCTTGCAAGCTGAAAACTGAGAAATGTTAAATTGAAGCAATTTTTCCAGCATTAAAACGATCATAACTCGGTAACCGTTCGAGATATCGAGCCGATTTTTCACAGATCGATTCTAAATTAAATTCTACACTCGATTATGGTATCGCACATGAAAATATCTCGAAAATATTTTTTCGAAAATTGAAGATAATTCAAAAATATTGCGAATTTTGAAAAACCGACTACCCAGTTCGATTTTAAATTGAATTCTACATTAATTTCATGTATCATTCGTTAGGAAATGAAAAAAAAGTTTTTTTCGGCTTAAAAACGTAGAAGGGGGTGCCTTGACATTTTGCGAAACACGAAAATCGATGGTTTTCAGCTGAAGATTACTCAAAAACCATAAGACATATTTAGATTGTGAAAACGCCCTATGAAAATTTGGACTTTCGACTATAATCTCGGTGCTATTTGAAACCGCTAATTATATACATGAGGTGTGAAAACGGCGATTGAAAAAGGCTTGCAAGCTGAAAACTGAGAAATGTTAAATTGAAGCAATTTTTCCAGCATTAAAACGATCATAACTCGGTAACCGTTCGAGATATCGAGCCGATTTTTCACAGATCGATTCTAAATTAAATTCTACACTCGATTATGGTATCGCACATGAAAATATCTCGAAAATATTTTTTTTCGAAAATTGAAGATAATTCAAAAAATATTGCGAATTTTGAAAAACCGACTACCCAGTTCGATTTTAAATTGAATTCTACATTAATTTCATGTATCATTCGTTAGGAAATGAAAAAAAAGTTTTTTCGGCTTAAAAACGTAGAAGGGGGGTGCCTTGACATTTTGCGAAACACGAAAATCGATGGTTTTCAGCTGAAGATTACTCAAAAACCATAAGACATATTTAGATTGTGAAAACGCCCTATGAAAATTTGGACTTTCGACTATAATCTCGGTGCTATTTGAAACCGCTAATTATATACATGAGGTGTGAAAACGGCGATTGAAAAAGGCTTGCAAGCTGAAAACTGAGAAATGTTAAATTGAAGCAATTTTTCCAGCATTAAAACGATCATAACTCGGTAACCGTTCGAGATATCGAGCCGATTTTTTCACAGATCGATTCTAAATTAAATTCTACACTCGATTATGGTATCGCACATGAAAATATCTCGAAAATATTTTTTTTCGAAAATTGAAGATAATTCAAAAAATATTGCGAATTTTGAAAAACCGACTACCCAGTTCGATTTTAAATTGAATTCTACATTAATTTCATGTATCATTCGTTAGGAAATGAAAAAAAGTTTTTCGGCTTAAAAACGTAGAAGGGGTGCCTTGACATTTTGCGAAACACGAAAATCGATGGTTTTCAGCTGAAGATTACTCAAAAACCATAAGACATATTTAGATTGTGAAAACGCCCTATGAAAATTTGGACTTTCGACTATAATCTCGGTGCTATTTGAAACCGCTAATTATATACATGAGGTGTGAAAACGGCGATTGAAAAAAGGCTTGCAAGCTGAAAACTGAGAAATGTTAAATTGAAGCAATTTTTCCAGCATTAAAACTGAAGTTGTAAAAGCTATTTTGCAATAATTGTTTTGAAACAAAACAGCAAATTTTACCACTTTAGTTAAACTCTCTTCTACGGAGGACTAATCTGTAAGGTACAGCCGCCTCGGTGGCCTAGTTGATAGCGTATTAGGCTTTCATTCCCGAGGACCCAGGTTCGATTCCAAGCAGGGCTTGGCATTTTAATAAGCTATAAATCATCCCATCATCTGCATTAGCCCAAGTGTGCACAATAGTCGGACCTTAAACACCAAAAAACAAACAAAATGTAAGGTACAGGTAATGATTATTTCACAATCAAATTTTTTTTTTTTTTTAATGTTTTGTGTAATGTGGCCCGGTCCTCAGGGTGAAAGCCTAGTACGCTACTCCACTACGCCACCAAGGCGGCTCACAATCAAATATCCATAGCTTAGTGGACTTACCTGGCTTAAGTCCGGACAGTTACGACAGTCAATACAAGCAATCAGGAAGAGAGCTTACTAAAGTAGAAATTTGATTGTATCACTTAATATTGTTATTGGTGTAGACCAGAGTAAGATTTAAACAGGTTTCCAATTGGCTGGAAGTTATTGCCGTTGATTTTAAATTATTTTAGTAAGAAAAGTAGAGTAATTATTTACTTGTAATATATTTTGGAAGGGAAACAAATTCTAAGAATTAACAGAATACTTACATTTTTAAAAACTCTTAAAACTGATTGAATTTTGACACACCTGTATATATTAGTTTCAGTACACCCTATAGATAGTTCCGTTGATGAGCTTACCAACATTTTTCTTAGTCATATTTCAATTAAAAAGTGCCTCGCCTCACCCGGTTCTTGCACTAGAGCAACATGAGCTTCTTGTTGAAACATCTCTCCAGTAAAATAGCAGTTGCCGCTCTTTACTGTAATATAGATTAACTTGAACTATTCTCATCCTTCTTTGGAACTAAGCATCTATAGCTGGTTGAATGGGTTTGTACAGCAATCTCACATTCTGCTGTAATTACAACTGGTGGATTCCACAGGATTTAATACAACACCAGTTTCCTCCTTATCCAGATTCTCACCACCCAGGCCGACTTCTGCAAATACCCCAGGGTTTTGAGTTTTATGAATTACAATTCATTTAGTTCCATTAAAGGTCCCACGAATAGCTTGGAAAAGATAAGAGTACACTCATTCAGATCCCAGCATGTATAGGTAAGGCTGACTTGGAACTGGAGGTAAGCCTGGTATCGGAGTTCGTGATACCAAAAGCTAAGATTCTACTTAGCCATGTATGCTTTTAATTGATAAATATAATTCAAATTAATGTAATTCTTGATAAATACAATACAAAATAGCTTCAAATTGTTATATCAAATAAACGATTGTCAATCTAAACCTTCTATTGATTTTTAGCCCAGATGGCAACTTTTTGTAAATGACATGAGAAACATTTTCACATCCTTAATTACACTAATGACTCAACTAATATCTTGATCCTTTGAGATTTCATTACAAAACCTTGACATTTTGCGAAACTCGGAAATCGATGGTTTTCAGCTGAAGATTACTCAAAAACTATAAGACATATTTAGAATGTGAAAACACCTTATGAAAATTTGGACTTTCGACTATAATCTTGGTGCTATTTGAAATCGGTAATTATAGAGATAAGGTGCGAAAACGGCGTTTGAAAAAAGGCTTGCAAGCTGAAAACTGGGAAATGTTAAAATGAAGCAATTTTTTTAGCATTAAAACGCTCATAACTCGGTAACCGTTAGTGATATTGAGCCGATTTTTTTCACAGATCGATTATAGATTAAATTCTACACTCGATTATGGTATCGCACATGAAAATTTTTCAAAAATATTTTCTTTCGAAAATTGAAGATAACTCAAAAAATATGGCGAATTTTGAAAAACGGACTTCGCAGTTCGATTAGAAATTGAATTCTACATTCATTTCATGTATCGTATGTTAAGAAATGAAAAAAAGTTTTTTCGGCCTAAAAACATAGAAGGGGGGTGCCTTGACATTTTGCGAAACTCGGAAATCGATGGTTTTCAGCTGAAGATTACTCAAAAACTATAAGACATATTTAGAATGTGAAAACACCTTATGAAAATTTGGACTTTCGACTATAATCTTGGTGCTATTTGAAATCGGTAATTATAGAGATAAGGTGCGAAAACGGCGTTTGAAAAAAGGCTTGCAAGCTGAAAACTGGGAAATGTTAAAATGAAGCAATTTTTTTAGCATTAAAACGCTCATAACTCGGTAACCGTTAGTGATATTGAGCCGATTTTTTTCACAGATCGATTATAGATTAAATTCTACACTCGATTATGGTATCGCACATGAAAATTTTTCAAAAATATTTTCTTTCGAAAATTGAAGATAACTCAAAAATATGGCGAATTTTGAAAAACGGACTTCGCAGTTCGATTAGAAATTGAATTCTACATTCATTTCATGTATCGTATGTTAAGAAATGAAAAAAAAGTTTTTCGGCCTAAAAACATAGAAGGGGGGTGCCTTGACATTTTGCGAAACTCGGAAATCGATGGTTTTCAGCTGAAGATTACTCAAAAACTATAAGACATATTTAGAATGTGAAAACACCTTATGAAAATTTGGACTTTCGACTATAATCTTGGTGCTATTTGAAATCGGTAATTATAGAGATAAGGTGCGAAAACGGCGTTTGAAAAAAAGGCTTGCAAGCTGAAAACTGGGAAATGTTAAAATGAAGCAATTTTTTTAGCATTAAAACGCTCATAACTCGGTAACCGTTAGTGATATTGAGCCGATTTTTTCACAGATCGATTATAGATTAAATTCTACACTCGATTATGGTATCGCACATGAAAATTTTTCAAAAATATTTTCTTTCGAAAATTGAAGATAACTCAAAAAATATGGCGAATTTTGAAAAACGGACTTCGCAGTTCGATTAGAAATTGAATTCTACATTCATTTCATGTATCGTATGTTAAGAAATGAAAAAAAGTTTTTTCGGCCTAAAAACATAGAAGGGGGGTGCCTTGACATTTTGCGAAACTCGGAAATCGATGGTTTTCAGCTGAAGATTACTCAAAAACTATAAGACATATTTAGAATGTGAAAACACCTTATGAAAATTTGGACTTTCGACTATAATCTTGGTGCTATTTGAAATCGGTAATTATAGAGATAAGGTGCGAAAACGGCGTTTGAAAAAAAGGCTTGCAAGCTGAAAACTGGGAAATGTTAAAATGAAGCAATTTTTTAGCATTAAAACGCTCATAACTCGGTAACCGTTAGTGATATTGAGCCGATTTTTTCACAGATCGATTATAGATTAAATTCTACACTCGATTATGGTATCGCACATGAAAATTTTTCAAAAATATTTTCTTTCGAAAATTGAAGATAACTCAAAAAATATGGCGAATTTTGAAAAACGGACTTCGCAGTTCGATTAGAAATTGAATTCTACATTCATTTCATGTATCGTATGTTAAGAAATGAAAAAAGTTTTTCGGCTTAAAAACATAGAAGGGGGGTGCCTTGACATTTTGCGAAACTCGGAAATCGATGGTTTTCAGCTGAAGATTACTCAAAAACTATAAGACATATTTAGAATGTGAAAACACCTTATGAAAATTTGGACTTTCGACTATAATCTTGGTGCTATTTGAAATCGGTAATTATAGAGATAAGGTGCGAAAACGGCGTTTGAAAAAAAGGCTTGCAAGCTGAAAACTGGGAAATGTTAAAATGAAGCAATTTTTTTAGCATTAAAACGCTCATAACTCGGTAACCGTTAGTGATATTGAGCCGATTTTTCACAGATCGATTATAGATTAAATTCTACACTCGATTATGGTATCGCACATGAAAATTTTTCAAAAATATTTTCTTTCGAAAATTGAAGATAACTCAAAAAATATGGCGAATTTTGAAAAACGGACTTCGCAGTTCGATTAGAAATTGAATTCTACATTCATTTCATGTATCGTATGTTAAGAAATGAAAAAAGTTTTTTCGGCCTAAAAACATAGAAGGGGGGTGCCTTGACATTTTGCGAAACTCGGAAATCGATGGTTTTCAGCTGAAGATTACTCAAAAACTATAAGACATATTTAGAATGTGAAAACACCTTATGAAAATTTGGACTTTCGACTATAATCTTGGTGCTATTTGAAATCGGTAATTATAGAGATAAGGTGCGAAAACGGCGTTTGAAAAAAGGCTTGCAAGCTGAAAACTGGGAAATGTTAAAATGAAGCAATTTTTTTAGCATTAAAACGCTCATAACTCGGTAACCGTTAGTGATATTGAGCCGATTTTTCACAGATCGATTATAGATTAAATTCTACACTCGATTATGGTATCGCACATGAAAATTTTTCAAAAATATTTTCTTTCGAAAATTGAAGATAACTCAAAAAATATGGCGAATTTTGAAAAACGGACTTCGCAGTTCGATTAGAAATTGAATTCTACATTCATTTCATGTATCGTATGTTAAGAAATGAAAAAAAAGTTTTTTCGGCTTAAAAACATAGAAGGGGGGTGCCTTGACATTTTGCGAAACTCGAAATCGATGGTTTTCAGCTGAAGATTACTCAAAAACTATAAGACATATTTAGAATGTGAAAACACCTTATGAAAATTTGGACTTTCGACTATAATCTTGGTGCTATTTGAAATCGGTAATTATAGAGATAAGGTGCGAAAACGGCGTTTGAAAAAAGGCTTGCAAGCTGAAAACTGGGAAATGTTAAAATGAAGCAATTTTTTAGCATTAAAACGCTCATAACTCGGTAACCGTTAGTGATATTGAGCCGATTTTTTCACAGATCGATTATAGATTAAATTCTACACTCGATTATGGTATCGCACATGAAAATTTTTCAAAAATATTTTCTTTCGAAAATTGAAGATAACTCAAAAAATATGGCGAATTTTGAAAAACGGACTTCGCAGTTCGATTAGAAATTGAATTCTACATTCATTTCATGTATCGTATGTTAAGAAATGAAAAAAAAGTTTTTCGGCCTAAAAACATAGAAGGGGGGTGCCTTGACATTTTGCGAAACTCGGAAATCGATGGTTTTCAGCTGAAGATTACTCAAAAACTATAAGACATATTTAGAATGTGAAAACACCTTATGAAAATTTGGACTTTCGACTATAATCTTGGTGCTATTTGAAATCGGTAATTATAGAGATAAGGTGCGAAAACGGCGTTTAAAAAAAGGCTTGCAAGCTGAAAACTGGGAAATGTTAAAATGAAGCAATTTTTTTAGCATTAAAACGCTCATAACTCGGTAACCGTTAGTGATATTGAGCCGATTTTTCACAGATCGATTATAGATTAAATTCTACACTCGATTATGGTATCGCACATGAAAATTTTTCAAAAATATTTTCTTTCGAAAATTGAAGATAACTCAAAAAATATGGCGAATTTTGAAAAACGGACTTCGCAGTTCGATTAGAAATTGAATTCTACATTCATTTCATGTATCGTATGTTAAGAAAAAAAAAGTTTTTTCGGCTTAAAAACATAGAAGGGGGTGCCTTGACATTTTGCGAAACTCGAAATCGATGGTTTTCAGCTGAAGATTACTCAAAACTATAAGACATATTTAGAATGTGAAAACACCTTATGAAAATTTGGACTTTCGACTATAATCTTGGTGCTATTTGAAATCGGTAATTATAGAGATAAGGTGCGAAAACGGCGTTTGAAAAAAGGCTTGCAAGCTGAAAACTGGGAAATGTTAAAATGAAGCAATTTTTTAGCATTAAAACGCTCATAACTCGGTAACCGTTAGTGATATTGAGCCGATTTTTTCACAGATCGATTATAGATTAAATTCTACACTCGATTATGGTATCGCACATGAAAATTTTTCAAAAATATTTTCTTTCGAAAATTGAAGATAACTCAAAAAATATGGCGAATTTTGAAAAACGGACTTCGCAGTTCGATTAGAAATTGAATTCTACATTCATTTCATGTATCGTATGTTAAGAAATGAAAAAAAAGTTTTTTCGGCCTAAAAACATAGAAGGGGGGTGCCTTGACATTTTGCGAAACTCGGAAATCGATGGTTTTCAGCTGAAGATTACTCAAAAACTATAAGACATATTTAGAATGTGAAAACACCTTATGAAAATTTGGACTTTCGACTATAATCTTGGTGCTATTTGAAATCGGTAATTATAGAGATAAGGTGCGAAAACGGCGTTTGAAAAAAGGCTTGCAAGCTGAAAACTGGGAAATGTTAAAATGAAGCAATTTTTTAGCATTAAAACGCTCATAACTCGGTAACCGTTAGTGATATTGAGCCGATTTTTTCACAGATCGATTATAGATTAAATTCTACACTCGATTATGGTATCGCACATGAAAATTTTTCAAAAATATTTTCTTTCGAAAATTGAAGATAACTCAAAAAATATGGCGAATTTTGAAAAACGGACTTCGCAGTTCGATTAGAAATTGAATTCTACATTCATTTCATGTATCGTATGTTAAGAAATGAAAAAAGTTTTTTCGGCCTAAAAACATAGAAGGGGGGTGCCTTGACATTTTGCGAAACTCGGAAATCGATGGTTTTCAGCTGAAGATTACTCAAAAACTATAAGACATATTTAGAATGTGAAAACACCTTATGAAAATTTGGACTTTCGACTATAATCTTGGTGCTATTTGAAATCGGTAATTATAGAGATAAGGTGCGAAAACGGCGTTTGAAAAAAAGGCTTGCAAGCTGAAAACTGGGAAATGTTAAAATGAAGCAATTTTTTAGCATTAAAACGCTCATAACTCGGTAACCGTTAGTGATATTGAGCCGATTTTTTCACAGATCGATTATAGATTAAATTCTACACTCGATTATGGTATCGCACATGAAAATTTTTCAAAAATATTTTCTTTCGAAAATTGAAGATAACTCAAAAAATATGGCGAATTTTGAAAAACGGACTTCGCAGTTCGATTAGAAATTGAATTCTACATTCATTTCATGTATCGTATGTTAAGAAAAAAAAAGTTTTTTCGGCCTAAAAACATAGAAGGGGGTGCCTTGACATTTTGCGAAACTCGAAATCGATGGTTTTCAGCTGAAGATTACTCAAAAACTATAAGACATATTTAGAATGTGAAAACACCTTATGAAAATTTGGACTTTCGACTATAATCTTGGTGCTATTTGAAATCGGTAATTATAGAGATAAGGTGCGAAAACGGCGTTTGAAAAAAAGGCTTGCAAGCTGAAAACTGGGAAATGTTAAAATGAAGCAATTTTTTTAGCATTAAAACGCTCATAACTCGGTAACCGTTAGTGATATTGAGCCGATTTTTTTCACAGATCGATTATAGATTAAATTCTACACTCGATTATGGTATCGCACATGAAAATTTTTCAAAAATATTTTCTTTCGAAAATTGAAGATAACTCAAAAAATATGGCGAATTTTGAAAAACGGACTTCGCAGTTCGATTAGAAATTGAATTCTACATTCATTTCATGTATCGTATGTTAAGAAATGAAAAAAGTTTTTTCGGCTTAAAAACATAGAAGGGGGGTGCCTTGACATTTTGCGAAACTCGGAAATCGATGGTTTTCAGCTGAAGATTACTCAAAAACTATAAGACATATTTAGAATGTGAAAACACCTTATGAAAATTTGGACTTTCGACTATAATCTTGGTGCTATTTGAAATCGGTAATTATAGAGATAAGGTGCGAAAACGGCGTTTGAAAAAAGGCTTGCAAGCTGAAAACTGGGAAATGTTAAAATGAAGCAATTTTTTTAGCATTAAAACGCTCATAACTCGGTAACCGTTAGTGATATTGAGCCGATTTTTTCACAGATCGATTATAGATTAAATTCTACACTCGATTATGGTATCGCACATGAAAATTTTTCAAAAATATTTTCTTTCGAAAATTGAAGATAACTCAAAAATATGGCGAATTTTGAAAAACGGACTTCGCAGTTCGATTAGAAATTGAATTCTACATTCATTTCATGTATCGTATGTTAAGAAATGAAAAAAAAGTTTTTTCGGCCTAAAAACATAGAAGGGGGGTGCCTTGACATTTTGCGAAACTCGGAAATCGATGGTTTTCAGCTGAAGATTACTCAAAAACTATAAGACATATTTAGAATGTGAAAACACCTTATGAAAATTTGGACTTTCGACTATAATCTTGGTGCTATTTGAAATCGGTAATTATAGAGATAAGGTGCGAAAACGGCGTTTGAAAAAAGGCTTGCAAGCTGAAAACTGGGAAATGTTAAAATGAAGCAATTTTTTTAGCATTAAAACGCTCATAACTCGGTAACCGTTAGTGATATTGAGCCGATTTTTTCACAGATCGATTATAGATTAAATTCTACACTCGATTATGGTATCGCACATGAAAATTTTTCAAAAATATTTTCTTTCGAAAATTGAAGATAACTCAAAAAATATGGCGAATTTTGAAAAACGGACTTCGCAGTTCGATTAGAAATTGAATTCTACATTCATTTCATGTATCGTATGTTAAGAAATGAAAAAAAGTTTTTTCGGCTTAAAAACGTAGAAGGGGGGTGCCTTGACATTTTGCGAAACTCGGAAATCGATGGTTTTCAGCTGAAGATTACTCAAAAACTATAAGACATATTTAGAATGTGAAAACACCTTATGAAAATTTGGACTTTCGACTATAATCTTGGTGCTATTTGAAATCGGTAATTATAGAGATAAGGTGCGAAAACGGCGTTTGAAAAAAGGCTTGCAAGCTGAAAACTGGGAAATGTTAAAATGAAGCAATTTTTTTAGCATTAAAACGCTCATAACTCGGTAACCGTTAGTGATATTGAGCCGATTTTTTCACAGATCGATTATAGATTAAATTCTACACTCGATTATGGTATCGCACATGAAAATTTTTCAAAAATATTTTCTTTCGAAAATTGAAGATAACTCAAAAAATATGGCGAATTTTGAAAAACGGACTTCGCAGTTCGATTAGAAATTGAATTCTACATTCATTTCATGTATCGTATGTTAAGAAATGAAAAAAAAGTTTTTTCGGCCTAAAAACATAGAAGGGGGGTGCCTTGACATTTTGCGAAACTCGGAAATCGATGGTTTTCAGCTGAAGATTACTCAAAAACTATAAGACATATTTAGAATGTGAAAACACCTTATATGAGAAAATTTGGACTTTCGACTATAATCTTGGTGCTATTTGAAATCGGTAATTATAGAGATAAGGTGCGAAAACGGCGTTTGAAAAAAGGCTTGCAAGCTGAAAACTGGGAAATGTTAAAATGAAGCAATTTTTTTAGCATTAAAACGCTCATAACTCGGTAACCGTTAGTGATATTGAGCCGATTTTTTCACAGATCGATTATAGATTAAATTCTACACTCGATTATGGTATCGCACATGAAAATTTTTCAAAAATATTTTCTTTCGAAAATTGAAGATAACTCAAAAAATATGGCGAATTTTGAAAAACGGACTTCGCAGTTCGATTAGAAATTGAATTCTACATTCATTTCATGTATCGTATGTTAAGAAATGAAAAAAAAGTTTTTTCGGCTTAAAAACATAGAAGGGGGGTGCCTTGACATTTTGCGAAACTCGGAAATCGATGGTTTTCAGCTGAAGATTACTCAAAAACTATAAGACATATTTAGAATGTGAAAACACCTTATGAAAATTTGGACTTTCGACTATAATCTTGGTGCTATTTGAAATCGGTAATTATAGAGATAAGGTGCGAAAACGGCGTTTGAAAAAAGGCTTGCAAGCTGAAAACTGGGAAATGTTAAAATGAAGCAATTTTTTTAGCATTAAAACGCTCATAACTCGGTAACCGTTAGTGATATTGAGCCGATTTTTTCACAGATCGATTATAGATTAAATTCTACACTCGATTATGGTATCGCACATGAAAATTTTTCAAAAATATTTTCTTTCGAAAATTGAAGATAACTCAAAAAATATGGCGAATTTTGAAAAACGGACTTCGCAGTTCGATTAGAAATTGAATTCTACATTCATTTCATGTATCGTATGTTAAGAAATGAAAAAAGTTTTTCGGCCTAAAAACATAGAAGGGGGGTGCCTTGACATTTTGCGAAACTCGGAAATCGATGGTTTTCAGCTGAAGATTACTCAAAAACTATAAGACATATTTAGAATGTGAAAACACCTTATGAAAATTTGGACTTTCGACTATAATCTTGGTGCTATTTGAAATCGGTAATTATAGAGATAAGGTGCGAAAACGGCGTTTGAAAAAAAGGCTTGCAAGCTGAAAACTGGGAAATGTTAAAATGAAGCAATTTTTTAGCATTAAAACGCTCATAACTCGGTAACCGTTAGTGATATTGAGCCGATTTTTTCACAGATCGATTATAGATTAAATTCTACACTCGATTATGGTATCGCACATGAAAATTTTTCAAAAATATTTTCTTTCGAAAATTGAAGATAACTCAAAAAATATGGCGAATTTTGAAAAACGGACTTCGCAGTTCGATTAGAAATTGAATTCTACATTCATTTCATGTATCGTATGTTAAGAAATGAAAAAAAAGTTTTTCGGCCTAAAAACATAGAAGGGGGGTGCCTTGACATTTTGCGAAACTCGGAAATCGATGGTTTTCAGCTGAAGATTACTCAAAAACTATAAGACATATTTAGAATGTGAAAACACCTTATGAAAATTTGGACTTTCGACTATAATCTTGGTGCTATTTGAAATCGGTAATTATAGAGATAAGGTGCGAAAACGGCGTTTGAAAAAAAGGCTTGCAAGCTGAAAACTGGGAAATGTTAAAATGAAGCAATTTTTTAGCATTAAAACGCTCATAACTCGGTAACCGTTAGTGATATTGAGCCGATTTTTCACAGATCGATTATAGATTAAATTCTACACTCGATTATGGTATCGCACATGAAAATTTTTCAAAAATATTTTCTTTCGAAAATTGAAGATAACTCAAAAAATATGGCGAATTTTGAAAAACGGACTTCGCAGTTCGATTAGAAATTGAATTCTACATTCATTTCATGTATCGTATGTTAAGAAATGAAAAAAAAGTTTTTTCGGCTTAAAAACATAGAAGGGGGGTGCCTTGACATTTTGCGAAACTCGGAAATCGATGGTTTTCAGCTGAAGATTACTCAAAAACTATAAGACATATTTAGAATGTGAAAACACCTTATGAAAATTTGGACTTTCGACTATAATCTTGGTGCTATTTGAAATCGGTAATTATAGAGATAAGGTGCGAAAACGGCGTTTGAAAAAAGGCTTGCAAGCTGAAAACTGGGAAATGTTAAAATGAAGCAATTTTTTTAGCATTAAAACGCTCATAACTCGGTAACCGTTAGTGATATTGAGCCGATTTTTTCACAGATCGATTATAGATTAAATTCTACACTCGATTATGGTATCGCACATGAAAATTTTTCAAAAATATTTTCTTTCGAAAATTGAAGATAACTCAAAAAATATGGCGAATTTTGAAAAACGGACTTCGCAGTTCGATTAGAAATTGAATTCTACATTCATTTCATGTATCGTATGTTAAGAAATGAAAAAAAGTTTTTTCGGCTTAAAAACGTAGAAGGGGGGTGCCTTGACATTTTGCGAAACTCGGAAATCGATGGTTTTCAGCTGAAGATTACTCAAAAACTATAAGACATATTTAGAATGTGAAAACACCTTATGAAAATTTGGACTTTCGACTATAATCTTGGTGCTATTTGAAATCGGTAATTATAGAGATAAGGTGCGAAAACGGCGTTTGAAAAAAGGCTTGCAAGCTGAAAACTGGGAAATGTTAAAATGAAGCAATTTTTTAGCATTAAAACGCTCATAACTCGGTAACCGTTAGTGATATTGAGCCGATTTTTTTCACAGATCGATTATAGATTAAATTCTACACTCGATTATGGTATCGCACATGAAAATTTTTCAAAAATATTTTCTTTCGAAAATTGAAGATAACTCAAAAAATATGGCGAATTTTGAAAAACGGACTTCGCAGTTCGATTAGAAATTGAATTCTACATTCATTTCATGTATCGTATGTTAAGAAATGAAAAAAAAGTTTTTTCGGCCTAAAAACATAGAAGGGGGGTGCCTTGACATTTTGCGAAACTCGGAAATCGATGGTTTTCAGCTGAAGATTACTCAAAAACTATAAGACATATTTAGAATGTGAAAACACCTTATGAAAATTTGGACTTTCGACTATAATCTTGGTGCTATTTGAAATCGGTAATTATAGAGATAAGGTGCGAAAACGGCGTTTGAAAAAAGGCTTGCAAGCTGAAAACTGGGAAATGTTAAAATGAAGCAATTTTTTAGCATTAAAACGCTCATAACTCGGTAACCGTTAGTGATATTGAGCCGATTTTTCACAGATCGATTATAGATTAAATTCTACACTCGATTATGGTATCGCACATGAAAATTTTTCAAAAATATTTTCTTTCGAAAATTGAAGATAACTCAAAAAATATGGCGAATTTTGAAAAACGGACTTCGCAGTTCGATTAGAAATTGAATTCTACATTCATTTCATGTATCGTATGTTAAGAAATGAAAAAAAGTTTTTTCGGCTTAAAAACGTAGAAGGGGGTGCCTTGACATTTTGCGAAACGGAAATCGATGGTTTTCAGCTGAAGATTACTCAAAAACTATAAGACATATTTAGAATGTGAAAACACCTTATGAAAATTTGGACTTTCGACTATAATCTTGGTGCTATTTGAAATCGGTAATTATAGAGATAAGGTGCGAAAACGGCGTTTGAAAAAAAAGGCTTGCAAGCTGAAAACTGGGAAATGTTAAAATGAAGCAATTTTTTAGCATTAAAACGCTCATAACTCGGTAACCGTTAGTGATATTGAGCCGATTTTTTCACAGATCGATTATAGATTAAATTCTACACTCGATTATGGTATCGCACATGAAAATTTTTCAAAAATATTTTCTTTCGAAAATTGAAGATAACTCAAAAAATATGGCGAATTTTGAAAAACGGACTTCGCAGTTCGATTAGAAATTGAATTCTACATTCATTTCATGTATCGTATGTTAAGAAATGAAAAAAAAGTTTTTTCGGCCTAAAAACATAGAAGGGGGGTGCCTTGACATTTTGCGAAACTCGGAAATCGATGGTTTTCAGCTGAAGATTACTCAAAAACTATAAGACATATTTAGAATGTGAAAACACCTTATGAAAATTTGGACTTTCGACTATAATCTTGGTGCTATTTGAAATCGGTAATTATAGAGATAAGGTGCGAAAACGGCGTTTAAAAAAAGGCTTGCAAGCTGAAAACTGGGAAATGTTAAAATGAAGCAATTTTTTAGCATTAAAACGCTCATAACTCGGTAACCGTTAGTGATATTGAGCCGATTTTTTCACAGATCGATTATAGATTAAATTCTACACTCGATTATGGTATCGCACATGAAAATTTTTCAAAAATATTTTCTTTCGAAAATTGAAGATAACTCAAAAAATATGGCGAATTTTGAAAAACGGACTTCGCAGTTCGATTAGAAATTGAATTCTACATTCATTTCATGTATCGTATGTTAAGAAATGAAAAAAGTTTTTTCGGCTTAAAAACATAGAAGGGGGGTGCCTTGACATTTTGCGAAACTCGGAAATCGATGGTTTTCAGCTGAAGATTACTCAAAAACTATAAGACATATTTAGAATGTGAAAACACCTTATGAAAATTTGGACTTTCGACTATAATCTTGGTGCTATTTGAAATCGGTAATTATAGAGATAAGGTGCGAAAACGGCGTTTGAAAAAAAGGCTTGCAAGCTGAAAACTGGGAAATGTTAAAATGAAGCAATTTTTTAGCATTAAAACGCTCATAACTCGGTAACCGTTAGTGATATTGAGCCGATTTTTTTCACAGATCGATTATAGATTAAATTCTACACTCGATTATGGTATCGCACATGAAAATTTTTCAAAAATATTTTCTTTCGAAAATTGAAGATAACTCAAAAATATGGCGAATTTTGAAAAACGGACTTCGCAGTTCGATTAGAAATTGAATTCTACATTCATTTCATGTATCGTATGTTAAGAAATGAAAAAAAGTTTTTCGGCCTAAAAACATAGAAGGGGGTGCCTTGACATTTTGCGAAACTCGAAATCGATGGTTTTCAGCTGAAGATTACTCAAAAACTATAAGACATATTTAGAATGTGAAAACACCTTATGAAAATTTGGACTTTCGACTATAATCTTGGTGCTATTTGAAATCGGTAATTATAGAGATAAGGTGCGAAAACGGCGTTTGAAAAAAGGCTTGCAAGCTGAAAACTGGGAAATGTTAAAATGAAGCAATTTTTTAGCATTAAAACGCTCATAACTCGGTAACCGTTAGTGATATTGAGCCGATTTTTTTCACAGATCGATTATAGATTAAATTCTACACTCGATTATGGTATCGCACATGAAAATTTTTCAAAAATATTTTCTTTCGAAAATTGAAGATAACTCAAAAAATATGGCGAATTTTGAAAAACGGACTTCGCAGTTCGATTAGAAATTGAATTCTACATTCATTTCATGTATCGTATGTTAAGAAATGAAAAAAAAGTTTTTTCGGCTTAAAAACATAGAAGGGGGTGCCTTGACATTTTGCGAAACTCGGAAATCGATGGTTTTCAGCTGAAGATTACTCAAAAACTATAAGACATATTTAGAATGTGAAAACACCTTATGAAAATTTGGACTTTCGACTATAATCTTGGTGCTATTTGAAATCGGTAATTATAGAGATAAGGTGCGAAAACGGCGTTGAAAAAAAAGGCTTGCAAGCTGAAAACTGGGAAATGTTAAAATGAAGCAATTTTTTAGCATTAAAACGCTCATAACTCGGTAACCGTTAGTGATATTGAGCCGATTTTTTTCACAGATCGATTATAGATTAAATTCTACACTCGATTATGGTATCGCACATGAAAATTTTTCAAAAATATTTTCTTTCGAAAATTGAAGATAACTCAAAAATATGGCGAATTTTGAAAAACGGACTTCGCAGTTCGATTAGAAATTGAATTCTACATTCATTTCATGTATCGTATGTTAAGAAATGAAAAAAAAGTTTTTCGGCTTAAAAACATAGAAGGGGGGTGCCTTGACATTTTGCGAAACTCGGAAATCGATGGTTTTCAGCTGAAGATTACTCAAAAACTATAAGACATATTTAGAATGTGAAAACACCTTATGAAAATTTGGACTTTCGACTATAATCTTGGTGCTATTTGAAATCGGTAATTATAGAGATAAGGTGCGAAAACGGCGTTTGAAAAAAAGGCTTGCAAGCTGAAAACTGGGAAATGTTAAAATGAAGCAATTTTTTTAGCATTAAAACGCTCATAACTCGGTAACCGTTAGTGATATTGAGCCGATTTTTTCACAGATCGATTATAGATTAAATTCTACACTCGATTATGGTATCGCACATGAAAATTTTTCAAAAATATTTTCTTTCGAAAATTGAAGATAACTCAAAAAATATGGCGAATTTTGAAAAACGGACTTCGCAGTTCGATTAGAAATTGAATTCTACATTCATTTCATGTATCGTATGTTAAGAAATGAAAAAGTTTTTTCGGCTTAAAAACATAGAAGGGGGGTGCCTTGACATTTTGCGAAACTCGGAAATCGATGGTTTTCAGCTGAAGATTACTCAAAAACTATAAGACATATTTAGAATGTGAAAACACCTTATGAAAATTTGGACTTTCGACTATAATCTTGGTGCTATTTGAAATCGGTAATTATAGAGATAAGGTGCGAAAACGGCGTTTGAAAAAAAGGCTTGCAAGCTGAAAACTGGGAAATGTTAAAATGAAGCAATTTTTTAGCATTAAAACGCTCATAACTCGGTAACCGTTAGTGATATTGAGCCGATTTTTTCACAGATCGATTATAGATTAAATTCTACACTCGATTATGGTATCGCACATGAAAATTTTTCAAAAATATTTTCTTTCGAAAATTGAAGATAACTCAAAAAATATGGCGAATTTTGAAAAACGGACTTCGCAGTTCGATTAGAAATTGAATTCTACATTCATTTCATGTATCGTATGTTAAGAAATGAAAAAAAGTTTTTCGGCTTAAAAACATAGAAGGGGGGTGCCTTGACATTTTGCGAAACTCGGAAATCGATGGTTTTCAGCTGAAGATTACTCAAAAACTATAAGACATATTTAGAATGTGAAAACACCTTATGAAAATTTGGACTTTCGACTATAATCTTGGTGCTATTTGAAATCGGTAATTATAGAGATAAGGTGCGAAAACGGCGTTTGAAAAAAAGGCTTGCAAGCTGAAAACTGGGAAATGTTAAAATGAAGCAATTTTTTAGCATTAAAACGCTCATAACTCGGTAACCGTTAGTGATATTGAGCCGATTTTTTCACAGATCGATTATAGATTAAATTCTACACTCGATTATGGTATCGCACATGAAAATTTTTCAAAAATATTTTCTTTCGAAAATTGAAGATAACTCAAAAAATATGGCGAATTTTGAAAAACGGACTTCGCAGTTCGATTAGAAATTGAATTCTACATTCATTTCATGTATCGTATGTTAAGAAATGAAAAAAAAGTTTTTTCGGCTTAAAAACATAGAAGGGGGGTGCCTTGACATTTTGCGAAACTCGGAAATCGATGGTTTTCAGCTGAAGATTACTCAAAAACTATAAGACATATTTAGAATGTGAAAACACCTTATGAAAATTTGGACTTTCGACTATAATCTTGGTGCTATTTGAAATCGGTAATTATAGAGATAAGGTGCGAAAACGGCGTTTGAAAAAAGGCTTGCAAGCTGAAAACTGGGAAATGTTAAAATGAAGCAATTTTTTAGCATTAAAACGCTCATAACTCGGTAACCGTTAGTGATATTGAGCCGATTTTTTCACAGATCGATTATAGATTAAATTCTACACTCGATTATGGTATCGCACATGAAAATTTTTCAAAAATATTTTCTTTCGAAAATTGAAGATAACTCAAAAAATATGGCGAATTTTGAAAAACGGACTTCGCAGTTCGATTAGAAATTGAATTCTACATTCATTTCATGTATCGTATGTTAAGAAATGAAAAAAGTTTTTTCGGCTAAAAACATAGAAGGGGGTGCCTTGACATTTTGCGAAACTCGAAATCGATGGTTTTCAGCTGAAGATTACTCAAAAACTATAAGACATATTTAGAATGTGAAAACACCTTATGAAAATTTGGACTTTCGACTATAATCTTGGTGCTATTTGAAATCGGTAATTATAGAGATAAGGTGCGAAAACGGCGTTTGAAAAAAGGCTTGCAAGCTGAAAACTGGGAAATGTTAAAATGAAGCAATTTTTTAGCATTAAAACGCTCATAACTCGGTAACCGTTAGTGATATTGAGCCGATTTTTTCACAGATCGATTATAGATTAAATTCTACACTCGATTATGGTATCGCACATGAAAATTTTCAAAAATATTTTTTTTCGAAAATTGAAGATAACTCAAAAAATATGGCGAATTTTGAAAAACGGACTTCGCAGTTCGATTAGAAATTGAATTCTACATTCATTTCATGTATCGTATGTTAAGAAATGAAAAAAGTTTTTTCGGCTTAAAAACATAGAAGGGGGTGCCTTGACATTTTGCGAAACTCGAAATCGATGGTTTTCAGCTGAAGATTACTCAAAAACTATAAGACATATTTAGAATGTGAAAACACCTTATGAAAATTTGGACTTTCGACTATAATCTTGGTGCTATTTGAAATCGGTAATTATAGAGATAAGGTGCGAAAACGGCGTTTGAAAAAAGGCTTGCAAGCTGAAAACTGGGAAATGTTAAAATGAAGCAATTTTTTAGCATTAAAACGCTCATAACTCGGTAACCGTTAGTGATATTGAGCCGATTTTTCACAGATCGATTATAGATTAAATTCTACACTCGATTATGGTATCGCACATGAAAATTTTTCAAAATATTTTTTTTCGAAAATTGAAGATAACTCAAAAAATATGGCGAATTTTGAAAAACGGACTTCGCAGTTCGATTAGAAATTGAATTCTACATTCATTTCATGTATCGTATCGTAAGAAATGAAAAAAAAGTTTTTTCGGCTTAAAAACATAGAAGGGGGTGCCTTGACATTTTGCGAAACTCGGAAATCGATGGTTTTCAGCTGAAGATTACTCAAAAACTATAAGACATATTTAGAATGTGAAAACACCTTATGAAAATTTGGACTTTCGACTATAATCTGGTGCTATTTGAAATCGGTAATTATATAGATAAGGTGCGAAAACGGCGTTTTGAAAAAAAGGCTTGCAAGCTGAAAACTGGGAAATGTTAAAATGAAGCAATTTTTTAGCATTAAAACGCTCATAACTCGGTAACCGTTAGTGATATTGAGCCGATTTTTCACAGATCGATTATAGATTAAATTCTACACTCGATTATGGTATCGCACATGAAAATTTTCAAAAATATTTTTTTTCGAAAATTGAAGATAACTCAAAAAATATGGCGAATTTTGAAAAACGGACTTCGCAGTTCGATTAGAAATTGAATTCTACATTCATTTCATGTATCGTATGTTAAGAAATGAAAAAAGTTTGAACAAAAGATACATGAAAAATAAAAACACTATGTGAAAATTTGGACTTTCCTCTTTAATACCATCGGTATTGGACCCAAACTAACCTGTGAAATCGGCTTCTGAATAAAGGCTTGCAAGTGGCGAAACTGTTTTGTTAAAAATGGATCTGTTTTTCTGACTTTAAATGCTTATATTTCTTAAACGTCAAGATATCGAGTTAAAATTTTCATAGGTTAATCCACTTATCATTTTGCATCATTTGATTTACAAATTATAATTTTTCTGGACAAACTAGATTTACTATTACACCACCGTCTGAGTTCTACAAATACTGTATTTAATAATTACTACTAAAACAGTTTCTAATTTTCGCCACCAGATAGTAGCAAATTTGTACTGTAAAATGCAATTAATTTAGTCTATTAAGTGTAGAGTGCATTGTAAGAAAATATAAATTTTGAAAAATTGAAACTGCAATTCGATTCAAAATAAATCTGCACCTTTTAATGTATTCAGGCAAAAGAAATACAAAAACTGTTTTTTTTTTTTAATCTGTGAAACGTGTTACACATTTTCTAAATGCTGGAAAAATTGTCTATACCGATTAGACTAATACCTGTTAACCAAACCATAATTAACTAAAAATTTTTGAAGATTACTCAATATTTATCTTTGAGATTAAAACTTTTGTAAAGTAGGAAAACTGGAAATAACAAAACAATTTTTTTATAAATATTTTTCTGTACTTACAACTTTCACAGTTTATAAAAACAAAAACAACTGATCCCCTTAGTCTAGTTGTCTTATTCAAGTTATTGTTTTGACATATTCTTTTTTTTTTAATAACAACCAACCAATACAGTGCTAAATAATACAGGAAGTGTACAATTAGATTTTACAATATTACTAATTTCACCGAACATGTGAAGCAAGGCCTAAAACATTTTAAGGGTATTTTATACTTTATAAACGTATAAAATACTCGGAGATAAATAAACATACAAAAGATTTTGCTAAAAAATAAAATTTGTTATATACTAAATATGATTTACAGAAACAAATATAATTATTAATATATATTTTTATTTTATGAAATTATTTTAAGTGTAACTCTGTAGAATTTGTGGAAAAAAATTATTTGTTTTTGGTATCAAATATTCGTTCATGATTTGGGATGGCTGGGAAATGCATAATACATGTGTCGGTTCGGCTTCTTTGATAGCGAACGCATACTTGGAATCAAATCAGTAATTTATTCAGCCTAGTACAGCGTTACTTTAATTCAACAGAAGTAAATACACAAATTGCATTTATACTCAAAATCCGAACAGACTATGGAACAGAATTGCTATATAAGTGAAGTACAGATTTTATTTTCTACAAAAAAAAATAAAACAAAATGAATTAGTATAATTACGTATAACAAAAATAAAAATAATACTGTTTACCTAAAAAAAGGAGGTATATCATTAATTTTTTGATCTTGTTATTGGACTCTACAATTGACTAATATTTACAATATATACACTGGGTTTAAAAAATTGTTCACCGCTTCTTATTTATCAGTGCTAAACCTTTCTCTTTAAACCAGGACTTGTATAAAAATAAATGTGCAGATATTTGTTTTTCAAATAACATCTATAGTAACAGATTAAACCAAAATCTCAAATTGAAAATGGGTTAGTCTGAGGGTTATTGAACAAATTCGAGTAATTTGAACAAATTGCAATAAAATTTTGCTCGGAGACTATTCTAAAATTGCACATTCACTGTTAATTTACAATGATACAACTCCTGGTTCTAACAGACGTATAGCGATGATTTCACATTAACCTGTCTACACTGTACATTTTATTTGGCAAGATATTTATTTATTACCAAACACACAATTAAAAACTCAATCTTTCATTGGCAAACCAATTTTCTGTACTCAACTAAAAAATCAAATCTACTTTCCTTTTGCAGATACAACAAATAAAATTATCAAAAATAGTTTGTTAGGAAGCATTTTCTAAAATTCAGAAAATAAAATTAAGAAACAAACGTCAATTTTTAAACTACTGAAGTCTAAACATACAAAAAATTATATTCAGTAATTCAAATTTAAACTTAAAATAGTTTTTAAATCTAAGATTGTATGAAATAAGGAAATGCGGCTACAATATTTTTTGGGATTTCCTTCAGTTATACCACGACAACAAGAATGAAAAACTAAAACAAGCATTAAAATGTTTTAGAACTGTATCTGTGAAAATAATCTAGCAAGTGACAACAACAGCTGCTATTACAGATGAAGTCAACATTATGATTACAAAGAGATAAATGAGCTTGACAGTAAACTGAAATCAATCAACTTGAAACCTTTGGACACCCATAGGTACGTTTTTCAGTCAGTACAATTACGTACCCAAAATATTACTGATATACAAAACATTGCTAACAGTGATGCTGGCACTTACAATGTCGCAAACAGTGACGCCATGACAGTTTGCGTCAGTTAAAGGATTAACTATAACAAAGCGTCACAGGATCTGTTTTTCTGCTCGATTTATTCTAGACGATAACTTAATAAAGAAAATTAAAAGAAAGCCAGATGACATAACAAATAACACAAAGTCAAAAAGAACAATGAAAGGCTCAAAATGTGAATGTAGAGGAATAAGACTGGAAAAAAATGATAAAATAAGAGATGAGGATGATAGGGTAAATGAATACAGTTTATGCGATTCCACATTTAGTCAATTTGCAGTTCTACAATAAAACCACAAATTACTGACTTCTGACTATTGTGTTTTACGCCTACCCATTCAGGCCTTTAACACTGTGTATCCTGAACAGAAACACACACATTTTAAATAAAGGAATTAAGGAAAAAAATTTAGTTTAAAAAAATAAATTACAAGCTGTAGAAACGTTAAAAAATGGTGTAAAGTTTGTAAAGTTGCTCATCGGTAAAGCATATAACGTTCCTCGTTTCGTTTGTAATCACGCTCATTGATCTCAATGATTAACGTCGATTAGGTAAAAAATAAGAGCTGAAATGTCGTTATTTTTCATATGGCAAACTTATTTTTAATTATAAAATTTATTGAATGACTAATTAGTAATACGGGATGCTTAAATTAACCAACTCAACAGTTCCACACACACGTCACAGTACAAATTAACCGTGGAAATTAAAGGATTGTTGTGTTATTTTGCAATTACTAACCGGCATTCAGCCTATAAAATTTGTTCTCAGCTACCTTGTTTGTATAAAACTAATTTGCCATCACCTTCTAAATACTTTTCTATTAGTTGTCATCTTACTTATGCTGGCCTAATTATATGCTATAAAAATTAGTATAAAAAAATTACGCTGTCAAAAACTATTCTGACATTTACAAATATATTAAATCACCAATGGCCACAAGTACGATATTTATGTTTACTAAATCTTATAAAACATTTACACACTCTTTCATCTTCTAACAGATTATTAATGTACAAATATTAAATCGACAAATTTATATAAATTATTAGTAATAAAATCTTAAATTCTAAGCTCAACAAGACACATGTATTTGCCTACTTGAAGAAAATGTAACGAGTTTTAAAATAACTGCAGTACGTGAGCTGTTTCTTGTTGACGTAACAGTTTCCGAAAATATTTTTTTACACTCTTTTTGAAAATCCGATAATTAGCATTAAAATTTACTTAAACATTTTAAACTTTAAAGCTCAACTGAAAATACAAAAATTAATCCTGACTGCTGTCAAATCTATTTTTTAAATTTCACTTGATTTTAAAAAATTCAAAATTTAAATTCATGTAAAAGTTAATGCTGATTACGATGGTGAAATCAGATTTTCAAAAGAGTGCAAAAGAATTTTTTCTTTTTAGGTTTTGAAATGGCCGCTATTTAGAAATAATAAACATATTTTGGTGGGTAAAAAACTTATTCAAACTATTAACATAATCAATTTCCGTACAAAGTTTGAATAAAATCGGACCAGAAACATATATAGAGGCCTATAAATATATAAAAATTTTAATGGCCCTTCATAAAGTCAAAATCTCCGCTCATTTCAAGGTCTTATAATGATACGGCTGCTCAAATAACTCATTTTTCAAATTTATTAAGAACTCAAAATGAATTTATAACCAAACAAATTTGCCCAAAAAATGTAGGAATACTTTTTGGTTGTTCTTCTTCTCTTCGTTTCACCCTCTTTGGGGTACGCTGAATTAATCATTTCTTGCGCTGTACTTTTCTTTGTTCCCAGTCTTCTTCATTCTTTCCGATCTTCTTTTCCTCTCCTCTTCTGAAATGATAGCTTTAGGTTTTATCTTGGAATCTTATTCTTTCGTCTTTGGTAATTGTCTTAGCAGTTTGGTCAAGCAATGAATCTTCTGTAATTTTTAATTCTATTAGGTCTTTTTCAATTTCTTTAAACCAGTTCGGTTTTGTTTTACGATTATGGAAAAAATCAAACACTTGTTTCGTTAATCTATTAGAGTTCATTCTAAGAAGATGGCCGTAAAAATTTATTCTCCTTTTTCTCATAGTATCTGACAATTTTTCAATTTTCTTGTAGAGAGCTTCATTTCTTATATTATACTACCTTATTATCCTGAAATTTTGTTCCTATAATTTTTCTTAAGATTTTCCTTTCCGTTATTTCAAGCTTTTCTATCTGGCCTATGCGATTCATGGTTAATGTTTCTGCTGCGTACAGTGCTTCCGGCTTGATCACTGTTTTATAATGTTTAATTTTGGACTCCCATGAAAGGGATTTCTTATTGTATGTTTCTTTCATCAATTGGAAGGCCAATTCAAGTTTGTTTTTCCTGGATTCCATTGCCTTGCCCTCATCTGCATTCCAACTAATCCATTCACCAAGATATTTGAACTCTTTTACAATTTCTATTTTCTGTTCTTGGATTTTAAGGTATTTATTTGGGTATTTGTTGTTTGTCATGATTTTGGTCTTTTCAAAAGATATGTTTAGACCTATTTTAGCTGCTTGTTTCTTCAATTCAAGAATCTGCTCCCTTGCTTCCTCCATTTTTGGTTGTTCATTGAATAGGTTTTTAATTATGTTTCAATTACATTTAAAAAGCGCTAAATTTAATAGCAATTTGCTACTTTGGTTTCTAAAAATTTACAAAAACTACAGACACTTTTTCACTTATTAATTTCTAGCAGAAAATGACCTACTGAAGCAGCCTAAGACTTTGAAATGTGCACTGATTGGGAAGTCTTTCAAATTTGATATGGTTGACACACTAGTGTCAACAGCTTTGATCTGATTTGACTCAAGTTGGTACTAACATTTAGTTTAGCCACCACTGAATAAATCACCATTTATTATTTTACCTACAACTTTTTTGAAAATTTCATTTAATCAAAACAGCTTTGAAGACTGCATACTGTAAACAATAAATTCGACTGTATTAAACAAATACCTACAAAATTTATGAAATGTACATTTAGATAAATAATAGTAGTCTAAATACAGTAGTCTCGATTGACCATCATTCTCAAAACCACTGGGGTACCGGATGACAGAACAGACAGATAACAGAAATAGACCACTTGTACTTTCAGAGTTCAATAAAAATAACATACTACACTGTTTATAACACAGAATGTTTTGTTAGTATTATTTTGGAAAAGGTTATAAAACTTGAATTTTCTATTTAATTCTAATTATGTATTATACAAATTTTACATACACAGATCTTCAATACAGTAAATTATCCATACTTCACATTTTGATAAGTATTTATGTAACCTATGCAAGAGCATCTCTACGAGAGTGGTCTGATAAGTTTCCGACCTCAATATGAAGATAGCAGCACTCGAATTTCATTGTTCATCTGTTAACAGTTAGTCAGTCCAAAGTTTCAGCCATTTTGGACGCGCAGTTGTTATGTAACAGTCGTTTGAGTGAGTTGATGTATTTTTATGAAAATGGACAAAATCGAGTATCGAGCTATCATTAAATATTTGTTTTTGAAAGGCAATACGCCTACGCAAATCAAAGATGAGTTGGATTCTGTGTATGAGGACTCTGCACCATCATTTACCACAGTGAATTTAAACGTGGCCGTAAGAGCTTGGGAGACGATGAACGTTCGGAACGTCCAAAAACTACAACTACCGACGAAAACATCGCCAAAGTTCACCAAATAGTGCTAGATGACCGCCGAATTAAAGTGAGAGAGATAGCAGATGTTATGAACATGTCAAAAGAACGTGTTTGTCACATATTAAATCAACATTTAGACATGAGAAAGCTGTCCACGTGTTGGGTGCCGCATTTGCTCATGTTAGACCAAAAATGTGTTCGAATGAACATTTCCAATGCTCTGTTGGCGCAGTTTAGGCGCAATAAATCCCAGTTTTGGCGCAGATTAATTACTGTAGATGAAACTTGGGTACATCATTATACGCCCGAAACAAAAATACAGTCCAAACAGTGGACTGCAAAGGGGGAACTGGCTCCAAAAACAACAAAAAACTGTTTTTTCGGCTGGGAAAGTGATGGCAACTGTTTTTTTAGGATAGTCATGGAGTTATTTTAATCGACTATCTTCAAAAAGGAAAAATCATTACAGGAGCATACTACGCATCATTACTTGACAAGCTGAAGTCAGAACTTGCGGGAAAACGGCCACATTTGCAGAAAAAGAAAATCCTGTTTCACCAAGACAACGCACCGTCTCACACCTCAGCGGTTGCCATGGCGAAAATCCACGAATTACGGTTTGAATTCCTTGACCATCCGACTTACTCACCAGATCTAGCCCCAAGCGACTTCTTTTTGTTCCCTCATCTAAAAATTGCGCTCAGAGGACAGAGATTTTCGTCAAATGAAGAGGCAATCACCTTCGTGAACAATTATTTTGCAGAGAAAAATGCCGAGTACCATTTGGACGGGTTACAGAGATGGGAGCATCGCTGGGAGAAGTGTGTAGAGGTACAAGGAGACTATGTTGAAAAATAAAAAAAAAATTTCTGAAAAAATGTCTTGTATCTTTGTTAGGTCGGAAACTTTTCAGACCACCCTCGTATGTGCCTGTTATGCAATCGACTTATATGCTGAATAGTATTATCATATAGTGTGAGTGTGTTATCTTTCAACAGAAACATTCATGTACTCTCTGAATTTTTTGACACTATTTGAAGTGTTTCTATCTCATTCTATTAGATACGATCATTCAGTTTTCAAGCACCAATGCTTGCTTAAGGTAGCAATTAGTGTCAGCTGTCCGCCGCGTATGCTATGAACAAGTCGTGTCCAGTTAGTGTTTTGTTTTGTCTAGAATGTTACTTTTATTACTTATTGCAAATTATTTACTATGGAAGACTGCTTAAAAATGTCACTTGACGGTTAAAAGAAACTGACGGTTAAAGAATGACCGTTAATCAAGACTACTGTAAACAGGTTACAATTAATACAAACCATACGCAGATTAAGGACTGGCAATGTACATGTATTTTGTTGAACCTTGTACAATATTAAATTGTGTTTTATACATTAACAAAGTGTAAATACACATGAGGCATTACTATTCCTATATTTACACCCTCAATAAATAATTACTATTTATTCACAATAATGTGACCTTGTAAAGAGGTGACACCACATTCTTGTCGTAGGCAGTTTGAACATATTTTGCAGTTTTCTAACATATGTGTTAATCTGGAAGTTCGGTAAAACTTGGTTATAACTACTTTGGATTTAGCATATTTTTTTTCAAAAATCTGGCAAAAATTCATAGTTTAAATTTAAAACTTCCCCTTGTTTTTAACAACACTAAAATACTGAACTACAGAAAATCCTTCATTCAGTGGTCTTCATTCAGTGATTGTCTTACCCGTTTATTGTTTTTGTTTAGTTGTATACAAAAAATATAATGTTTTGTTAACTGTTTGGTTTCTTAGAACTTAGTACAGTACGTTTAAGAATGAATTTCTGGTACAGAATGTTTAATCATCAATGAACTGAAACTATCAATTCATAATACATATATCCATTTAAAAAATGTTATTTTTAAATTATGGTACAAAATATTTTCATCCATCAAAATTTCAAACAAAATAATAAGTGGTTTTTGTTGTCTGTTAAATTGAAAGACCCTCAAACACGGTTTTGTTAAATCAAAAGTTTATTGTATTCAATTTTAGTGTATAAAATTTCTTATACATTTTACTCCAAACTTTGCAGTAAAGACCTAAAAGAAACCTGCATAGCTCAAACACGGCTTTGTTAAATCAAGAGCTTATTGTATTCAATTTTAGTGTATAAAATTTCTTAATACATTTTACTCCAAATTTTGCAGTAAAGACCTAAAAGAAACCTGCTTAGCTTGTGTAGTTACAGTGGAGCTTTTTAAAACAGAATTTACACTTAAATTTTAGATTTCTTCTGGATTTGGTTCTTCTGGATTTTAGTAACTTCATTCAGTTGGCACTACTGGTTAATAGCAGAAATATATAGCCTATAGGCTCTTGTTAGTTTCACCATCTTGAATATAAATTAAAACTGACTTATTTATTGAACGCTAATCGCAATTCGCACAATACAGACGTTTCACATCTCATTCCATTACTACATTGGTTATTACTGTACTGATAATTTACTGCATCAATAAAATAACAACTAAGATTTTCACACCGCTGTACGCCATAATTTTATTGTGTTTTCTATTTCAATTTTTATTAAAATAAAATAACAGATGGTGTTAAATGTGAAATATGAGTTTTGTATCAAAGCATTTTCTACAGTTCTGGATTCAGATGCTTTGACGTTTTTGCGCAATCACTGAACTACAAAATTTGAGAAACCAAAAGGTAACATATTCTATTATTTTAATCATAAATTATGAATAAGAGAACACCATCGATCACTCTCATCTGACACCAACAGGCCTTAAGTTACCAGTTGCGATTTAATACGCTTTAATCCGAATATGCAAAGCTAACAAACCGATCTGAGCACTTATTGCAATGGTGCAATCAATCGGCTCCCGAGGATCTTGTACAGGTCTTAGATGTCACTCTCAAGGTCCCATAAACTCTACTATTGAAATGGTTATACGCACACAGTTGCTGTGTATCGAACTGTTCACAAGCTTATACAAAATAATTTTTGTTTGTTTGGTTTAAATGAAACTGGAGCTGTTACAGGATCGTTAAATATACACTTCTCCTCTAACCTTCAGAACACTTTGAGGCGTAGTTAACCAATTTTGTTTGAAAAAATATATATCCTAAATAAACTGGTCTGTTTTACTAGAATTCAATCGTTCCACTGTTTGTTTTTCACATTAACGAAGTGTTCATTACGTATTCAGTAATGTTGCGTACTCAGTATTATTTATTTGGAAATCCGTTTCCATCGCTTCAGCAATAGTTTTGTGCTCCGATTATTTTGTAATTTCCAATATTTAAAGAATATTTTAGAATAGCGAAGTTTATCAAACAGAACATTTCTAAGCTTGGAATTACAATTCCACAAAAGGTTAACTCATGATTTCGTGTTGTTAATACTCAAATATTTTGGAGCTATAGCGTATAATACTCCGGACTGGTTAACTACTTCTAATGCTAGGTTAGGTACATTTTTGGCAACAGAAGACAAACACAAGGGTTTTTCTAGTCGTGCTATCGCATGTCAAGCATTTTCACAAGAAAAAGTTTAATCGCAAAATACAAAAATATGTTCAAACAAAAACTAAAAGTAGTAGATGTTAATTGTCAATATACTAACACATAGTATAATACTATTTATATCTTCAAACTGCAATTCTCATATTTACAAAAATTTAGAAAAACTAATTCAATTAAAACTAGATACACTGTATCGTGTAATTTTATTAGTTATTTTAATCACATTTAAAAAAGTGTAATTATCAAACTTTCGATGTCTAAAATTAGAATTCGTTATGCTTAAATGTTAATACATGTTTCAAGTATGTCCACTAGTTATTGTATAATTTTTATCCGGCATAGTAAACTGTCCGTCCATTTTCATCATTTTCGCAGGCGAATGAGGAACCAATGGTTTTAATATGCTCATCCCGGTGGGCGGAGCTGGAGGGAACATGGCCGACAGACCCATCAGAGAAGCAGGCGATGGGAACTTACCTGACGCGAACAAAGCGTTGGCTATCTCCGCACTGAGTAATGAACTCGCTTTAGGCGTTGCAGGTATTGTGATCGGTAATGATGTAGATGTCGGTGGAGGAAGGTTGATCGTAGGCGGTTCCGTGACTCCGGTGCTACCAGGACAGACTAGCTCGCTTAAGTAATTCCAAAGGTTGCCATCAGACTGGTCTCGGGGAAATTTTGAAGTTAATGTCGTCTGAAAATAAATCCAAAGTTGTAGATTATCTTTAACTATAAGATAAGTCTCGGAGAAATTTAGTTTTTACTTTGATGTCTGTCTGTAGAAACACTTTGCGGGAGAATAAACAAATGATTAATATCAAAGAGGTCTATAAATCTTAGGATAATTATTTAATTAGTCAAACATTCTAGTTTAAATTTCAATTTACTTAAGACCAATTATTCAAATTTTGATCACAATTAAATATCTATAACTCAAAAGACAGTACAGAAAATTTGAAAAAGAAATTTTCAGTTTGGAAGTAGACTAGAAGAAAACAAAACAAACCCAGACTGCTGTTAGGGTGTTTTCACTGATTTATCCTCAACAAAAAATTATTAATTAAAACTGGTTTGGTCTTAAAATTACGAATCTTCAAATAAGTCCAAAATTCGCTGAACCAAATTTCCACTGTTTTGCTGGCAGCTTCTAAACTTTAAATTTGGGAACAATATCATATTTGTTTTGTAGGATGCTAAAATATTTCACTTAAACCTCTCTAAATAATTTAACTGAACATGAAAAACATTTTGCAATAAGTTCGAACCCTTTGGTCACCCCTCGCCCGAGTTCATGAAATCCATTTTGTTTCCACAGTGGAACTTGTTATTTTAAAGTAGCTCTGTCAGTACATACGTTTCCTACATCAAGCGCTGCTGTAGAGAGTTGGTGGGATGGGTAATTATTACGCATATTGACAGGGTAACTAGTTATAGGGAGGTTGCATCAATATGGCTGAATCGTACGATGCATAGTCATCGCAAGCCGAAGAAGAACAGTGCACCCCAAAGGCTGCATGACTAAAGGGACTCAGCTTAAAGGATGCGAACTCTGAAGAAAAGACAGCCTCCAGTTTTAACCTAACCTTACCTATGCATGCAGGGCTCTGTATGGGTGAACTTTAATTTCCCATTGAAAAAACTGTCAGAACTCACAGAACCCTAGGGAATTAGCAATAGTAAACCTGGGGAATGAAAGTAGTGTGGACATGGAAAAAATAGAGCTGTACAGAATTCACAATCAGTAAATGGCAGCAGATTGTGGTGATGCTGGCTTACCCAACCTTTAACAGAAGTGAAAGATGCGGTCAAAGATCTTAAATCAGTACAGAGCACAATGAAACAGTGGTAAATTACATTTGATGGATAAGGAAACCTAATCTAAGACTACGTGGCTCTTGCCAGCATGAGGCAAAGGGTGTTTGGCTTACAGGACCCTGAGGACTTGCAGCTGAATGAGCTAATCAGTTAACTGCTCGAACTTATTGAAGGAACACTATTTAATTAGCACCTACAAAGCTTAGTTGAACAATAGTTACTTTGGCCAAGGTGCCAGGGGCTATTAAACATCGTAACCTCAACATATCTAATCTAATCTCATCTATTTTAAAATACAATTGGTTTTAAAACATATATTAAAAAATAATCTAAAATCTATGACGATAAAAACTGAACATTATCATTTTTTCAAAACATTTCACAAGAGAATAAAAAAAGAATTTACGACACAATTGTAAAAAGCATTATAACATATGGTAGTGAGGTATGGCCAATTAAGAGCAGAACAGAAAGAATGCTATTGGCTATTGAGATGGACTTTTGGAGAAGAGCGGCAGGAAGATCAAGAAAAGAGAGAGTGAGAAATGAAAGTATACGGAGGATAATGGACGTAAGGCATACAATTGTAGAGGACATAAGAACAAAACAACTGGTTTGGTACGGGCACGTACAAAGAATGACGAATGAGCGAATTCCCAAAAAAATCATGCAATGGCGAACACCTGGAAGAAGAAAACGAGGAAGGCCGAGACTGAGCTGGAGAGAGGGAGTCGAAAAGGAAATAAAAAAAAGGTATCTAACAGAAGACCTGTGGTGGGACCGCGATCGGTAGAGGTTGGAGATCAGAAGAAGGCGTAGAATGTTGTAGACCGAATTATAGATAGAGATCATTTTTTCTTCGGCAGAATCGACAAACACATAATAAATGTTTTCTATTCATAAAGCACGCTTAAATACAATCCACACTTTCTTCTAATATAAATACCTTTAACTTATCCAGGTATGTGATATGACCTCTGTACTTCTCGGAGAATTTTACGATGTCTTGGTCACCTTTGTAGTATTCTGCACATTTTTTCTGTAAACAAATTTTTACAAATTTATTACAAACTTTACCTAATCTTGTTAATTAGAAAATCACAGATACTGGAGTGACAAACATGGTAAGATCGGACATTACCTTTAACACGTTTTATGAATAACAATTATTAGCATTTTAGCGTTCTAAATTTTGGTTCAATTTCATTTAAACTTGGCTTGAAAATCGATTAGGAACAGTGTGGGCGAGTTCGTTACCCACGAAAATCTGTTTCAAAATTACAGCCGCTATAAATGTTTAGGAATTCATAACTCTGTCTTGCACCGTTAAAATTCTGATATCACCGTTAAATTCAGCGTTGAAATCTGTATAAATTAAAATTTATGAAAATACAAAAATAAACCTAATTTTTGACTGACCCTTCAAACCCCCCTTTCAGTCCGTTCACCGACTACACTATGCCATTCAAAACAAACGGCATGGATTGTTGTCGAGCTATATTGTGCTTCAATAGTTTAAGTGGGAAGTTTTGGAACATCCGCCTTACAGTCCATTTTTTTTTTTTTTTGAAAAACTGTTCAGGTTATCATTACCGTCATGCAAAACGAAAGCATAAAAAAAAATTATACAAAATTTTACTTAAGTAAGAAGAAAAAACAACAAACTATAACAGTAAAAATAAATTAAAAATTTAAATAACTGGTATACACTGGTATTACACTTAAGAACTAAATAACAATTAATAATGGACAAAATTTAATAACAATTTGTAAAAGTATATATAAACATAACAGAAATAAAGTTATTAGATAAAATAAATAAATAAAATAACAAAAGAAATAACAAATATATATATATATATATATATATATATATATATTAAATTTTATTTAAAACATTCAGACGATGAAGGAAGTATAGAAACCGGTCAACGGCCGAAGCACTATCTCCCAACATCGTCTGCAAACAGTTGCTCAGACCACACATAACACGCACATTTTGGAAACCATCACAATCGAGCAATATATGTGCCTTACAGTCCAGTCGTGGCCCCAAGTGATAACAATCTTTTTCCCATATCGAAGGATTTTTTGGGCGGAAACCGCTATGGAAGTGCCAACAAACTGAGAGAGTATTAACGAATGGTTCAACAACTTGGCGGCAACTGAGTATGCAGAAAGCATAGAACAGCTGGTGAAATACTACGACAAATATTTAAATTTGAACAGTGAATACAAAGAAAAATAGCTACAGTATCAAATGTGTTGTAAGTTTTATTTCATTACCTTAAAAAAATCTAGAGAAAAAAATGTTCTTTAATTTCCGAACAACCATTGTATTTTGCCTGAGACACATTTCTGAACTTTTTACATGGTTCGGCACGGATTCACATAAAAAAAACATTTAAAAATGCCAAAAAATAGGAATTTCTGCAAGTACACATACGTAGTAAGTGTGTTAATGCATGTTTACCAGCAGAGTTCAGGCAAATTCAAATCTTGTCTTTGTTGAATGTGAACACTAATTGTAAGATCGAAGGCCGCGCTTAAAGTAATAATTACCATTTCATTAAGAGTATCCGTCGATAGATATTGATCCTGCATGACACTGTAGCTCATTAACATGGGTCGGCCATACTCGTGAGGCCTATTCTCCGGCGGTGGGATCACCCAGTAACTCACCACAGACGACTCTAAACTAATACTGTCTTTGTTGTACGGAGCTGCAAAACACAAATACAATAACTTACTTGAAGCAAAAATTTAGTAAAATTAATAAATGGCAATTAAGATGAATAAGAGGAATTTCTACAAAAAAAATTGATTTACTTGTTGCATTAAACTACAAATACAGAATAACACTGACACAACTCAAATCTTAACACACTGTTAAAAACCTTGGTAATTATAATATTATATTGTTTAAAAAAAAAACAAAGTTTAATTTTTGGTTTTTTCCCATTTACTTCTGAACCGAAAATAATTTTTATTCCGAATTTGTTACAATGCCTTGAGTTTTAAATCTTCATAACTGACCAAAGTTTGGGTAAAATCTGAAAAATCAAATTTTAGATTTTTCTATAGCTCCCCAACTCTAATTTTGGTGATGTAGTGACCTGCAAATTTTGTTTGGATAGTTACTGACTAAATTTCAAAAAAAATTGATTATTATTGTTATAGTAAACTTTGAAAAAATTAATGTTAACAGATTTTTTAAGAAAACAATAAAACATTCATATTATTGAACCAAAAATAAAAATCATATATCATGTTTTTCTCTTCCTTTTTATTTTAATGATAATTTTTTTCGAAAACATGACATAACCTAAAACTTAATGCTATCAGCTGTTCAATGAAATCAGCTAATCATTACGAATTAATATAAAACAAATGATTTTCTACTATAACTACCAATAAAAATGAAATTAACAATTCATTTCATATATTTACATCAATCAAACTTGATCTTTCTTTCCATAGTATAGTGGTTATCACGTGTGCAAGATCCCTGGCTCAATCCCAGGCGAAAACACATGAAATTTTAATTATAATTTAATATGAGACTTGCAATGCGCAAAATACACTATTATATATCAATATAAATATGTATACTTGCATCATGCAAAATCCAAAATCACAACCAGCCCTAAAACACAATAAATACTAAAAAAGAGCTTTTCTTTATTGAGGAGACTTAAAAACAAAGATGAATTAAAACTTCAATTTTTTTTCATAATTACCTAACCTTCTACTTTATACAATAAAAAAGATATTCAAACCGAAACTTGTTTTCAGATACAGTTTTAGTTCAATGACCGAACGGTAAAGTATCTACAAATATTCATACCTCCTGTTTATCATACTGTTATGTAATCTACTTCAGTCTACACTTACAGCAAATAACTCCCACACAAGGAGTATAGTTGGCATCACTGTTGCCTTTCATATGTATCTCGTACTCCAATTGTGCATCGATGTCGCGTAACGAGGGCGTGGCAGGAGCCGTGGGGTGAGAATGATACCAACCAACAAGAGTCAGTCGTCTCTGTCTAATTGTTTTCTTGATCTCGTTCTCGACAATCGGAACCATTTCTTGGTCGCTCAGTCGACTTCGACATGGAAAGGCATGAGTGATTGCTAAATCTGAAAGTAAAATGTTTATAAAAATTAGTGACATTTTGAATTTACAGTTACACACTAACTAAATACTATGCTATGATTTAAAACCAGCACATTACAATTTAAACATCATAGAAATCGATATTTATTAATGATTATTTTACAACTAACAGGTTACTACCCCATTTTAATTTCGTTTAAAAATTTTACTATCCCAAAAGCTGAAGAAAAAATTCAAAACAAATTTCGTACACTGTACAGCAGATTCTCAATTAACCAGAGTAATGGGAGGCATGGACACACCGTGCAACAAAATCTCCGGATAATCCCCAAATTGATGATTAATAAGTGACGTAACCAATAAAAACTATAATTTATAATTTTGTAATTTTTATTTAGTTGCCTATTATCTAAGACAAAATTATTTATAAATTTTAATTCTGCATTATTTAAACTCTTAAAAGTATGTTTTTCAAACCCCTATACTATTCTTAAGAGTTCCTTGTGTATAGTGAATATACACTTAAATATTCACTTAAATATTACACTTAAATATTTAAATATTAGATTGGCGAATAACTACGCCAAATTTAAGTTAATCAGTACACAAATAAAAGAAAACAACAAAATATTGTACCGCACTTACTGTGGGCATTGACATCCCAATGACCAGCAAGGTAACCGACGACTTCTGACGTTGTCAAGTGACAATGGAAGTCCATGATTAGAGCAGCATTTGTTGCCATAACAACCACAGCATAAAAAAGAAAACAACAAAATATTGTACAGTACTTACTGTGGGCATTGACATCCCAATGACCAGCAAGGTAACCGGCGACTTCTGGCGTTGTCAAGTGACAATGGAAGTCCATGATTAGAGCAGCATTTGTTGCCATAACAACCACAGAATAAAAAAGAAAACAACAAAATATTGTACAGTACTTACTGTGGGCATTGACATCCCAATGACCAGCAAGGTAACCGACGACTTCTGACGTTGTCAAGTGACAATGGAAGTCCATGATTAGAGCAGCATTTGTTGCCATAACAACCACAGAATAAAAAAGAAAACAACAAAATATTGTACAGTACTTACTGTGGGCATTGACATCCCAATGACCAGCAAGGTAACCGACGACTTCTGACGTTGTCAAGTGACAATGGAAGTCCATGATTAGAGCAGCATTTGTTGCCATCGATACAAGGAAGGGCTGGATTTTTCCAAGTGCAGAAAACGGTGTGCTTTCCACTAACGTATTAGGATCACTGCAAAATCATTAAGAACCATTCATTACACTGTGATTCATTAAATACTGACTTCATAGTACAAGCACATTTTACACATGAACGCCTGTTTCACGTAAACTGTTTTCCTAATTATACCTATCAGTAATTATTTTCTATCGAAAGATTTCCCAGCTGTACTCTATTTTAAAAACTCACGAATTACATTACTAAAAAAATACGATTCACATTAACCTTTAAATGGCATTTTAAATAAAAGAAACCAATTAAACACATGAATCAGGCTTAGTGAGTTTAAAATCCTTTTTAAAGGATGTCAACCAAGATCAAAATAATGAAAAGCTGGAAGTTTTCCTATTTTCACCCTTTGTGATTGAAAATGTTCCCTATTTTAATACTTTATGGTTGGAAAGGCTCTCAATTTTAATCCTTTGAGGTTAGAAAGGTTCCTTACTTGAACTGTTTGTGGTTGGAAAGGTTCCCTATTTTAACCCTTTTGATTGGAAAGGTTCCCTATTTTAACAAAAAAAAAAATATATATATTTGAACTGTTTGTGGTTGGAAAGGTTCCCTATTTTAACCCTTTGTGGTTGGAAAGGTTCCCTATTTTAACCCTTTTGATTGGAAAGGTTCCCTATTTTAACACTTTGTGGTTGGAGAGTTACAATGTACAGTTTTGGATCATCAGGTCACATATTTACTGCAGCACTTAGTAACTGAATGTGCTATGAATGATAGGAATGGTTTTCCTTGTATATTCAACATCCTTCAGTTTCAGCTTATACCTAGCATTCAGAAACAAATCATGCGTGTTTACAAAATTGGAAAATAATAAAAATATGAAAACAATTTCATTAAAAAAAAATGTATTACGTAAAAACAAAGTGAATTATGAATTATTACTGAAACGTAAAACAAATAAATACTAAACTGAAACTAACAACATAATTTAATTTAATTAAATCTGGACAGTTTAAACATTTTTTAAAAATGACATGATTAAAAAAAGCACAAATATAAGAGAGTTATAGTGTGTCCTATGTAACTGACAGGACTTAAAATAAATTATGCAATAACAGCTGCGTACATAACATTAAGTTGAGGCAGTTATTTCCTAAGTTACTGCAGAAATGCCCAAGATTATCTACCTAGAATTTATACAAAAATACTAGTTAGATATAGAACCGCTGCGGAGAGAACAATAAGCTGTAGCAGAAAGCAACAGGCCGTACATTTGGCGCGTCCAAAATGGAGTAACACAAAGTCAAAAAGTGTTATATCACTAAGCTCATTAGGAAGAGTTACTATTTTGGAAGCAACAAAGTAACTACAGAATGCTACTAACACAATAAGTTGATGGATGAAAAAATGGAGATTAACCTCAATGAAACAAAATCTATACACACCAGTAGTAGTAAATGAAAAACAAGTAACATATGCAAACAGAGCAAAATATCTCAGGATGACACTGGATACAAAACTCCGCTGGAAAGAGCATGTAAAAAAGAAGAACTAAATCTCAAATTAAGTAAAATGTATTGGCTCATTGGAAGGAATTCTGAACTGTCAATAAGCAACAAACTACTACTGTACAAACAAGTGTTACGGCCAGTATGGACTTATGGTTCACCACAATGGGACTGTACCAAAAAAAAGCAATAGTGACATAATACAAGTCTTCCAGAATAAAATATTGAGGATGATTGTCAACGCCCCGTGGTATGTCAGTAATGACAACCTATATAAAGACCTAGGCATTGAACCTGTTGCAGAGATAATCAAGAATCTCTCCACTAAGCATCGTTGACAGTTAGAGCAGCATAAGAATAAGGAGATCGTACAATTGCTGTACCGGAGTGACAACCTAACAACAAGAAGGCTGAAAAGGACCAAGCCAGTGGACCTCTCAAGCCAGTAAACACATTGGGAACAGCTGTCGGGCTGCAACCCAGCAAACAGTGAAATTACATATGAAGATAGAATTGCTAGATTGGGCATACCTCAGTTGTAATAATGTAAAAATAAAAAAAAAATACGAAGAGTTATAGTCACTAAAAAGCAGATTTCTGAGTTCAGGGGATGTTCTGAAAAAGACTCAACAGACCGCAAAGAGGAACAATTTTAGTCGATCTGGAACGTTAGCTGTAGAACTAACCTGATAGGTGTTAAATACTAAAATTAATAGATCCTTATTACTAACAAATCAGTATTTACAAATAACAATCAACTCACTGCATTGTCAACCTGTTGCCGATTACATTATGTTTGACAACAATCCTTACAACCGGGACTGGAGCGGGAGGTTTTATGTCCATTTCTTCCTCTGAAAACAAAAGTCAACTGTTACACTTAATGGCACTGAAAATTTCACATAGGCGGTATAAATTTATATCCTAACAAATTATTTATTCTTGTTAACTCTGACAAGTTTGCTATGAAAACTAGAAATATAAGTTGCTTTTCTCAGTGAAGTCTGTAAAATGTGTAGAAAATAAGCGCTTTATTACACTTAAGTTCTACATGTACTTTGTTTACTTTTTAGCGAATTTCTATTGGAAAACGAACTATAAGTGGTCATCATAAAAAGCAACATTAGGAAAAGCTATCAGTAATAACTAGCCTTGACTCACAGATCAATGTAGCAAACTGACCGATACTTAACCGACTGACAGTAGAGTCTCGATTAACTGTCATTCTTGGGACCACTGATGTTAAGGCTGACGGAACAAACACGTACTTTTGGCGATCGATAAACATAATACTATACTGTTTATAGCACAGAATGTTTTATTATTATTATTATTTTGGAAAATGTAGTAAACTCATATTTTCTAATTAACTACAATTTTGTATTTACATACATAGGTCATGTATGGATAATACGGTAAATTATTGTGCAGTCCAGAATGTAACAACATACGATTTGCACGTAGTGTTTGGCCAAACAACATTTTTTCGTTGTGCATTTAATAAAAATCGTTTAATTGTGTTTAGTGTTTGTGACATGTGTTTTCAATGTTTTTTTTAACTTTGTGACGTCCTCGACAGAGGGATTTGATATTTTGTATTACTGCCTGAAGATGAAACAGTAAGGTTTCAAAACCACAGTAATCTTTACAAGGTGAGTAAAAAAGACCACTAGACGGAAGCAAATATGTCATAATCCTAATTACGTAAATTATCTGTATTTAACCTTTTGACAATTATTCACGTAACATATGCAAGAGCACTATGCACACCACTTAAAATACTCATGTGACTGTTATGTGATCAACTTACACTGAATTAACATTCAGTGTATCATGACTCATGTCACTTATACGCTGAATGGTATTATCATAAACAGTTTGTTTACATTTCAACAGAAACATACACATATCCTTTAGGAATCTGATGGTACTATTTGAAGCATTTCTATCCCATTCCGCTAGATGATAGGATCAATTTCGATTATCAATGTTAGCTTAGGGTAGCAATTAGTGTCAGCTGCCATCGCCTATGCTATAAATAATAGGCATTATTTACATGCCATTTGTGTCCAGTTACAGTGTTTTGTGTTGTCTAAAATGTTCCTTTTATTACTTATTACAAATTATTACTATGGAAGGCTGTTTCAAAATGTCTTCTTCCAATGGTTCTTTTTGGTTCACATCATTTTGGGTCTTGCCTCCCAATACAATCCAAGAAAGTCCCTTCGTCCCTGCTTCTCTCCATCCAGGCCCTAGCAGATCAGTAAGTGATCCTTGTCCATAACATGCACATCTTTTGAACAAATTTTGCACTTGTCAGACGTTATTAGTCTCATCCTATGGAGATGCTTGGCAAGACAATGCTACAGCTATTTTGCGTAGAAGCATCTTATTGTCCTTAAAAAGATTAAACGGATCAGCTTTGTCTTGTAGGTTTTTCTTCATTTCACTAACAAATTTTTGCTGTCAGTCTGTTTTTAGTTTTCTTATAACTGCTTGTAATGACAGGGAGCCTGCTGGTTTTTGAATAATTTTTGTTCCTCTGCTCACCAAATTATCCGCAGCTTCATTTCCCATCAATCCCACGTGTGCAGGGACCCACTGCATTGCCATATCGCCAACATTATTTCTTCAATCTTGTAATTCTGTCTGATATTTTGTATTACTTTGCTTTTTGGATTATCATTATTGGCTATTGCCTGCAGAGACGATTTGGAGTCAACTAAGACCACTATGTTAGTGTTCAGCCATGGTCTCACAATCAGCTGTTCGAGAGCCTCATTTACAGCTATCAATTCCGCCTCAAACACTGTAGAGTTGCTACTTAAAGCAATGTAGTGCGAGAAGTGGTCACAATATATTCCAGCTCCTGTTTCTCCTTCCATTCTAGAGCCATCAGTATATACATGGATCCAAGAGTCTGACGGGTATCGCACTTCCAAGGTTTCCAAAGCGATTTGAGATATTTTCATTGTAGCATCAGAGTTCTTGCTCACTGGTTCAAGCAGATCCAAGAGAATGTTAAAATCCATGAATTCCAATGGGTCGATGAGTTGAGGAGGTCGTTTCACATTTACTTTGTTTATCCTATTAGAGATGATAAGTTGTTTAAAGCTGGTCTGAGTTTTTAGCGTTTGCTTTGGAGGAGATCCTACTATCCATGAGTTATCAAATTCTTTTTGCATCAACTTTTCATACAAAATATTAGCTCTAATGTTGAAATCTTCTTCTAATGGGATGTTATTGGTATAGGCCTGCAGAACGTGTATTTGAGTTGTCCGAACTGCACCAGTAATAAGTCGTAGGCAATTATTTTGGCTTATTTCTAGTTTGTTTTTTGCCTTTCTACTGGCAGTTGCCAACATTTCCCCTCCATACGTTAAACATGGTTTTATATAGGATTTATTTAGGAGATCTAGAGATCCTCCCCATTTAACTCCGGCCAAGCGTTTAAGGATACTTGATTTTTTTGAAACTTTTGCAGCAATTGTTTGTTTCAAAATGTTAGATAACAGAATTAACCTGATGATTAATAGAAACCAACAGTTAATTGAGAATCTAATTTACAATGCTATTTATGTCAAAACTGAAAACCAACAACAAAATTTTTAAATATTTCATCGTTTGATAATTTTTTTCAACAAATTTAAATTTAACTTAGAATAAATTTGATGCAGCAGTAATCCGTAGGTATAAGCAAAACATACTGATCAAACTTCCTCTGAAAGTTCCTTTTTTTTGGAACTACTGAACTTTATTTTACTTTATCACTGTACAAAATATAATAATCGTGGAAAGTGAGACGATCTTGAAATGTTAATACAGAAAAATCTCTGGTAACTTAATAGCATTTAACAAAAATAATCATTAAAAAGAAATAGTATGTGACAAATAAAAGTATGCGTAATAGGGGAAAATATGTTCCAAGGTGACTAACGATATTGGTTACTCTGCTGCGTCTCTGAACTTGTTCTATAAAACTGAATTTTGTTGAATATTGAATAAAATGGGTGTTATAGTAGCGAAGTTGGTTTCTTAATTATTTGACTGATACTTATTTCTTGAATGATACATATCACTTTTTTTAAAATGTTGAACTTCTCTCGTCAAACGCTTGGACCAGAATAATCTAAATTCACAATGGCTTCCTCATTGTTGAGTCCCCATGTTCTTTTTCTCTTATTCCTCTACAAAACAGTTCTTTTTTTCTTATAGATCATTAATTGTGATAATTCTTTTATTTATATTTTATATGAAAGTATCTTAAGCCTAAATGATGGTTACAATATTATGAATATATTTAATTTAATATGCACTGCAAACGAAAATGGGCTACGGATATTTCCTTTCTTTAAGGTGAGTTCAGGGTTCGGTGATTTATGATATGCTGCTACCCTGAGGTGATTAGATATATTTATGTATAATTGAAATTTCGATATCATTACATAGTACAAGAGTGTGACAGAAAGAGGCATCATTTGGTCAGCTTATCAGTAATAATATTGCTTCGGAATAATTATTTTCACCACTTTGTCCTCAAAAATTTGACATGCGAGTTATTTATATCCATCTAAGTCATCATACATTTAGAAAGGCGTTACAACCTATACCGTGGTATATCCAGGTGCGGTATCACCTGCAATCAATGTATCATTTTTAACCCTTCTTTGACTAAAAAAACTTTAAAATTTATTAAAAATGTAGTTCTTCTAAAACCTATTGACTTTAGCAATTTGTAATCAAATTTAGTTCATACTCACACATCCGTTGCGTTTCCAACCAAAAATCTGTTGCACAAAAACCAGAAAATCAACAAAATTTCTCAAAATCGCCTATCATATTTTGCTCAAACTTTGGTCATTTCTTAACATCCATATTTAGCTATACCATACTAATAAGGACGAGAGATTAGCTTTTAATACTAAAGACAAAGCTTAACTGCAGTAACTGAGCCTTGAACTCACAACCTCAAGATACGCAGTTCCGAGACACAGCCGCTGACCTGTTTTGGCCACTACTTTGGTCATATGAAGATTCATAACTCAAGAGATGTACCAGTTTTAAAATAAAAGATTTGGTTAAAAAAAATTGGGATTTTTTATGATTTTGTTTGAAACCATTTATTTCAAATTCGATACATTTACTTCAAACACAAATCTTTAAGAATAACCCAATTTTTGAGAAAAATTTTATAAATCAATTGTGAGATGTTAAACTGTCAGCGTTTTTGTTTGGGAAGACAGAGTAACTAGCAAGTTTTGTTCGGATTTTATTAACCGGTTTTTTCAAGAATAATTATAAATGACTTTTTTCAGTACAAAACAAAATTTCCTAAATCTGTCAATGAACTGACGACTCACCCACCATCAGTGCACTCGTTCTCTTTGTTTTGATTCAAAGTACGTTTCTTGAAGTACGCATTCTTGAAAACATCTAGTTTCCTTCCCTTGTACTTTACCTGAACACAAAGAGTATTATATAACTAAAACAAATTTTAAAATAAACATTTACCATTAAAAATATATTTCTAACCTAAACCCTAATGCTATTTGGAAGTAAAACAAAGAATAAAAAATGCCATAGAAAAAACTTAGGTAAAAAATCACTAGGTACACTTAGTGGAAGCACTTCTCCACTAATTTTGATAATTTTTTTTGCCAAAACACTTTATTTTTTTTTTTTTTTTTTTTTTTTTTTTTTTTTTTTTTTTTTTTGTTTAACGTCCGACTATTGTGCACACTTGGGCTAATGCAGACGGTGGGATGATTTATGCGTATGAAAATGCCAAGCCCTCGCCGGGAATCGAACCCGGATCCTCGGGGTGAAAGCCTAGTACGCTATCCACTAGACCACCGAGGCGGATCAAAACACTTTATTATAACCCAATATTAATAATAAAAAATATAAAAAAGCAGAAACTGCAGGAAGTAAAAAAAAATATGGAGAACTGACAAACAGAACCTCAAAATTACTATTACATAAAAGCAGGGAACGTGTTTTTCGTTAAGAAAACGTTTAGTTAAATGCGTGTTACTAATAATAAAAAATAGGATTTTTTTTAAAAAAAAGACTTTAGAACCTAACAAAAAGACACGATGGTTTTATATGAAAGCAGTATTGCGTGAAGAACTTAACACGGTTCTGTATAAAGCTAGTATTGCATAACTAGGAACATAATGAGTATTACGTGATAATACGCATGAGCAGTACCTCGGTAGGTAACCTCGGCATATTAAATCTAGCATGTTCCACGCAAAGTAAACAGCAATGGCGACACAATATGGTTTCACATACAAATTATAACATCGTAAGAAATTTAATCTTCCGTGGATGAATTAATACAATAAATATTAATGCAATAATAAAGTACGTAATAAAACAAAAAATATGTAAAAATAATTATTTTAATAAATGAAGTGAAAGTGCAGAAATACCTAGTTTTCAAGTGGATGGAGATAAGAGAGCAAACATTACTGTAAATGCACAAAAATAAATAACTCACCGAAGCCCAACCACATCCAGACTTTTTTTCAGGATTTATAATCCTCTTACAGTGAATAGCCCAGGCACTGGGTGAAGCAAAAATTATATCTGTTTCCAACGACTTTATTTTCCCATCAGGCAGCAGATCTCCCATAAACTTTTGTCCCTAAACAAAAAACATAAGAATTCAACATTAAAAATAATCATAATTATGATTGTCACTTAATATACACATACAAAGATAAAAGAAAAGACACTGCGTATTTCAACTCATTTCACTGCATGCACGTCATTTTCACAGGCCGTAGGCAAAACCCAAGGACCCTTATAAATCTGTACGCTTGTTTGTTTGTTGACTGATCAGTATAAATTTGGAGGATATGGTATTTATAGCAGCCCAAGCTTAGGAAAAGTAAGGTTGGTAACAAAACAATACGAGATAAAACCTTAAAATCAAAAATATTTTTTATTTCTATTCATCCAACATGTGGTATCACTTAAAACTAAAAGTGATTCAGATTCCAAATATATATATATATATATATATATATATATATATATATATATATATATATATATATATATATATATATATATATATATATATATATATATATATATATATATATATATATATATATATATATATATATATATATATATATATATATATATATATATATATATATATATATATATATATATATATATATATATATATATATATATATATATATATATATATATATATATATATATATATATATATATATATAGTTTTTGCACGTAAAGTATTTATACACAGCCATCAGATCTCTCCAAAAGAAAGGCATTTGGATACACTCAGTTAAATACTTGACCATTTTTTTGATATCTTGTAGATATTCCTAACATACTTTGGGTTTTACTGATACTCTGATGTGTTTATGAGCGATAGAACTCATAGCAAGCATACTAGACTCATCAAAAAGCACACAATTATTGAAATATTGGCAACACACTGTAGGGGAAATGGTACAAGTTTAAAAATCACTGTCAAAATATAGAAAAATTATTTAACCCTTAGATTACCATGAGCCGATATATCGGTTTACAAAAATAACTCTAAAAACGGCCAAGAGCTGATATATCGGTCTCACAATTACTACGCTAAAACAGCCAAGAGTCGATATATCAGCTTATTTTTTAGGGAAATACCAAGTTTATTTTTTATTTTATTTAATTAAAATTTACTTGCAATGAAAGATAAATCATCACAGATTATGTTTTTAATAATTAAAACGCACAAAAAGTTTTTTATATTTAAGTAAAATTGTTGTAACTTCGACGAAGACAATTAATGCTCGGTTTGATAGCTGTGAGTTGAATCATTTTACAGTCAGTCGCGCATTGTTTACGTCTTTGTATAAGCATGTGTGGTAATGTTATTGTATTTATAGTGTGTTAATTTGTATAATTTTTATTAGTTTCAGTATTTGTTTTAACTCGGTTTGACAGCTGTGAGTTGTAGAATAATTTGTGAACTTGTACAACTTTGGGGACAAATTACGCCTAAATGTAACTTTTGTTTAAGTGGTCTAGACAATATATTTATCAGCCAATATTATTGAAATTTTCAGAGTTTGTGCAAAATACATTATTATATTAGAAAATAACTAAATTAACTTCAAAATATTTTTTTCAGATATACTTATTACAGTTCAAAATCAAAAAATTCAAATTAAATAAAATATACATATACATATTATGACCCAAAAAAAAATTGTTAAACATTTTTTATGTTCTTTTTCTTTATTTATAAATATAGCACATATTATTAAAAAAAAATGTCAACAGTATTTTTATACTAGCATTTTTAGTTAAGTTTTATGTTTTTAATCAACATCAAAGGCAAAACTGGCATTTATAGCCTGGCATTTTTGGCATACAAGTGCTACAAGGTCACTGGCCTATTTAAAATAAAATATTATTTTCTTGCCTGGCCTTAAAAGGGTTAAGATGCAATATACAAAATCTTCAAAACTGAACGTTTGAATAACTTTAAATCATTTTCCAACCAAAGAAGATTAGACATTATAAGCAGCTAAAAAAATAAAAGGAAATGGTTAAAACAAGCTGTTTTTTTTAGAAATCATAATTTCTAAAAATTATTCTAAAAATTTTTTTGAGGTGGATCAAGCACAGAAGAAGGGCTTCTGGCCATACTTGCAGCATAGCTTGTGCAGCATAGAAAATATGTCTCCTTGTCATCTTTTCACGTAATTACTATGTAAAAACTAACTTTAATCCCCTATCTATAATAATAAAACGAAATGTTTTATTGTAAATAAATGTGTACATGTGTAACGGCCAAATCTATGGCATGCAGAGATCTGAAACTTTTAATGTAGGTGGACAACTCGAAACCGGATTTTAAAAATTTATTAATTTTTTTTAAAGTAAATATTTAGCTGAAAAAATTATATCTGACATTATTTAGCATGTTATTTTTAAATCTGTTTTAATTAAGAAACCAAAAAAAGCCATTATAGTTCATTATCCTCATACTCGCAGATGTTTATTTTTTCACGGACAATACAGTACATGTCCACTACTACTTACAAATACAACCTACACAAGTCCATTTACTCGCAACAGATTCCTTAACACTGCAATCTTTCAGGAAATGAAAAAAATATGTAAAAGCCAATGTCAGGATCTACCCAAAACCTCCTAAAATGAACTCTTTAAAACACAAACTTTTGCACCTTGCTTAAGAATCGGTCATACATTCACACAAGAGTATCTCTGCTGTTCAAAATGTCAGATTAATCAATGTGTTCGACTTGGGACACTTTTTTCTCAAATGCAAAGAATAGACCACAAGAAAAACATATAGTTCTTTAAAAAAGTGGACTATATATAATGCAGAGCAAAAATTCTCTCTACACCTTCGCTCCTCTTGGTGCTGTACATTGGAATATTGGCACCACTTAGTACTGGAACACCTAAGAAGTAATTTTTAAGAAATTCTTGATGTAATTTTGTTTCTATATTTCTAATAAACATTTTTTTTCCAATCACTTTGAATAGTTAATAACATCATCATCTATAAATTCCTTTATCAGTTCCGAAACTTTGAGTCAAACACTTTTTTTAACAAGAATGTAAGAAACAGAAAAGAAAATTACCAACAATAAATGTATGTTTAGTTCCTTTACGATATCATACTTTGAGGGGAAATTTTAATTTAACTTTTCGGACAAGTATCCGTCCAGATGAAAATGAAGAGCTTGTGAAATAGTACGTTCTAAAGTGAAATTAATTTTGTTGTATTTGTTGATTAAAATTACTGAAAATGATAAATGTATTAGGCAACAGAAACTATATCTTGTACATTTTAGAGAAACACTAATCCATAGCAGATCACTACAAGTGCAAACTTTCCATAGCAGTGTGAATTACTTACGAGCTGGAATCAAGTAGGATGACAAACAGAATTAGTGCTTACTTTTCTTCATCAACGCTTTTCATAATTGAATCAAAATCATGGTCTATTACAGGAGTCAACACACAGGCTTCAGTTCAAAATAACACACTCTCTAAAAGCTTTACAAACAGTATTGCCAACCCAATCTGTTATGTTCCTAATTAGACATTTAATTTTCACAGAATATTTTACAAGAACCACCCGAAAATCATATTTCTTATAAATGTTAAAACTATCCAAAATAAAAAAACCTAAATTGGTAATCAGAAAAGAAATACAAAATACAAAAATTAATGAACAGAATAGGTAATTCAAACACAAATAAAATTATTAACAAAACTAGAACAAACGCATGCAAACTACGGCTAAATAATATAGGCAAAAAGCTAAAGAAAGAATACAGAAGAAATGAAATGCTCACCAGATACTCAATGGACATAGTAGCCTCTCCAGGTTGTAGGATATCAGCTGCTAATAACATCTGCAACGTGACCGTACGCCCAGTGGAAGCAGTGCAACCAACACGATTTCTTCGCTCTCCCTCCCCATCTCCCACATCTTCCTCCTACATCAACCCCAAACTACTTCATGCCAACTAGTCAACTTTGTAAGTTATTTAAGAGTAGGAAAAAAGAAGACGTAATACAAATTCGTTAGTCTAAGTTACGTGAAAATAAGAATAAAACTGTTAAAATATATTTAATCACTTAGTAAAACACTGGTGCGTCAAAAATCTGACTTCGTAGTTGTAAAAAACAACTTTGAAAACTCAAATTAGTATTCAATTCGTTTTCAGTAAACAGAATTCCATAGTGATCACTGATAAATAGCTAGTTTTTTCATGAGATTATACGAATGATGATTCAAGCCTACAAAAGGTATTGATAAACAAATACACACAAAAACTACTGTATACTAGAAATTTATAACCCATTCCATTTTACTTATAAAACCTAAAGTGTAAGGCAGATTAAGACAAAATTGGTCAACTGCACGATAAAAGTATTTATTCATCCCTACTGTCAAAGGGTTCACGTTATCTATGAGCCGTCATAAGGAATTTCTTACTTTTTTTTTTTTTTTTGCTGTTTAACGACCCACTATATTGTGCACACTCGGGCTAATGCAGACGATGGGATGATTTATAGCATATGAAAAGCCCAAGCGCTATAAATCATCCCATCATCTGCATTAGCCCAAGTGTGCACAATAGTCAGACGTTAAACAGCAAAAAAAAAAATTTTTTTTCTTACAATACAATCATGCATTCCTAATTTATTACTTTACTAAAAGTAAGTTTAAACATCATAAACTAAATTCTATCGATTTTCACTAAAAGATTAATTTTAAGTTAACTCTACAAATAAAAGAACTCCTGAACTGAATCATAATCAATGTACAGCGAAACTACAGACTTGAAATTTTGAGATTTTGTAATTTAGAGGTGAACTAAGAACAGATTTTTTGAAAAAAACATTCCTAAAGGGAAGAGTTAACTCTTCAAATTTCTTTTTTTTTATACAAGATAATATTAGTTTTCATAACAGCTGTAAATAAAAGCAAAATTAATAATTTTAAACAGCTGCAGGATAAAAAAAATTATAAAATTATTACAAAGTTCTAATATTGGTTTCTACGGTAACAGGCGTATAATTTTCATAACAGCTGTTGAATAGACAAAATTATGTTCTAATACTGGTTTCTGTGGTAGCTGTTTAAATAATTAAATTTAATAAACAGATATTTCATGGGGGTGACATAAGAAGTTTGCACGTGTCTTCTATAGTTAAAAAATCTAGAAGTGGTTTTGCCTCAATAGAAGTTTTTAACGCTCAACTTTATTAAAATTGCAGCTATTATTGAGTATAACTATACGATGAAACTTCCCGTGATGGATGCTTTTCAAAAGAACATTTCCTGAACATTTATACAGATATTTTTTTAATGAACTTGGGGCACAAAGTTCAAAATTTTTCCAAACTATTGGACAAAAACACCACTCCAATAATATTTTCACTATAGTAATAGTAACAAACAGGTTTTTTGAAATAAGTTAAGAGAATATTTTAATAATAAGTTAAGAATATTGGTTTAAACCAAAAACCTCACAAATGGGGTGTACTGATGTGTTTCAGATCATTGTTTTTTATGAGTTCTTTTTGTCATCAAAGGCGTGGATTTTCATGTAAACTTAACGTTTCTCAAAAATATTACTAAACACTAAAAATTACTAAATTGTTTAAACCTTTCCTTTTTATGCTTTTGATTATAAAATTAGAAAGAGAATGGGTTCTAATGGTTATTAGCATGACACATTAAATGAACTATATCCCCGGATTTGTTTATAGAAAATATATTCTTTTTCTTGAATATAATGAACACATTTCTTGGCGGATTCAAAAAATTGCACAAAATCTAACTAAGCATTCATTTCAAATTCAATTTATTAAGAAAGAAATACTTCCTTAGTTTACAGATATTTTATTTTACATCTGCTAAATCAGTAGAGTTTTTGTTATTATAAAGTTAGTGGTATATAAATAAATTATTAAAGAAATGTATTTTATAGGCCTATTTTACCATTAATCCATTAACATAATTATTTTTTTTTAACGTCCGACTATTGTGCACACTTGGGCTAATGCAGACGATGGGATGATTTATAGTGTATGAAAATGCCAAGCCCTCGCTGGGAATCGAACCCGGGTCCTCGGGGTGAAAGCCTAGTATGCTATCAACTAGGCCACCGAGGCAGCTTAATTAATTAATAATTTCTGATTCTTAATCCTTTTAATCCTGATGTCTGACTTATTAGACAACTTATAATATCAAATGGTATACAATAAGTTGTTTGGCTTATGAGACTTGTTAGGTATGAAGATTATCAGACTGGTCAAACAGTCGAGTGGTGTAAGATGCTATACTTGGCTAGTATAGTGTATCTGCATGAGCAAGTTCAAACCCTCCATCAGGCTATTTATTGTGACTACATCCAGTAAAAGCATCCATCAAGAGAACTTTTTACTATATTTAAAGGTAAGTTTTACTGCCTCAGTCTCTATAAGGTCAATTTTATAAAATTTTACTGTACTTGGGAAACATAAATTAAAAACGAATTTAATATAAAATCAAAAAAGATGTAATTTTTCTAAAACTTAATAAACATTTGTGAATTATTTGTATTTAACCTCAATTCATTATAATTCGCATCCGGGTTCAATTCCCCGCCAGGGCTTGGCATTTTCATACCCTATTAATCATCCCATCGTCTGCATTAGCACAAGTGTGCACAATAGTCAGACGATAAACACCAAAAAAAAAAGAAAAGAAACATTTATTACTGTAATGACGTTCAGTTGATTAATAATGTACAAACTAAAATTATCAAAATCTGTTTCTATGTTATGAGAGTGAATCGAAAAACAAAACAAAAAGAAAGGTAATTAAAACCCATAATTTCATTTTTTCGCAAGCTACTTTTGAAGTATTAATATTTTGTACCAAATTTTGATATCTCTGATATCACTTATGTATCTTCATATTTTTTTTTTTTTTTTTTTTTAACGTCCGACTATTGTGCACACTTGGGCTAATGCAGACGATGGGATGATGATTTATAGCGTATGAAAATGCCAAGCCCTGGCCGGGAATCGAACCCCGGTCCCCAAGATTTCAGCAAAATTTAATGAACCAATTTGTAAAACTAAAATCAATTTCAGTCTTAAGTGGATATGCTTAATAAAAACAGAAACAAAATTAGCAAAATAAACGTGAAAAGTAAGAATCATTAAAATCAAAGTAATTTATAATAAAAGCAAAATAAAAATAATGAAGACCACTCACTGAAATTCACCACCGACTTAGGCTTAATCGATCATTTAAATTTATGCTTATATAATGAACTGTACTATGTATCATTATTTACTTTATTAAAAAAAATTAGGAAGACCAGTTAAGGTTAATTCCCATCTGTATAAATTATAATTTTGATTTTTCAAAATTTACCGAAATTAAAAGAAAATTAATCCTAAAGGTATTGTATTTTCAATATAATTTTTTAATTTAAAATAACGTTAATTTATACAGATTTTAATGCTGATTATGATGGTTAAATCAGATTTTCAAAAGAGTGAAGATAAAAAAAGCACAGTTGAAAATTCGCTTTTATCAAGTCAACAAGACAGCTGTGTGATGCAAATGGTTTTTTAACACTGAAAAACCTCTCACACACTCACACATACAGATAATCCCACTCATCTGCAGCATAATAATGTTGACCTTCATTGGTACATTTATGGATAAATTATGAATGGCATATTGGTCTGTTTTATCCTATATTAAAGAATGAACATTAGAATGGAAGGCTAATAATATAATTTTCAGAACCTGTAGTTACAACAAAGACCTCAATATTATTGCAAATTTCTAATTTGCGTTAGTAACGCATTACATCGTTAATTTTAAATTACCAAAAATAAACTGGTTTCACGCAACAATGCAAAAATTTACCTACAGACACTGACAAAACTTGCAGTCAAGAACTATTTTTTCATAAATATATCTATACTGAAAGCTTAGTCATAATGTATAATTTAGACTGAAATAAATCCATTCAAGGAGTTGTAAAAAGTTCACCGACTAACAGTTATTTGTTTACGGCAATAACTTGACTTTCAAAAACTAAAATCTTGTTAAAATAAAGCGCTAACTGAAAAAAAAGAAAACTAGAATTTCACCTTAACACAAATGTGGTCTTATTTAACAGAAAAGCAAGAAACAGAGAAATGAGTACAGAAGCATGCAAAGAAAGTGCGCGCCACCTCTTCTATAAATTCCTCCTCTTCCCCATCTTCTTCGACGTCATACTCTGGTTCGTCCCCACTTCGATGGGTCGCTATGACAGATTGAAAAACTTCAAAATATTAGGCTATAGGAAAGGAAAAGAAGCACATACCATAATAACAATACTGAACTACTGTAAGCAATTAACTTTGCACAAATATTTAAGAGTAACACGTTAACTACGCTATTAGTAGCACTTGTAGTATGTATAATTACTAACATTAAATAACACATTTTGAAACACAATCTCTAGATAGAAACATGCCAAGAAATAAATTTATAAATTGCAATCATTATAAACATAAATCTCATTTTTTAGAACCACACATTATTGTAAGCCTACACATAAAATTACTATTTGTAAGGTTTGGTTAGTCAAAGTTTTCTTTAAGAAACACAAAACACTTAAGTTTTATTTGTTTTCTAATTCACCGAAATACTGATTAACGCATTAGTGCAAATCAACAAAGGCACGAATTAAACACGGTCAAGCAACAGATGCAAAACTCTACTAACCTCAATTATAAGAAAGTTAACAAAATATTTATTTTAAAAATAATTATGAATTAATAATATAATAATTAAAATAAAAATAAATATTATTATAACAATATTTACAAAAGTTTAGTGTCCTAATTAATGTTTTTTAATAAAAAAAGTGAATATTTACAGTTAAACAAACACAATATAACATAAATCTTGTTTCAATAATCACGCATTAATCTAGGTCTACATGTATAATTACTGTACGCATATTAGGGATGTAGATCCATTAGGGATGAGCAAAGATAGTCGATGTTTTTACGAATATCTTACAATATTTCTTTCAATGTCATTAAAAGAACCATAAAATGACAAAAAAATTAATAAATTTTCTCTTTCGATTTCTGTGAATTATTTTTTATATGTATATTCATACATATTAGACGAGGAATTTATTATGGATCATATAAATTTTCATCATCATGAATCATAGGAGTAGTTGATAGCAACAGCATTTCGGCACAAAAAATTATTATTTTTAAATTTCAACAGTGTCAATTTCTGGAACGCACCATGTAACTTTTTCACCCTGTTCAGGAAAACATACATTTTCAAGAAATTTTTTTCAGGTAACGTTGGTCACTCTAATTTTAACTTTTACCTAAAATTCAGTACAGTAGTAGGCCTATTTAAAATATACTGCTTCTATATGTTGTATTATTTTCAAATATAACTTTGTCAATGTTGGGAATATTACCAAATCGCAATACAGACTGATCGTTCAAGTTCGAGTTCAATTATTATTATTTTATTTTTAGATTACATGTTTTAATTTATTTATTTGCTTAATTTACTGTGATGGTCGCATCTATACTCATACACTATTCGATCTAGCATACAATTTTGTTAGAAAAGCACTGTAATATATAAAGCACGGTGGTCAATGTCGCAAAGCACCACTCAGCCTGCTTCAACTCTGAACTGTGGACTTCCAAGATATTCACAGATACCTTGCAGCTTGCATTTACTTCTGTTGCTTTATCCTTGCCATTAACAATGATCTCTCATCCTTCATTAATCTAACTAGCATAAAGTATGGATGTTGAGAAAAAAAATTATAATATATGACCGATTCAATCTAACATACAATTTTATTATAAAGGTATTGCAATTAATGACTTCACTGTGTTAATCAAAAGACTTTCTTACAGTCAATTTTGGTAATAATACTAAAACTAGTGGGTCTGTGCGACCTTTCACAGTTAGTGGAAAAGGAAATGAATAAAAAAAAGTTCTTAGTTATTTTAAAGCAATATCATTCATTATATTTAGGTTATTTAAATACAACAGGCCCTATTTTGTTGTACTTTCGTATTTAAAACTACAACCTATAAAATTAATTACTGAATTCTAAACAATGTGTCTTACTAAAATATTTACTAATGAAACTATAACCAGATTTTACATAACGTACCTAAATTAGGCTATAGTATTTATTATTTAGGGTATTTAGTATTTAGAATTATCCATAACTGAACATCAACATTTACTATTTATTAACAGCACAATGTTTTGTTTAATAACATTTACATTTTAGAACTGGTGGAGATTGTCTTACTGATTCGGTCAATAATTATGTAAGTCTTGGATACAGTAATTAGTTTAAATATTATTTTCACCGTTTTTTTATCAATCATCTGTTGTGATATAAGCAATATTATTTACTTCTATCACCTATGCCAGCATTGTGCTACACTCTCCTGGAACACTACATACTGCTGAAATTTGGTTTAGAGACCTTTTATAGGTTAGTAATTTGTTTTACTTTATTGTAAAACCTTAAAATGGAAAAGTAAGAGGCCTACGAGTTCCTTAGTATTCCAACGAACCTGTGCATACCCCAAATATAATGCAGGTCCTTATTTCTGGTACAAAACCGATTGCAATGCTTAGCATAACAATATAAAAAAGATATTAAATCTCATGATTTGGGACAAAATAATAATGAATAGAAAAAGGTTTTTGATTTTAATTTAGGAGTAGATCGCTGTATTTCTAACAGAATACAGAATGTCAGTAAACTTTTTCAAACATTTTATCACAAAACTGGTGACTCACATTCCTTACTAAATTTATAAATAAAGTACTTTTTTACAACATACTTTTTTAAATCAACTTATTAATAACTTTTTTCTAATTATATATTATTAAGCTGAAGATCTACTGTAAACCTACTAATTTTGCCAATTAAAGCAATCTTCAAAAAGACGTAGAGAATAATCTCGTTCATTCAAGAAGAAAAAGGAATAAAGATTCCTGGTCAAAACAGTTATGATAATAAAATATTACATTTTTCTTTCACAATGTCAAATTAAAACAAAGACGTAGCCTACTATCCTAATTATAATAAAAATTATTCCTATAACTTTTATAAAACATTCTTTATAACATTAGGTTAGGTTAACATTCGTAGCCTACAATATTAAATAGATCTTAAGCATACCTAAAATATATTATAAAAATCAAATTTAATATAACTTTTAATGATACAAAAATGACAATTGTAATGTATGCATTTTTTTTTATTTTCACTAGTAACTGACAATGGTAAAGAAATGAATTATAAGTATAATTAAAATTACTTACCCATAAATAGAAATTGCTATTTCAAATTGAAAAATGTTCTTTTAACACCCATGTTTAAAATTTCATATTGCTGGAAAAAAAGAATATGATTTTAAACAATAATCAAATACAACTTCTTAAAAAACAATTTAAGAACCATGTGTTAGTCTATTAATATTTTGTTGATAGAACAATGCGACAAACAATTCCTAAATCTTTTTTCTGAATTTAGCTACTCGTGTTTTCTGAATAATATGATAAAAAAAATAATGGCTGTTAAACACTGGTGACATAGGCTAGTGATTTTTGGAAGACTGGTAAATATTTTAGTTTTATATATATATATATATATATATATATATATATATATATATATATATATATATTAATTTAAACTTTCTAACTTTCACATCAGGCTAATTAAACAGACAAAGTTCTATATGAAGCCATAGTAGGTATGGTAATTTGTTTTTTTAAGCAACTTAATTTATGTCCCATTAAACCAAACTGCACTCTTAATAAACAATAAAAAAATTACCAGTATTTTAAAAAAAAATTTCACATACTAGATTATAAACATTTTTGTTAAGTTAGTTTCTTTTAACTAAATATTTGACACATGTTACTTCATTTCAAGGTGTATTGTCATTCTTTACAATGGGTATATTGTTCCACAATTTATCCTAGATCTTAGACTAAGGAATCTGTAAACAAATAAAATGTATTTCCATTTTAAAAAATAAGTGTAGTGTAAAAAAATAAGTGTAAAAAAAATCCCATTTAAAAAAATGAGATTTCAAAACAAAAAAAAATTGTTGCAAACTCTTTTATTAAAAGGTTCCTTAACAACTGATAAATGTATAGTTCAGAACTTTATAAGTTGAAAATAAAATTAACTGTTAAAAATGTGAGTATATCTCACCAGTATCAGACTAATCACACTATATAAGATAGATTTTCTCTAAAAATGTTATACACAATTGTTCTTCCATTCCTTGTTAATCTTCACAGTTCAACTTTTCTAATGCTTAACTAAATTTTTAATATTTAAAACACTTTACTGGAGCATACTATAAACAAGTCTGTCTTCCGTATTATCTGAACTGCTAACAACATAGGCTTCTCCCAAAAAAAGTTTCTAGAAAAGTCTAAGGTATTCTTCCACTCATTATTTGGCACTATTTGGGTCACTTTTAAATTAGTAAATTTAATTTAATTATATTTGTAATTATTTATAAAGAAAATTACTATCCAAATATTACTAGTTTTTATTTATAGTTTAGAAAACTACAGAATAATGTTTTTTTAATACCTAATATATATTACCTAAATTAAGTGTATATATATACAAACTATTTCAGATTGACAGCTCATTCTAGTTGTTTACTCCACCAACCAATCAGAGCATGGTGTCTTTGCAAACCTAGTTACAGCTGTCACTGATGTATTTTTAATGATTCTCATTTGGTTCAATGGTTAACCGCAGTTATTTACAATACAAACACATTTAAAAAAATTCTAGGGTGTATAAAATGTTGACTATTTATCCATTGAATTCTGTATAATACAGTTTCCACCTAGTTGAACGATTAAAAATTTTATGTTGGTAAGATGTAATCGATGTACAGAACATTGGTGAGCTATTCAGCTCTTGGGTCCTGATGTCACAACTCGTCATGGCTAGTCTGGCAGATTTTATTACTATTATATTTTTAAAAAACTGGATTTTTCTTTATGAATATTTTAGACTTTTAAACACTCACAACAGAAGTAGCCTAAAATTGTCCTTTTGATCTTATAACCTGGCTATAATTAAAAAGTAACAACATTAATGTTATGTCATATAACAGACCTAGACAATAGATCTATTATATTTTACATTTGCAAGGCAATAACTAGGCCTAAGTTATGATTCAAAACTAGCTTAATAATAAGTTGAAAGTTACTGTCAACTTAATCAGTCAAGTATATTCTAACTAGATTCTTTCTATTGTAACAACCCATAAATACATGGATTGTAAAAGAACTATTGTCCTGGATTTTTAGGCAAGCCTAGCCTATTTCTAACAAAAAAAACTGTCTCATAGTCTACCTAACTTTATTACTTAACTCTGTTTTGAAACAAACATGCAAGTCTCTAACATGTTGATTAGGACAAAATATCTTTAACCTACCAAATAAACATCAAAACTTAAAAAAGTCATAATAATCCTTCTTTCATTTCATTTTCTCAATAATATTTACTCATGCAAAATTTGTAGGCTGTGCTTTATTATCCTTGGAACTAACCTAATTGTTATAACCTATTCATTGCTCCACTTCAATTTAATGGCATAATACACTTGTATTCTTACAAAAAGCATTATAAACTGAAGTAACAAATAATGTACTTTGCCTAGGTGTACTGCATTTTGCATTTTAATTACAAGAAATTGTTTACAAATAAAAAACCTAACCAAAAATTAGTATTTCCAAATATAGCGAATACAATCTAAAATACAGATACTTGAAATATCAACTACCAATTCTAAATATTTAACATAGCCTAAAAAGAGAACATGTAGGTTAAAGTGAATAGAAGCCAAAGATACATAATAATATAAACTATTGCAATGCATCGCGTGTAATTGCGAACATGTTTTATGTCATAATATCAACGTTTAAAAGGGAAATATACACGTTTGACACCATTCGGACCATTCTTACCTCATAATCTAATTGGAAAAGTTTAGAAACATGAACTGAAACTCCAGATATGGACATCGAAACCATTAAAACAATGCGCTCACTGCACCTTTCGAATGTCCAGGCCCAGGTCGAAGCATAGAATCTTCGTTAAATGGCTTTAGTTCCTTGTTCATTTGCTTTTGTTTTGTTTATCTTTAACACACAAATCAATAACTTTACAATCACAAGCATTCCGAATGACAGAGATGACAATTTACGATTTGTAAGAGTCGAATAATCTGTATCGAGTATCGAAACTAACATGAAAATTACTATACATTAAATCTATGAACATAGGGTAATCGATTATAAACGAAGGACAACTTACCAATGGAAATTACTATATATACTGTATTACAGAATAAAGCCGATTATCCATTGCTTTTAAAAATACTTTAATTAATTATTTAAAATCATGTTAATTTGAATATTCATTTTGTATTTAAAAAATGTAATGAAAACACATACTCCAAATAGTAAATGTATAAAATTACAGTGATATACACCATTATGTATGTTGTATTAATTTCAATTTTTAAAGTTTTACGTAATACTGTAGGCGTTATTCTTTTTAAGAATAATCAGCGCCATTATTTGAAATTTGTCGGGCTAATGTTAATTTTTGAATTTGACTGTTACTTTTCTCTTTATTTGTTTCACCCAACTTTAGGGTACACTAAATCAATCACTTTTTAATGTTCTGTGCCTTCCTCTTAGCCCAGTATTGCTTCATTCGTTGTGATCTTGCTTTTCTTTCTTCGTCAGAGATTTGGATCATTCCCTTGGATTTGACTTTTCCTTGGAACTGTTGTTTCTTGTCCTAGGTTATTGTTTTGACTATTTTGTCCATGAGCACAGTGTCAGTGATCTGTAGTTCTGTTATGTCTTTCTCTGTTTCTCTAAACCAGGGGTCTCCAAACTTTCCAGCCTTAGGGCCATACTGATTACTCCAGTAAGTTCCAAGGGCCAAAACCATATTATCATTGTTGCCGGTGGTAAAAAGTGAAATAGTCCACTGATGAAAAAACAATTATTAAGATGTCATATTAATAATTATTCAACATAAAATTAGAATACTTCAGTAAACTAAATTTAATTTGCTATAAAAAAATATGTTCTCTAAAAGGAGTTTTCAAGTAAGTCTCCGCGGGCCGGACAAAATCTGTCCGCGGGCCGGATGTGGCCCTCGGGCCGTAGTTTGGAGATCCCTGCTCTAAACCAAAGTGGTTTCGCTCTTTTATTGTGAAAGTAGTCAAATATTTTTTTTGGTTAGTCTATTTTTGTCCATTCCAAGGATGTGCCCATAAAAATCAATTCTCCTTTTTCTTATTGGGTCTGATAGTGTTTCAGTTTTTTGGTAAAGAGTTTCATTCCTGATATGGAGTAATTGGTTGATACGGAATTTGGGGCCTAAGATTTTTCGTAATATCTTTCTTTCTTTGATCTCCAGCCTTTCAAGTGGGCCCTGGGTTGTGAGAGATAATGTTTCAGCTGCATATAAGGCTTCTGGTTTAATTACCGTATGATAATGCCTTATCTTTGTATTCCAGGCGAGGGACTTCTTGTTGTTTGTGTCTTTGGTAAGTTGGAAGGCTAATTCAACTTTATTTCTCCTAGATTCCATAGCTTTTTTTCTCTAGGGCATTCCAGCCGATCCATTCCCCAAGATATTTGAATTCTTTGACTATCTCAATGTATTGTTCTCCCACTTGAAGCTTTTTTGGTGGTGTTTGTACGTTTGTCAATAATACTTACTGTTACTGTTACTTTTATTAAATTATTTTTTTTTTTAAGAATATCATATTTAAAATAAATTTTCATGAAGCCTACCTAATAAAATTTTACTAAACAAATTACTAGTATAGCAGTTTTTTTTAAGTATGTCTCATAGATTAATGAGGCCGAGGGATCAGCGTTAATAGAAAGAGTAATGCAATGCAAACAACTGCGTCTCAAATCCACAAATTTGAGGTAAGTAGTTTACATACACACTAGACTGACTAGTGCCTTACCCACTTCAACTGAACACTGAACTTTGTAGAAAGTTTGAAATATAATTATTAATAACATATTAGTTACATCATAACTTTTATTAAAATTTAAATGCATTCATTTTTTTTACATAGTTAGTTTTTAAGGTAGATCTTATCATCTGATTGTTACATTGCATAAAATAATTAGGACATAAAATTGATTGGTTTTGTTTTAGTGGTTACATCTTACAACCACAAATAACTTAATGGTTATGTTATGACATTCTGCCTTATGAGTTTATACATTTAAATCCCTATTTCACAGTACAGCAATCAGTGGAAGTACTACTAGTACCACAAGACCAGCCATTACATAAAAACCACCAGATTTTATTTTCTCCTTCAGTATATAGTATTTATTTTTCAGTTTACATGTTTTGATAGCTCAGTTTTGCTTCATAGTAAAGGAAGTCAGTGGCTAGAAAACAGATATTCTTTAGGAAAGGTTTCCTTCTTTTAAAAATGGAATGAATAAGTAGCTGAATGCAGAAAAAAAATTATAGAACATTTATATTGATTGGGTGAATGTGAATTGTATATAAGGTAAAAACTGAGTTTTTGGAACTTAGTCAACTTTGGTAATTTTTGCATTAAAACGCTTTATTATATGTTCAATATTAATAATCCAAAATATAAAAGTGTGGAGACAACAGTAAGTTACGAAAAAATGGAAATAAAAGTGACAAACATAAACTGAAATGACTACCATGTAAAAGTAGAAAATGTGTTTTCCATTGCAAACATGATTAATTAAATGTGTGTTATTAAAAATGAAAAAAAAATTTTTTATAAAAAGAACTTCATAACCTAACTTGACTGTTTTTTTTTTTTTTTTTTTTGTGTGTTTAACGTTTGACTATTGTGCACACTTGGGCTAATGCAGACGATGGGATGATTTATAGCTTTTGAAAATGCCAAGCCCTGGCCGGGAATCGAACCCGGCGTCCTCGGGGTGAAAGCCCAGTACACTATCAACTAGGCCACCGAAGCAGCAGTTGGGTATATAACTAGTATTGCATAAAACCTAACCTTTGTAAGGAGAGTTATTGCAACGGATATAAAGTTGCCGATGCTTTTTAAAAATGGATGTCACAGTATGTTCCGTAATAAATGGCTAGAAATTGTAATTTATCGTAATAAATTTAATATTCCTCTGGTTAATATTTCTCAGATACAAGCTCAAAATACCCTATTAATTCTAACCATGGCCTACATTATCTAGCAGCAGATGATTAGATTTGCAGAAGCATTAAGGAAATTTGCACGTAGACTATCTATACCTACACTAAGCAGGAAGAACATACGATTGTTTTTTGTCTCCAGACAGTAAGTCAGGCAAAAATTAATACAAATTACATTCCATATTATTTATTTAAAAAATACATAAATACAACTAATGAAACTATCAATACCAATATATCACAGTAGAGATTCACAATAATTATGTCATTGTTGAATAAAATAAATTATAATTGTAGACAATTTAATTGGCACGGTACATTTAAATATAATATAAATAAAGGATACTCATACAGCTTTTCTACTTTTTTTTATCAACTATATTATTTGTTTCAATAGTGTCTACAAGCTATTATGACAAAATCTATATCACAAAACTTTACCTAATCCATACTATTAAGGATTTACTATGAAATTAGTGAAGTTTGGCATATTTTTTATTTATTGTTCGTTTTTAGTACGTTTTCTGCAAATTTTAGCAATGATTTTTGAACTATTCGTTGTTAAAACCTCATCTTCAAAAAGAAAAAATACTTTTGATTTAGCGTAATTAATATATATAAGAGAAAATTAAAGTTTCTCTACTTCGGCACCTACAGGACTGGACACCTGTCAGACTGGACATCATGTCCAGACTACAGTAGAACCTCGCGATACGATGTGTTCAAGATACGAAGTGGAATATCGCAAATATTCGTGCTCGCGAAACGATACGTTTTTCGCGATACGATCCCAATATCTCTTGCCGCTTGAAATTGTTTTGAAGTTGGCGCGGACAATGTTGCAATGGACAATGTGAATGACATTTGTATGAGTCATTTTCGAAACATTTTGAGGAGTCGTCAGAAACAGGCTTCTTTAGATAGATATTTTTCGAAGAGAAGTGCTCCAGAAAGTGAAGAAGCGAGTATTTCTAGTAAGAAAACTAGAAAGGAAAGTGAAGAAGATGATATATCACCTCAAATTTAAGTTCAGTTAGTTAAAAAAAAAGGAAAAAAAATTACAAAAGATAAAAATTATAAAAAAAAATTGATTTTAAGTTTTCATTACTGTGTCTGTAATTTTACATAAGAAATTTAATTTTAAAAGAAATTTAATTTAATTTTAAGTTTTCATTATTGTTTCTAAGTTTTACAAACGCTGTGCGCAATTTATCAGTGTCATAATAAAAACTATTAACCCGTACTGTATGTACATACATACGTATCATCAGCTGTGTGTGTGGGTGCTGTTACAACCACCACCAACCAACCCTCACGTAGCTATCTACCACCACTCCTCATCATCCCCACTGAGCTCTGCTCCGTCGCCTCGCTTACCCTCGCTGACTGTACAGTACTTTACGGTAAGTGAAATTAATTTTTCTTTTTATTTTTTATTTATTTATAAGGTTATTTTAATTTATAAATGTGGTATAAATGTTTATTGTGTGTATGTGGTACTTAATATACTATTTTGTGACTAATTATTATTACGTATAGACGATTTCGGTGTTTATATATGGGGCATTGCACGAATTAATTAAATTACATAAGATTACATTGTTCTTCTTCTTCTACGTTTCACCCACTTTGGGGGACGATTGATCAATCAATGTTCAGTGTGTCGTGCATTCCTGTCCGCCCAGTATTTCTTCATCCTTTCAGATCTTGCCGCCCTCTCTGCCTCAGAAATCCTATATGGTATTTTGGTCTTGACCCTGTCCTGGAACCTCTTCATTTTACCTTCGATTATACTCTTTGCGGATCTATCTGCAAGCATCTCTTCTGTAATTTGAAACTCTCGTAGGTCCCTCTCTATCTCCTTAAACCAGTTCAGTTTGGTTTTCTTATTGCGGAAAAAGTCGAAGATCCTTTTTGTTATCCTTTTCGGGTCCATTCGTAGGATGTGACCATAGAAGTCAATCCTCCTTTTCTTTATTGTATGGGACATCTTTTCGGTCCTCCTATACAGGGTCTCATTACTAATTACATTGTTCATTATATGATTTTTTTACGATACGATCCCGGTCCAGGAACGGATTAAGATCGTATCGCAAGGTACCACTGTACAAAGGTACAATAGAGAAACATACATTGGTGCAGTAGCATGTTAGAACTGTACTGAAAATGAAGGCAAAAATACAAAATATATTACATTATAGTACTGTATACAATAATGCCTTGCCTATCTAACATAACCAGTTCTGTGACTTCACATGCACTAGGATTCAAAACAGCAATTGGCAACAATAAGCATTTTTTTGCTAATTCTAACACTGAACCAGAACATGTATATACAAAAAATAGTACTGTAGTAAATGTAATAAACTACATAATTTCAGACATGGAAGGGGTAATACGAGCTCCATATACATAAACAAATAACTTATCTGTATACCAATCTGTAACTAAAACACAAATGCTCTTGTGCTTAAAATTGACACTTATTCGTACTAAATACAACTTCCTCTTTCTTTCTAACTGTAGGACTTATGCACTAGGAATTCACTAATTATTACTGTATACATTATTTTTGTTTGTAACAAAGATTGAAAAATTCAAACAAAAAACAGATAAGTTTTAGCTAACGCACCTGCTTATGTACTGTATTACGTTTAGTAGTAAAATAACTTTAAGGACATAGAATACTTACAATCATTCAAAACATGATAATATTCTGTAAAATACACAATTCAAGTTTTAAAATAACAAATGTTTTGTTTTTTTAAAGCATCATTCCTTGCTTTGTCTTGAATGTCTTCTACATTAGAACTGTACAGTACGCACTACACTCACTCATCACTGAGTGAATCAAACCACTGAAAGTGTTGGAGTGGCAAGTCTCAGTACTAATTAGGTTGTAGAATATATAAATAGATTTTGAAGATAAGAGTTTAACCACTGAATTTACTTTCTAACTATACTAAGTACAGTACAGTGGTACTCCCATTAACGGTCTTAATTGGTTCCAGAACTGAGACTGTTATAGCAGACTTCTGTGCGAGTCAGAGTTTACAATAGAGACTTATGGAAAACATTTTAATTTGTTCAAAAATTGAAAACAGGATTTAAACAATAATTTGAAACTCGCACACAAAGACACTACATCCGAAAATTCGAAAACAATGTACACTGTACATTTATGCTTCAGAACTTTATCCGAAACTAAACTGCTACGCGGATCACTTTTCATTCTGTGAAATAAACCGTTGTCCAGGTCGACCGTTATCCGGAGTATTAACAAAGTAAATTTTGAGACCTCAATATATGTTTTCTAGACCTACATGAGAAAATATGGTTTTGACTTAGACGTCCGTCTATGCATATCACTAGAGACATTAAAATGAACAATTTCAATGACATTTTGCATATTCAGAACTTTTTAATTTAAAAACATTCATTTTCAAACCTTATACGATCAAAAAAAATTATGTTAATTGAATTTGTGATCTTTGTCGCAAATTTCAAATTACCACTCATAAAAAATTCTTATTGTACTACAGCTAATGTGACAGATTTTGCTGAAAACGAGCATTTTGCATACAGAATGCAAGTGCTTTGGGAGTGAATGAAAATCTTATATCAGTAATGAGTGGTGAAGAGCTCATTTTCATCTGAAAAGGTCTAAAAAATAAGTAAAGTGTGCAAACTGGAATCCAACATGTAATACTCGAATATCCACACATCATTCTCCAGCATCCTCGGCACTGTACACAACTGACGGCATACTATTAGTTCTTTCGACAATCTTGCATCATATTTTTTTCAAAACATGGGAGTTACTGTTAATTCGGTATGATAGACTCACAAGCATCAAACACTCTTCAGGTCAGAATAAGAAAGACAAAGATAACTAACAGATGTATGGTTCGAGAAGGATGATGGTGCAACAGGCCACACAAGATTCAGCGATGTTCCATGGCCTCCTAGATCTTGTGACTTTATAATCTGCAACCTTTCTCTATGGGAGTTCCTCAAAAGACTTGTCTACAACCACAAACCACACAATTTGGACAAGTTAAAGAATACCATAATTCAAGACATTGTGTTCATTCAGCATTGCACCCAAAGCTAATACTCAGTAAACAGAGGCAACGTTATCTACAGCTATTTTCGCTGCAAAGTAAGAATTGGACACTTTAACAAAACAGTACCTGTATCGGTTACACTCAAATGACTCATCTATAACCAAGTTCTCATAGTAGGAAAGCTCTAGGTCTCATTTTGTTAGTATGTACTACAGGAAACAGGGCGAGGGAATTTTTACGGGTCTTAATCAGATTGAATGGAACAAAAGACACTGGGAAGTAGCGCAAGCCGCATAATAAGAACATCAGGACATAGTAGACACATAATTCAGATCCTCTGTACCAAGAAATAAGTTGATTAGACCTAATAAAAAAAACACACAAAATAACTCTTGTTCTTTTCATAAACTCTTACACAACCCAGTGATATATTTCCACTCTTCTAAAGCACAATAATGCTAACCCCTATTAAGTTACTTGGTATACATTGGTTGACACTAAAACTGGGAACGACTATAATTCCAAGATTACCTGTTTTTTCCTCTTTACACCAAATCTAAACATCAATAGACTTAATCACATTATTAAACTCCTACCTAATTACAAATATACAATACTTACAAAGGGCAAACGTATCATACACTGCCAGGTTAATTAATTTTCAACGATTCAACCTAATTTAGGTCATAATTATTGATCCCTTGCTTCCAACATTAGATCACGTAGTTTTATTTGGTACAATTTTTTTTTAAAGATGGTGTTTACGTTATTTGTAAATAATCCCCACCAATAGGAACAACATTGAATGGCGCTACCATCTGTACTTTATGTCCGTCTTGCGTCATGAACTCCAAAGTTTGAACAGAGTCTTCTAAATGGTAGTCGCTGTCTGGCACTTGGTTCTCCTGGCTGGCAACTTCCTCCTGACGAAATTAAAATATATTAGAACAACTGTAAAGCCTAAAAATTTTCTGTGAATCTCTCCAGTTTTGCATACTTACACCATAGAATACAAGTAGGCTAGAAATACAGCTACCATTATAAAAAGCTTGCTCGTTATCTGTTGCTAAAGTCCAAATAATTAGACTGTCAGTATGAACAATACAAGTTGCAAGGACAGGGGGGAGATGTTTGAGAAAATACACAGTATTATCTATTTAACTATAGTTGAACACTCTGCCGGAAGATGCCACCAGCAGCGAACGCTCACATACTTCTAGTAAGAACTATCATAGTACATTCACATTCAGTGCACAATCTGCAGATCATTATTTCAGTTATCTTGTACACCAATCATATTTTCTACGAAATTTGAAACACTAGAAAGCTAATTTATGTTGATTTTAATGCTGATTATGACGGTAAAAATATTTCAAAAAATTATAAGATAAAAAGTTATAACCTTTTTAAAATTCAGGCTTGCTGGCTAAAAAACTAGCCTAAGCTCTTACAAAAATAAATTTTTGTTCAGTAGTTAATGTCATTCACTTAGCTTTATAATTTAAAACTTCTTAATTAGTACACCTGTGCTAATTATTTACGATCAATGATTATCTTTTTCTTAACATCCATACTTTATGGCAGTTAGATCAACGAGGATGATGGATTGGTGTTAACGGAAAGGGTTTATAGCAGTAGCTATCCATCTCAAACCTACAACCTTGAGGTGCGGCAAATTGTCCAGTGTCTTAGCTAGACTGTACACGCCAGGGTTCTTAACCAATACAGAAACTTGTGCCGCACATGGTATAGCTGTAAAATTACATCAATTGAATAAATGGGCGACTTCTGATTGGACATTTTGATGGAAATGGCTATTAAAAAATTATAAATGTTAGATATGTGGTATAGAATTGGCCAACTCAACTAGAGTTGGCAAAGTTATGGGAGTGGATTTTAGTGTAGACTGTACATATTGTCAGAAAACGTAGTGTCTACTCTATACTATTTCTCTATCTAATATTTAGTCAGTCTAATCTGCACCTTAACACAGTGTGTTCCATAAACAACTGTTAGCAAGCACTGCATACTTAGTTTTTCATTATATTATTATTAAAATGTCTTGTCCTAAACAAAGTGAATAATGAAATTAGGAAATTTACTCCAAGTGAAAAACTGGCTGATGAAGATTCTGACAGCAAGGATATACACAAAATATTTTTTTTTTTTTTATTATAAAATTAGTCATTATGTAATCATAGTTACACAGCTGAGACAATGGCAATAAAGGGTATCACTGGGATCAAACAAACCATGGAACAAAAAAGCTATAAGAACAACTAAGAACCAACTTCACGAAAATTGCAAAAGTATAGAGACAACAATGACAAATGACAGGGTAACGTGTTATGAACGCCTGAAAATAATATACTTAAAACAACAACAACAAAAAATTGACCTACCCAGAGTTCCGAAAGACACAACACATGCACATAAAAAACGTACAGAGAACTGGAAGAGATTAGAGCAGAAGATGAAACAGACGACACAGACTGGTTCAGACAAAAAGTAGCAGAGGTGAAGGAACTGTTATTAAAAAACTGAGAGAAAAAAGATGATTAATTACGATAAAGAAAAAGAAAAATAAGCTTAGGGATGAAGGAATTCTTGCAAAAAAAAAAAAAATTAACTAATTGTAACATATAATACAATGGAATCTATTAAAAATAATCATTATAACTCAAAAACTATTACAATAAAGGCAAACAATTATTTAAAAAACTGATCAAAGCCTAAAAGATTGTCATACTGATTAAAAGACTTGAAAATTTTCATCAACATACATTATGTGTAATATTTTCATTTTTTCAAGAATAATTACCCCTACAGGGGGTGCAGACTAGCTGCATCTATTGAGAGGGTTAGACGTCCCTCGCGGTGCCTGAGTCTAACACATACTTATACTTACAACATTACACTTATGACTTTAATACTTTACACTCACACTTACACTTAGAGAGGCGATAACAGCCTCAATGTGCTTTTCGCCTTACAAAAAAAATCAACAAAAATTAAAGTTACTTTTTTATTGTAGGGAGAAGACTGGTTCGGTTATTCGAAGGTATTTATTTAAATAAATAAAGCAACATTAATAAGACATCACTTAAATGAATGATTCATGAAGAAAATGTTTAATAAATCGAAAACTTAAGAAGTTTTCGAAATGTTAATCAGCAGTATGCTTATGGTCGCTATGAACACTATTTTTGAACTGCACACTCCCGATGACTAGGCCGTAAAAGGTACAAGTGCTAAATCGAATGAATAGTGCATAAATAAAGAGAACTATATATGGTAAACTCGCAATAATCTGATGTTCATCAATGTTCACGACCGTGAAGTTTTCAATCTGTTAATTGCCAGTGAGCATGCAATAGTTACAAACCCTATTTTTCAACCATCACATGCTCTTGATGACTACGTCATAAAAGCCGCAAGAATTTGACTGATCATTTCCGGCCGATAGTGGGGATTGCAAGAAGTGATGACGTTTTTCCACAATGATGATAATCTTAGCGATTTTCACCAGCACTAAAAAAAATTGTTACAAGTTACAGTAGTGTTTACATAATCAACATGTTTTATTAATCGTACAATTTAATATTTTTTTTACATTAGACTAGGTTATGTGTATTTTAAACCTTTTTTATGATCAGTAATTACTGAATTGTCAAATGCTACAAAAATATTGCTGAATTGCAACTGCTAATGGTTCAAAAGCATTTGTTATTGCTTGAAAAATATTTTTAGTCATTGTAGTAGCCTTAGCCTATTACTTACAGAAATCTGACATCCTGCTTACATGTCTTAAACTTCATAATAAATGACCTAACCTAACAAATGTACAGTTACAAGCGGTTGACAGATTGTGCTGACAAAGCTGACCAAGTGTTTATCAATAGACAGACAGTATGTCATAAATAACTTCAGTATCATTATAAAGAATGAACATCAACTTTAATAAATAAGTTAGGCTAATTTGTTACTGTTATGTAATAGTTTATTAAAAAGTTACTTCCTTTTTAAGTTTCCTTAAAAAAAAGTTCCTTTTTTTAAATTAACGATGAACTGAAAAAATTCAATGTTTTTGCGAATTAGATTGCACTTCGATGATGTTTGATAATCTGGGATTCGGTTATTCGAGGTATAGCTAACCGAGGGTTTACTGTATAGTTAAATATTATATGTAAAAATAGGGGAATTAAGAACTATTAAAAAGGTAATAATTCGCTGAGATAACTTACATTCACAGAGTCAACTTGCAATTGAAGCGAGTCATCTTCAGCCATTTGTGTAGTTATTGGCTGACCGTCAGATGTAGTAAGATGAACAGGAATAGTCTGTCCATCCTGCATAGTGACTTGTAAAGATTGTCCGTCGGAACTTATCTGTAAAACAGATCCACATACATATTATTTTTAAAGTTGTTAAATTTTTATGGAGCAAAAATTGATGGGGTTTATCAGACCTCTTGAGGTGCAAAAATATCCATCAAGCTATATATATATACTATATATATATATATATATTGTTTATAACACCCTCGGTTAGAACGCTAGCTCGGTTACAGCGCTATTTTCATAATGTCCCCAATATTCTATATTAAATGTACATGTATATTAGGCTTTGTGAACTCAGATACAACGCTGTCACACTGCTGTTAAAGTCCAGCTATTTAGTATAAGGCCTGTGTGAGAATTTTCATACATGTAGGAGAATTCCACTCCAGCACCCTCTAACGGTCCAGTGACACAGATTCTGCCAATCTGAGTCTAGAAACTGTTACTACTCAGTGATAGTGAAGGAAAAGGGAGGAGCTATGATGATAGAGTAGGGACATGACCTCTCACTCGCACATTTTTTCTCTCTGCCACACTGGTGCTCTTAGCAGTTTTCTAAGCTGCTGACCTATAGTCATTCACTTAAATACAATTTGTGTTCTATTTTTAGAATAAAGGTTGAGAATAGAAAGGGTCCTTTTCTTAGAATTTTGTTGCTGCCTAAACAAACAATGTAAATTGTGTCGTTCCCGCAAAAGCGTTCTCTTACACACATATATTCTGTATGCCTTAGTGGGGGGAAACTTCAATCTCACGAACCGTAACAACAGTGTACGCACTGTGTTGCATGTATATGTACTAGACTGTACAGTACTTATTTTCTATTAGTTTTAACTAAAATATATTTCAAAATATGTAATATGTGTAATAAAATAAATAATAAAAATAATAAATAAATAATTGATTTATAAATAATAATAAATAAATAAATGTGTAATATGTAAATTATAATAAAATAGCCATTAATTATGTTTACAGTACAAAGCATGATTTTTTTTCACTACATGCCGAATTTCCGCCATTTACAAACTCGCTCACTATAAACTCGGTTACAACGCTATCTCGTTTACAGCGCTCATATACATTTCGTCCCTTCAACCGCGTTATATCCGAGGTCAACACTATGTATGTATGTATGTATGTATATATATATATATATATATATATATATATATATATATATATATATATATATATATATGTAATGTGTCTTTCTAGGCAATAGACCTATACAGCAATGTTTAAAGAACTCATGTGTGTATGTATGTGTGTCTGTGTGTGTGTGTGCATGATGTTATTATAACCCTCTAAATAGACAAGATTAATAAAGAAAAGTAAAACTAATCACACTGTTGCAGAACGACATTTAGTTAATATACTGAATGTTGCAAATATCAGTTTCCTTTATCATTCGGCTCACCTGCACGTTAATTAACTTGATGAGTTACAGTGAATAGGTAATGTAAAACAATTCACTGAGCCCACTAAACAACTGTTGTTTATACAATCACTAACTAAAACGGTATTACTTAATACAAACTACGAGTATTTACAATTTCACCAATTACCTCGAGTGCACTTCCATCTTGCATTGTAAAATGAATTGGATTCCCTTCGTCATCAGTGACCTGGATGGGATCTAAAGATTGTTCCTTGCTGAAGGTTAAATTTTCTGCTGCTTCTACATGTGGAATTTCTGCATCTTCTAATGCAACCTCAGGCACTATAAATTCTTCTTGCTATAAAATATTTTAAACTTAATAAACACAGAAGGATAAGATATACTTATACGATGCTCGTTTTTTTTTAAAGTACCGTTTTTAAATATAACGACTAAAGATCAACTTTCATCTTAAAAACTGAATACAAAGTAACCGTATTCTTGCCACAGTTACAATTGCAGGAGTTGTTTCAATTTTGGTCATAATGTGGGGCAGTAGCAACCAAGTTACAACACCCTTTAGCGTAATCTAGAACTGCGAGCTTCTGTAGCAAATTTTTTTGTGGATTCTCATTAATCTCGGAGTGCATAATTTTTTCTCAAAATACTAAATTCTACTAACCACACTTGAGTACAAAGCACACCCAAACAAAACCTATAATTTGTAGAAAAGCTTCAAGAGGCCAGCCAATAACGCTATAAAAATCTACATAAATAATGTGGTTTTAATATTTATACTGGGTGGGGCAGTCAAAGCGCACGATTAACAAAGCTGGTAGAATGGAGGGGTGTGCAGTGAGGGAAGTAGGCCTACCCAACCGTTCTACACATTTGGAAATTAGTACCAATGCAACATTGGACTGGAGAACAGCGAGGTTTCGCTGTTACAGGATATTTAGAAAATGGCCAAAGTTACATAAGTGCACAACGCGAATTCCGCCAACATTTTCATCTGGCACCTCATGCTCCTGCTCCAAGCAGGAAAGTCATTGCTATTTGGACTGACAAAAACAACGGGTGAAACAACGAAAAGAAGAGGTGGTAGTGTAAGAACAGTGCGAACACCCAAGAATGTGGAGGCAGTACGATTATCGGTCATACGAAGCCCTCGAAGATCTGCCAGGCACCACAGATTTCCTGTGAATGAAAACACTTATTTCCAACAAGATGGAGCAACCAGTCATACAGCCTGTCATACAGTCACTGGACCTTCTGAAAAACATTTTTCCGAACTGCTTGATCAGTAGGAATGGAGATATTCAATGGCCGCCACAATCGCCTGATCTGAACTCTTGCGATTACTTTCTATGGCGACAACTCAAGTCAAAGGTTTTTGAGACTCGTCCAACAACGATACAGGATATGAAAGTTCAGATTGAACAAGAAGTTCGTGCGATAACACCGGCGATGCTAAGAAGTGTCAGTGAGAATTTCAGTATGAGACTTAGACATTATGTTCAAAATGGTGGTCACCACCTTACTGGAGTCATATTCAAAAAATAAACATTTTTTTCTGTTTGAATTGAAATTTCCATTTATGTTCTTAAGATTTGTTGCAATATATGAAGAAAAAACTGTTTCTGTGTATGTTTTTTCAATACTTAGAATCGTGCGGTTTGACTGCCCCGCCCAGTATAATAAAAATACAGTATATATTATAAAAGATTTTCAGTTTTGAAACAAAGAATTTGTCATTAACTCAACGTTTTTTCTGTCTTGTTTCCAATCGCATGAAAACTGTCAACAAATTCCAAGTTTTGGTGAAGTCGTGAATCTGAGGCTTGCCCTAAGCATTTGGATTAATCACTGTGACCTAAAACAATTACATTACCTTAACACCAGCTGAACTGTTGTCATCATACGTGACATAAATGATTTGTTGCACATTATCCTGGTCCTCACCAGGTGCCCCGGTAGGTCTCTCTGCACCCAAATCTTCTTGTAAATGAGAGCGGATGATATTCCAAACTGACAAATCGACACCTTCGGCTGCAGCGCTCACGTTAAGGTCTGTACCGTCTACCGAGATAAATTCGATCTTATGTCCGTTGGTTTCAGCATCTTTTTTTAATTCTCTCTCGTGAATCTTCAAAAAAAAGAAAAAAATTGTTAAAAGTTGATGTTTGAAAATTTGTCTTTTTAATTGCTATGTACAGTTTTTCGATTTATAATCTGACTGACATAGGACTGGCATGTTCGAGGTAGCTCAGTTACCAGCCAGTCTGCTGCGCTCTGAACTTGTGAAGCTCAAGGTTCAAGCATGCACTTACCGTCACAAGCTATACTTTTTCTGTTAATACCAATTCCTCATTCTCATTAGCTTAACTGGCATAAAATAAGGATGTTAAGGAAAAACCACACATACACTATAGAAGTAAATAATTGTTCTACATTACCTTCTTATGTTTTGTCAGGTTAGAACAGTCCGCAAATGTTTTCCCACAGTCCTTACATGCATAAGGTTTTTCCCCTAGAAAAAAAATTAGTTTTAACAATTTTCCCATACTCAAATTATTATTTAAAAGTGGTGTATATAAAACCCTAATCACCTAAACATAAATATCCTTTGAAAATTACATGTTGAAAAGTAAAACAAAATAGCCAAGCATGTACTAATCAAATATAAATTATACAAGATTGGATCAGCTGGCTTCGGTGAGACAAAAAGCAGATAATATCACTTGCAGCATATAATTTTAGTGCTCCTTATAAAACATATTTGATGCGCAAAGATGAAAAAACATTTATTTTATTTACGAAAATGTTTTAATTTTTTGTGTTCTACTAAAATGCAAAATACTGAAAAATCTTGAAAAACTGTTTTTTTTATTTTGGTCCAAACTAGGTCATGAATAAGCTCATGTGACAGACATGCAAAGGAAAATGGACTACCCAATATGAAGAACAAGAAGGACAACAGAGTCTAGAGATAAAAGCTGCTCAAATTTTGAAATGCAAATGCAAACTATGTTTCGGTTTGTTACATACCTGTATGCAGTCGCATGTGTTTCTTGAGTGCCCATTGTTCTGGGAAGTCCCTTGAACAATGGATGCAGCTGAAAGGTTTTTCTCCTTTGTGCCTGCGTATGTGACACTTCCACGCATCTTTGTGTAAAAATGTCTTGGCACAGAACTCACATTTCCATGGTCTTTCCCCTGTATGTCTCTTCATGTGTAGTTTGAACTAAAAGCATTGCAAATTTACACATGATCCAAACGTTTTAACAACTCTCTCTTACAAATAAATAATCTTTTTCAATCATTATTTATTTAAACATATTGTGAGGCGTCTAAATTAAGCAATGATATTAGCAATGTAGCAACACTGGGAACGCTAGACTTCAATCGACAGCAGATAACACCTTCAGTATGAGTTTGTAGTTGCTAGTTATTTGACTGCCCATAGCAATTGTTTATGTGGATCAGTTTTTTCTAGTGTATTCTAAAAATAAGTGACATCAATACCGAACAATGTTGTGCTATAATGTTTTGCTTCATACGAGGGTTGATCAAATATAAACGAGACTGACTTTCTAAAAACTTTTCCGTTGGACATTGAACTCTGAAGGGTGAGGTTTCAGGTAGCCTGGGAGGTTTGGGACGGGCGTAGACGGGCAACATTTCCGTTCGGACCCTTTAGTATAAAACTATACAATGAGTGAGAGTGAAGTGCACGTTTCCGTGGAGCAGAGAATTATTATTAAGTTTTTGGCCAAGGAGGGGGTCAATCCGACTGAAATCTTTCGTAGATTGACGGCTCAATACGGGGACAGGACCCTGTCAAGAGCTCGCGTTTTGCTTGGCACAAGGAATTCGCGCGAAGGACGGAAGCAGTAGAAAACCTCAGCCATAATCGTCGCCCGACCACTTCCGTCACGGACGAAAACATTGATGCTGTTCGGAAGCTCCTGGACGAAGACAGACGTATATCGCTGCGATTTATTGCAGATGAACTCCAGTTGAGCTATGGTAGCGTTCAAAAAATCGTTACATCAAACCTGGAACTCAGCAAAGTATCTGCAAGGTGGGTTCCACGAATTTTGACCGACGTTCACAAATGGAATCGTTTGGAGATTTGCCAGCGACTATTGACCCAATTTGAACGAGATGGTGAGGCATTATTAAACCGGATTGTCACCTGTGACGAAACATGGGTTCACCATTACACACCCGAGTCGAAACAGGCAAGTATGGAGTGGCGGAAAAGGGGAGAGAGGGCGCCTCTGAAGGCCAAATCATGATCGTCGGCCGGGAAGGTAATGGCCACTGTATTTTTCGACAATCAAGGCGCCTTTCACGTCGATTTCCTCCATCAACGACGCACAATAAATGCACAATATTATTGCGATGTTTTAGAGGCCGCAAAACAGTCTTTTCGTAGGAAAAGGAAATCTAAACTGGCGAGAAACGTCATTCTTCTTCACGATAATGCCAGACCACACTCGGTGAACGCTACGAGGCTTAAACTCGATCAAATTGGCTGGGAACCAATGGAACATCCCCCATACAGTCCAGACTTATCACCCTGCGACTATCACCTGTTTGGGCCACTCAAAGAGGCGCTTGGAGGCCAGCGTTTCGAAGACGATTCTGCTGTGGAGACCTTCGTGCTCCAATGGCTCAATGAACGCCCGAGAACTTTTTACGAAGATGGAATTAAAAAACTTCCAATCCGGTGGGAAAAATGTGTTACTCGTGCGGGAGACTATGTAGAAAAATAAGTTGTATCAAGAATAATTTGTAAGTAAGCAATAAATTTTTTAAAAAATCAGTCTCGTTTATATTTGATCAACCCTCGTATTTGGTCACAAACAGAAACTTTAACAAAACTTCAGCAGGCATATAAATACAGTGTTTTGCCAAGGACCAAGGTTTTCCGGAGGTTTAAGGTATTCTTAGAAGGAAGCAATTCAACTGAAGATGAACATAATTATTCAAGAAATTATAAAGATGTCAACAGACTGTGAGATCTTGTATGTTCGGATCATCGGGTGATGGACAGAATGATCGAGAAGGGTTGAATTTGACTCATCACAGTTTATCAGATTCTGACCAATAAAATGGGGGAAAAATGGTTCCAAAAAACCTTTTATCAGGAGGAAATGTTTATATATTTATGTAACTTACACCATAATTATTCAATATTATTAGCAAATATTGATAACAAAACATGGTACTGTATTACATACAATTTTTTATTTAAGGTCTTTATATCGATTTCTGTATTAGCCGATATTTTGGTTATCCGATCAAGTGTTGGTCCCAATTAGGTTGAACATGAGGATTACACTGTTCCATAAAACCTTTAAATTCAGTGAATCCACTTTGGTAATGCTTATAAAAAATCATGTTGAGCAATCATTTTAAAAATGAAAAAAATTCATCCTCATTTTGTAGTTAGCAGAATGGGTAAAACCCTCAACACTTCTTGATAATTTATTAAATCTAATAGAAACAATGAATACAATTAATACAATAAAATTGGCAATTATACAATTAATACAATAAAATTGGCAATTATACAATTAATAAAGTTTATTTTGAGTTTATTTTTGTCCACTCCATCTATTCAGTGGCCCTCCTATTTTTTTCTTATGAAAAACAATTCTAGTAATCTGTTTCTGTAAGGTAATTGATAAAATTAAAACTAGTAAACTGTAATTTAAAATTCGAAATATTGTCTATTAAAACTCTTTTTTAACCCACAAAACAATTAGAAAGTCGATACATATATTAAATATAAACATGATTATCCATGAATGCTGCAACAAACCTTTAACCACATGGGAGTTATGTGGCATGGTACCCTTCCATCTCCCATCCATGAAGAGGTTTTGGTTTGGAACTGCAGGGGTGGGGCTCGGAGATATGAGTGTGATAACAGGGCATCACACCAACAGATTTCTTAGGGTAAGTCAATGAAGCAGCTGGGAATTGAGTGCCGAAGTGGCAGAGATTGGCCAGAATGCTCTAGAATATTCCAAGATGTTTGAAAATGTTCTAGAATATCTTAGAAGGATCTAGACTTCGAAGGGACTTCCTGTTCTACAAACTGGAAACGGAAGTCAAGAATCTTCTAGAACATTCTTGAATGTTTCATTATCCTGTTGTGATGGAGATATGTTCCAGTTCAGAAGGGTATATACAGGCAGTGGTGAGACGCATGCATCAGTATTTTTGAAACAGATAAGGAATGCTCTAAAATGTTCCAGAATATTCTATAATTTTCCAGAATGTTAATTCGGTGAAGCAGCTGGGATATTGTTAGCTAATAAACTAGACACGGCATACATGCCTGCCCAGTCACACAATACAATAACCTGGGAGGAGTTGCACATATTAAATAAATGCCAAAAATAAACATTGTTATGAAGTATAATATAGGTAATCAAATTCTTGATCAGTTTAACAATTAGAAATCAAATATTTTAAGAGCATTTTAAACTTACAACCTGAGTTAGGTCTGGATATACAGCTAGTAATTTAAAAAAACATAAACTACAGTACCAGTAATTAAAAAAAACATAAACTACAATACCGGCCTAACTTATCAGTTTGTTTAAATAAATTTCTAAAACCTCTTAATCTTCAAATTTCTTCTGTAGTACCTTCTATCTATTTAGTGGAAACCCAAAGCATTAAAATTACCTGTGAAGAAGTGGTAAATTTTCTCGTGCAAAACTCACAGGAAAATGGCTTTTCACCAGTATGTATACGCATATGTTCCTGTAGGTTCCCTTTCTGTGAAAATCGTTTCTTGCAGACATTGCATTGGTATGGTTTCTGACCTGTTATTTAACAGAATAAACATACTTGATAAAACAACTAATTCAAGTATAATGAATATAATGGGGCATAATAATGAATGATGGGGCAAGTATAATGAATATAATCATGGTCTTAAAATGAAAATGAAAGTTGGAAGTTAAGTTTAAACAGTCCCAATAAATTCTGGTACAGCTAACATCTAATTGATAATCAACTTTTGCCTTGTTTACCAAAGCATGCCTAGTTTTCTCACTCCTTATTTCTGGGTGTAAAACAAAACCGGAACGAATTTCATATTGTCACTAAAATAACCTTTTGCTATGTTTTTTTTAACAAACATTGCAATACACAAATTAAATTTTGGCTTTTCCTCCTGTGATTCCATTTCTTCAATTAGTCTTAACAACATATTCTTCCAGTAATAACCTTTCAAACAATTTTTCGATCCATCGCTTGAAGGACACAAGTGGTATTTGCCGGTTGAAATATGATTGTTTTTATATAATGTTTTTTCAGTCAATGCACAGTACAATAAAACACAGTACAATAAAACAGTACAATAAATGCACTAACAATAAAACTTTTCGTTTACCTTTCCCCCAATTCATTATCCCATGAATATACTTCTTCAAAAAGTTTTAACGTCAACCATGCTGCTTTACTAATGCAGTACTTCACATAGGTTTTTTAAAACACCTTTGGCCGCTTCGGTGGCCTAGTTGATAGCGTGCTGGGCTTTCACCCCGAGGACCCGGGTTCGATTCCCGGCCAGGGCTTGGCATTTTCATATGCTATAAATCATCCCATCGTCTGCATTAGCCCAAGTGTGCACAACAGTCGGACGTTAAACAAAAAAAAAAAAAAAAAAAAAAAAAATTGAAACACCTTGGTTTTACAGACTTCCAAATAACAAAGGATGCTTTTTCCTACCTGTCATCGCAGACTAATACAGTAAAGCATTCCTTAGACATTTTTCCTCTGACACACTTTTCTACTTTAAATTTCAGTTTTATCGGGTAGTAATTTTTAAAATAGTTCCCTTTCATTTGCACTGAACCATCCCTGTAATTTGCACATCCTAAGCCACGTATTTTGTATCCAACTGTTGGTAGTATTTAAATCGACGTCCTTGGAATTTCCCAAAAGAAATGTGTGATGTTGATTACAACTTTCCAGCCATCATAATTATTGAAATTTTTTACTCGTAATTTTTCAGTAAAAAATTCAGCTCTGACTTTCAACAATGACCCATTTATTGGGTATTTAAAATCCTCTCCTGCCAAAACCACTACAGAATCGCGTCACCAATTCGTTCAAATTCTGAATTTCAATATTTCTTGCAGCTAATCCTTTCATTTTGTTATTTTATTTTTATTTTTCAATACTGTGCCAACAGAAGAACTAACTAAATTACAATTTTGGCAAACTCGCTTCAAACTAACTCATGCAAAACTCTAACCTTTACAATGATAAAATTTCCAGTTTAGACACCAATACACTGCACTGTCAAAGTATAAAGAAGAAGAATAATGCACTACTTGAAAAATATACTAGTCACAAAACACTCAATTCAGCTTATGCACTATGTACTGCTTTTAACAACTGAATTATATGTTGGTAAACTGAAGTTCAAATTTCGTATACATATTTTTTACCAGAACAGAAAAAAAACCACAACGTTTCTGTATATTTTCTGAATGGTAGCTGTTTAAAAACTTCTAAGTCAAATTTCTCAAAAAACGGCTGGTTTCACAAAAGTTTTCATGAATGAAGAAAGTACATTCCTAAGACAAATCCAAATACACCTTGTTTAGATCAAGTAGGTGTGGATTGAGTATAATACTAATATTTTAAGTTAAGACTGCTAACTGTAATTAATTTCTTTATTGCAACAAAGCCATACGATCACATATTTTAATAATTAGGATTATGACATATTTTGTTCCTTCAGTGGCCTTTCAACTCACCTTGTAAAAAGGCTACAATAGTTTCGAAACTTCACTGTTTCATCTTCAGGCCGTAGTACAAATAGTCCAACCCCAATGTCGAGGTTGTCACAAAGTTAACAAAACACTAAAAACACATGTCACAACACAAAACACAATTACACGATTTTATTAAAACACACGATACAATTTGGTTTAGTCAAACACTACCACGCAACTCGTACAGTCTGGACTGCCAGTCTTATCGTTGTGCGTTTTAATAAAATCGTGTAATTGTGTATAGTGTTGTACAGTGTGATTTCAATGTCTTGTTAACTCTGTGACAACCTCGCCAGAAGGATCTGACCATTTGTATTATCGCTTGAAGATGAAACAGGAAAGTTTCGAAGCCGTGGCAGCCTTTACAAGGTGAGTTAAAGGACCACAGTCGGAATAAAATAGGTTATAATCGTAATAATTTAATTAACTGTAATCTGGCGACTATTACGTTATTTTATTTTAGTTTCAGTGTGAACGTAAAGTGATATTTTACTTAATCCTCACCCATTTGGCCTAAACAATTGGACTGGTCAACAAAGTCATCAGATTCGTCTTTGAAATACACATTTTTTATCTCTCTTGAAATTTTTTTGTGAAACCAACTATTTTCTAGAAAAATAATTTTCAAGTTTGTATACAGCCGCCATTTTGAAAATATACAAAAATATTCTAGTAAAAACCTACATATTAAAATTGTTTATTATTATCAAAATCAATACCAAAATCAATTTATTACCTTAACTATATATAGTTTTTGTATAAAACAAAATGAAGGTTTAATGGGAAACCAAAACATTCTAGACCGCTGTTTATTGGGACTTTTCCATAAAGGGGTTTCAGAGAGTTCTGGGTCACTCTGTACATATAAATATTAGTTTTGTTTCATCAGTTATACTTCTTCCAACAAAATTATTTAAATAAATTAGGTTATATTCTTTTTACCTTAGTGGTTGTAAAAATTCCTTCTTGACAATACGAGTTTAAACAACCAACTGTGAAAGATGACATCAGAGACATTTTTTATAATCTTAAAATAAGAAATAAAAACTTATAAATTATAGTACTACACGTTCATTGTGTTAATAAAACATATAATACAGTAAAATAAAACATACAGTAAAGCCTCTGGTAACCGATATAGTAAATGAACTTTAAAAAATTCAACATTATTTTTAATTTTAAAACTTAATTTTATTTGAATTTTAAAATTAAATACCATTTAAAGTATTATCTAAATGTTAATGCTCAAGTAATACAACAAAACTAATTTCATGACAAGAAACTGATAATATTTTACAAAATATAAAAACAAAATAAGCATGTAACATATAGTATAAAATATAAACTAGTTCTATTTAACATGAACACTGACAGAAAGACATAATCACATTCTGATACTGTTTGATTTCAAGTTCAATCATCAATCATCACTGAATTAAATAACTACAACTTTTATGTCATATATAGAAATAAAGTTCCTCATGATTGCTTATTTTTTTTCAATTTTGAAAAGTCTGTATTCACAATATTACTTTTCATAATTAATGGATAAAGGTATATCCTTGGACATACAAAGGATTTGCTTGATTGTATTATCCAACATTTCTGTTTAGTCTCTACATCCTTTTCTCTTTCAATTTTTGACCATTTTCATTTTCTTCCGAATCTTCCAATTTTTTTCTCCGTTAAAAATTGTTCCCCTTCTCTCACTGCACTCTTTGCTTTTCTAAATACAACTGATATCCTGAAACACTATGACAGACTGGGTAGACGACAAAATCTGTCAAATCCACCTTTGGGAAAGAATACCCTGACATTCCATAAAGTGGACAGCCTGTTAAAATGTGTACTAAATATATCGAACGCACACTCACCTGTGTGCCACCTGTAATGTAGCGTAAGACTAGTTTTATGTGCGAATTGTTGTTCACAAATTTCACAGGTATGTTTTTTCTCCCCTGTATGTGTCGCATGGTGGTTTATTAAATTAGCCTTCGTTTTAAAACTCGCCGTACACAAGCTGCATTTGAAAGGCCTAAACAGACAAAAGCGTGCTAGACAACATTTTTTTCAGTAACTGCACACAATTTTTTTACATTCAATCTTGGTATGTTACGTTTTTCTTTAGTTATTCAACTATATATGGAAGAAAACAAATTTGGTAGTTTTAAAAATAATCATATAGAGTTTCAAAACTGAAATGCAGGTATAAAATCATCAATAAAAAACCCACAATTATAATGAAATTGCATTAATAAAAAAATTCCACTTAATCTAAAATGAAAATTTGAACAAATTTATATATAATATAAAACTAGCTAGACTAGGAACTAAGAACAAAGGAATTAAGGTAAATTGTTTGGCTTTTGCGGATGACATGGCCTTACTAGCTGAGACATTGGAAGAAGCTAAGGAACAGATTCTTGAACTCCAGAAGCAAGCGTTAAAAATGGGACTTAAAGTTTCATTTGAAAAGACTAAAATTTTGACAAACATACAAAAACCACCAAAACAGCTTCAAGTGGGAGAACAATACATTCAGATAGTGAAAGAATTCAAATATCTTGGGGAATGGATCAGCTGGAATGCTCTAGAGAAAAAAGCTATGGAATCTAGGAGAAATAAAGTTGAATTAGCCTTCCAACTTACCAAGGACACATACAACAAGATGTCCCTCTCCTGGAATACAAAGATAAGGCATTATCATACTGTAATTAAACCAGAAGCCTTATATGCAGCTGAAACATTATCTCTCACAACCCAGGGCCCACTTGAAAGGCTGGAGATCAAAGAAAGAAAGATATTACGAAAAATCTTAGGCCCCAAATTCCGTAACAACCAATTACTCCACATCAGTAATGAAACTCTTTACCAAAAAACTGAAACACTATCAGACACAATCAGAAAAAGGAGAATTGATTTTTATGGGCACATCCTCCGAATGGACAAAAATAGACTAACCAAAAAAATATTTGACTACTTTCGCAGTAGAAGAGCCAAACCACTTTGTTTTAGAGAAACGGAGAAAGACATAACAGAACTGCAGATCACTGACACTATGCTCATGAACAGAACAGCCAAAACAATAACCAAGGACAAGAAGCAACGGTTCCAAGGCAAAGTCAAATCCAAGCGAACAATCATTGAGGAAGGCCCAGAACATTGAGAAGTGATTGATTTGGTGTACCCCAAAGTTGGGTGAAACAAATAAAGGAGACAAAACTAGGTAAAAGAGTAACAAAAAAACAAAGGTTGAGGAAAACAAATATAATTTTTGTCTACTTTAATTCTATCATAATTTTCAAATTTACTGTTTAAGCTCATTTTTTGCACTTTTAGCTCCAAAATTCAGGTGAATCTTATACTTGAAATTAATATAAAAATGTCCAGCGTTTCATTTAAAATTCCCACCAGTCTTTAAAATGGCCATATATTCGATGCCATGGGAAATCTATTTCTATCACTGGATTCAACTGGCAGAAGCAGTGCACCAATGTGACCAACATAAGTTGCGGAGATTCACAAGCTTTCTGTCTCCCTCCTGCCCCGCCATCACAAACCCAAACACTGTCTAGCCTATTGTGCGTCATTGCAGTGAACTTGAATTGAAAATTATTTGTATTATTGGTAACAGTACAATATTCAATATTTTTAATAGTATAGTTTCATAAATGAAAAACAAAAATAAACTAAGTTTTTTTTTAGTCTGACTTTGCAATCTAATATTAAAAATGGTAAAAAAGTTATTTTTTAAGAAAACTGCTTAAAAATTAAGTTGCGTCTTATAGTTCGTGAAAGACAATAACTACATGTTGGAACACATCCAACTTTTAAACATGTAAACTGGCAGTGTTAATTTTCTAGAAAACATAAAATCTTTACAAAACAACACCGATTATCACCTTGATTCGGTATGCACCAGTTGATGTCTCTGAAGCAACTGCTTATGCTTGAAACCTTTGCCACATTTATTGCAAACAAATCTTCGGCCATTGTTGTGTTCTGCTTCTTTGTGATAAATTACTGAACTCGGATGGTTCAAATTCTTTCCACAAATTGAACAGGGGTATAGTTTTTCCTTCTTGCCTGTCTGAAAACAAATATTGTTCAAATAAATTAGCGACTAAAATAATTTCAAATGTAATTTTATTACTTGTTAAACTAGTACAAAGATTTACGAACCCACAGAGGGAACAGAATTTTCTGTATTTGCACTGGTACTACACGTAAAACCTGCTTAAAGTAAGTTACTAATTAAAGTAAGTTACTAATTAAAGTAAGTTACTAATTAAAGTAAGTTACTAATTAAAGTAAGTTACTAATTAAAGTAAGTTACTAATTAAAGTAAGTTACTAACTAAAGTAAGTTACTAATTAAAATAAGTTACTAATTAAAGTAAATTACTAATTAAGGTAAGTTACTAATTAAATTAAGTACGAAACCACATAGCCTTTACAAGGTGAGTACCATTAGACAGAAAATATGACGTAATCCTAATTATTTAAATATGTGGTCCAGTGTCTATGTTGCAATAATAACATAGTCAGCTACACTTTTAAAAAATGCAAAATACAATATTGGAAAAGGTTGTATAAAACTTAGACAATTTATGTATTTTAACATTCTGCATGTGTTGTGTGGTGTAGCGGTGGTTCAACTGTCTGAAAGCGAGTGAATGTAGAGCTCTCAACGGCTTTATGCTACAAATAAACAATTTTATTTTCATTTGGAGATATGACAGACAGAAGACGTTTAACCCTCAAGTTTTTACCCCTGTAAGTCTTCTATTTTTAGATCTAATGGAATCCCCCCTTCCACCACCTCTTCTCAATTTGAGCTTTTGCACTCTCAATAAATGTTTGTAGACAGCCTTTCTGATTTTGAGGTACTGGGCCCTATCTTTCACTTCTTTCATCACAAGTTGGGTAGGTTCACCTAACACCCTTATAATATGTTGCAATATTCACTGCTAGTTCTTTATTCAATGCTTGTGGGTTCTTGCAGGTTAGGTACAACTTAAGTTTCCTACATCTCCATACTATTTTTGTTCTCTCTTTTGACAGTCCCAAAGGTTTTGCGAGTTTTGATGGTTTGTATTTATCCATTAAAATGCCCACCAGTAGCTAAGGAAATAAAACATCCACTGATATTATTATAGAAAATTAACTATTATGGCATATTATTATAGTTAAAAATGCAATCTTGTGGGAAGCAATTTGCAATAATAAACGATTTTTTTCAAAATCCCAACTTATGCTTTTGAAATGTTTAAGGTTTAATGTTTAAGATGGTCAATATAGTAATTATTGCATGTTAAAAATATGTTTAGAAAATTTATTTTTGTACACTCACTAAAATATTTGGTAATTTTTAAAATAATTGGTAATTACAATAATTGGCAATGCAATAATTCCCTACTATCTCCTGGTCTGCAAAAAATTAGATGAAGAGAAGCAGAGAAGAAGAGACCTCCCTGGCCTCTACTGGGAAGCAAGATCAAAGATGGCGTGAGCCAGTGGAAGCCATTGGAAAACAACAACAACATAATTCCCTACTGTACAATATCATCACATTTGTTAAATGTAACATGAATTTTGGTCTTTCTAACCAACTTTTATGTTTCCCATCGTACCCCTCAGTACCATACTGAAAATCAAGGTTTTACTATAATTACACAACAATATAATTACCTGGTCATGAATTGCCATATGTGCTTTATAACTATTCAGATATCCAAAGCATTTATTACAGTATTCACACATGTACGTCTTCTCATTTGCATGTAAACTCTTCATGTGTGACTATTAACAGAACAAAAAATTTCAAATGAAAACACTTTAACATTTCAAATGAAATTACAATAAGGCTGGGTGACCACCAAATGTAGAGCAGAGTTGCGCTGAGCGGAGCAGACTGCATATTCAAAACCTACTTACTACTGTTTTTAATGTAAGTGTGGCCACTGAAAGTAAAGCTGAATTATGTGATGCCGCTTGACTCCTCTCAGCTCTGTACCACTTGCAGTGGCCACACTTACAGTAAAATCAATAGGTTAGGTGTTGAATATGTAGTCTGCTCCGCTCAGCGCAACTCCACTCCGCATGTGGTAGCCACCTGGTATATTTACAATAAAACTAAGATAATAGTTTACTATTTACCAGTCACGAGCAAATTTTTCCATACTGAGATATGTTGTTCATTTTTGCTTGCTAACAACAGACTGGCATATTAAAAAGTCGGAAAAACAAGAAAATATAGAAAACTTACTTTATTTCTATTTATGTCATATTAGTTTAGTTATGCTAGTCTTGATAACCTAACTAAACTAACACGGTATGCATTGAAATCCATACGTAGTAGTTTCATTTTTGTTTGCCAATACGAGGTATGTTCAGAAAGTAAATTCCGTTTCAATTTCTCTACGCTGCAGCGCTGCGATCATAGTTCCGCACATGCGCGCTAGACGCTCTGTATCAAGGAGAAGAAACGTGCGCCATTTTGAGATCGCTGTCAGCCACGTACGCTTTGTTGTGCTTCTTTACAATGTCAGTGTTGATTAAAAATCCCGCCGCTTGTGAAATTAGATTTGTGATTCGTTTTCTGAATGCTAGGAAAGTGAACCAATTAAAATTTATCGGCAAATTTGCAAAGTTTATGGACAAAATGCGATGAGTGATTCAATGGTGAGAAGATGGGTTCGACAGTTTAATGAAGGACGTAGTGAAATGCACGATGAAGAACGAAGTGGGCGTCCATCTTTGGTTACAGAAGAACTGGTTCACGCGATTGATGACAAGATCCAGGAAAACCGCAAGTTTACAATTAGTGCTCTCGCTATGGAATTTCCCCACATCTCACGATCACTAATTCATGAAATTGTTACCGAAAAATTGAAATTTCGTTAACTTTGCTCACATTGGGTACCAAAGATTCTTACTGAGCAACACAAAACAAACCGGATTGGTAGTGCACTTCAGTTTTTGACCCGTTATGATGAAGGTGGTGAAGAATTTCTGACACAGATAGTCACAGGAGATGAAACCTGGGTTTCTTACGACACCCCTGAAAGTAAGCAGCAATTAATGGAATGGAGGCACACTTCATCCCCAGCAAAGGTTAAGCTGAAACAAATCTTGACACCTCGAAAAATGATGTGCACAGTGTTCTGGGACTGGAAAGAAATCTTACTCATTGATTTCTTACCGCGTGGTCAAACAATCAAAGCAGATGTTTATTGCAAGACACTTAGGAAATTGCGCCGTGCAATACAGAATAAGCGCCGAGGATTGCTGTCAAAAGGTGTTGTCTTTCTTCACGACAACGCACGACCACACACTGCAAATGTGACAAAAAACCTCCTACAGGGATTTGGCTGGGACGTATTTGACCATCCTCCGTATAGCCCTGACCTCGCTCCTAGCGACTTTCATCTGTTCTTACATCTCAAGTCTTTCCTTGGCGGTCAACACTTCAACAATGACGAAGAGCTGAAAGAAAATGTTTCCAACTGGTTGAAGACATAGGCAGCAAACTTCTATGAAGAAAGTATACAAAAACTTGTGCCACGCTATGACAAATGCCTGCAAAATTTCGGCAGTTACGTGGAAAAGTAGTTTAAGAGTTGTAGAATTTTGTGCAATAAATAATTTTTCTGTATCTGTACACAATTTAATTTTATTACCAAACGGAACTTACTCTCTGGACGTACCTCATAGTTTCAATTCATTTTTGTTTGCTAATAATAGATCAACATGTTAAAAAAGTCGGAAAAACAAGAAAAGGTGAAAAACATGCTTTATTTCCACAGATGGCAATTAGGTAAGCAATAAATGTTGGTTTAACAAACTTAACAAACACAGTATGTGTGGAAAAGAAGCAAGCTTCACAGCTACATTCCCTTCCAACGTGTAAAAAATACAGTTTAATAATTTGACAGTACCTCGTAACTAATTTTTGTAGCATACGTCATGTCGCAAATACTGCAGATATATTTCCTATTTACTTCTTCTTCTTTTACGGATTTTTCAATTTCTCCGTCTGCATCTTCTACGATACCAGCTGAGCAAAAAAAAAAAAAAATACAAAATTATATTTATAAATATTTTGTAAACAAATAAATAACAGTCCATTTTCAACAGTCCAAGCAAATTCCCAACATTTTTTTTTACCTTAAGATGTTTTTGAAAATTTCATTCACCATCATAATCATCATGTAAACCTAGAAAAAACAGTATCTTCTTCAAAAAAGGTCTTTAAAAAAAGTATCTTTTTTTTTTTTTTTTTTTTTTTTTTTTTTAACGTCCGACTATTGTGCACACTTGGGCTAATGCAGACGATCGGATGATTTATAGCATATGAAAATACCAAGCCCTTGCTGGGAATCGAACCCAGGTCCTCGCGGTAAAAGCCTAGTATAAGCTTTAGTATAGGAATTATACTATAGGCTTTACGGTATAGGCCTAGTAAAAGCCTAGAATCCACTAGGCCACCGAGGTGGCTATCTTAAAAAAAAAAAACTAACCTACAGTCTCTACTGTTTTTTTTTTTTTTTTTTTTAATAAAGATTTAACATTTTGTATAATGGCCTGAAGATGAAACGATAGTAGCCTTTATGAGGTGAGTGGATAGACCACTGATGGGAAGAATAGGTCATAATCCTAATTATTTAATAGAGATTGTTATACAAAAACAAAAAATGCTTTAATTAAATAAGATAACTTCCTGATATAGCTGTGTTAATGTTTAATTACATTAAGTCATTTTGTGCGTTGAAAACACCACTTTCCTTCTTTGGAGTGGCAATTGTAAAAATACTATGCAATTTTGTACTTCTTGGCAGGACAAAATGGCAGACCTTCCCAATTGTTCACTAATCTCTTTTTGTACTTGAGTAACATCAACACCAAAAACTGGCAACAGTTATCACAGAATTTCAGTATTCATAAAATCATTATTTTTTTTTACTTCATATATTTAAGAGTTCATTTTTTTTAAGTGAATGTTCCTAAATAATATGTCCTGACTGATTGATCGTCACCAACCTGAAACTGCTGAAACTATAAATATGAAATTTAGTCAGCAGTGTCATTTTATAATGTAGAGACTCTCGAGAGACGTTTCAAAATTCAACCATAAAAGAGTAAAAACGGAGTATAAAAGTTAGTACTGAAAAATATTAAAACAAATGCTTCAACGTTTTCAAAAACTTGACTTCTAAAGGGTTTATACACGAACAGAAAGTCCACTGTGTCCGGCTATTGTGCACACTTGGGCTAATGCAGACGATGGGGTGGTTTATAGCATATGAAAATGCCAAGCCCTAGCTGGGAATCGAACCCGGGTCCTCGGGATGAAAGCCCAGTACGCTATCAACTAGGCCACCGAGGCGGCTGTGTCCACTGTGTAAACATGCTACTGATGCTGTACATCAGTACATTACTACTTCATCCAACCATTGGTTCAAAAAAACATATTTTCGATGTGAACATGAAATGCTACAGTTGAACCACAGAAAGAGTGATCAAAAAACTTCAGTCCCAAAATCTTAAAATGGCAATAAGTACAAAGCTCAAATTTTGCTTCAGGACTGAGTCGTATGAGTGGTTACTAAAAAAGGATTCAAAATAAACTGAATTATTTTCTTTGCTTTCAAAAACTAATAAATCCAAGGTACTCATAAAAATTGCATTGTGGAGTTTATGAGTTCGGACATTCTAATTTGAATGCAACAAAACCAATGATTATTTTATCAAATCACAAAATCTATACAAAAACTAAATTAACAGTTAGTTTGCTAATAAATTTAAAAAACAAGTTGTAATCAATCTTTGATGCGTACCTTCACCGCTGTGTCCGACAACTTTCTGATGTAGCTCGAAATTTTCTTTGAAGAAAACCTCTTCTGACAAGTTGTACATTCGTATTTGACGCCTTTATGAAAGGACCTAAAATAGAAGATTTATAATATAAATATTTATAAAAGGATGTTGGAAATTGATAAGAGATTCTGTTGTTGATTTATTAATTTCACTTTTCAAAACTCAAACTTCCATGGTGAAGGAATCAATTTCAAAACTCTGAATGAAAAGACAGTCACAAGACACATTTAATATTATCTTGAACCTTAAGATTTCTTGAAAACAGTAAATTCTTTTGAGTTTTTACTGCACCACTACTTTAAAAAAAAGGAAACAATATTAAACGAAATGTTGTTTGACATCTTCACATTAAGAATTTTGAAATTGACTGACTGGAATCACAAAATTTAATGTTTCTACATGCACTGTGGAAAAAAATATTTGGTACAAAATGTACAAAACATAAAGGGAAAGGTACCTGAATACCACCATGTACTTAGGTACAATTAATAATTTTCAAAGGAATAAATTAATGGTCATAAATAATTACTAAATTCTAAGTTTATAAAAATGACGAATTTCTTATGACCAATATATATATACCTACTTATGGAACAAATATCTGCCGTGATGTAAAAATCCTCGGCCACAAACTTCGCAGTAATATCTGATCTTCTTACGCTTCACATTTTTAGTCCGCCGTTTGACCAGTTTTGGTTGCCCCTGTTTAACGACAACCAGCTCGCCTAAATTTTGACCTTCTTGTGTTTCCAAATGCCCAATAATTTCTGTCGCTGAAAAAATTTGATTGAAATGTACCATTACAGTTTTAGTGGGTATATAACATCAATTTGTATTAGTCTGTATTAATATTATTAATACTTAAATCCCCTTCTTATTACACTTATACGAGGAATGTCTGGAAAGTAAGTTTTTTTGTAATAAAAACAGAAATAGTTTAACTAACAGAAAACTATTTATTACTAAAAAAATCTACAAACATTAAACTATTTTTCTATGTAACTCTCACTATTTTGTGAGCACCTGTCCATTACACAGCGAAAGTGTTTTGCCTTCATAAAGCCATTACTGCCCATGTTGTTAAACTTGTGGTAACTTGTGCCTTATGCTTATCATCACTGTTCAAGTTTTGACCACTAAGGAATAATTTCAGGTGCAGAAAAAGATGAAAGTCGCTAGGGGAGCTATATTCAGTAGTTGAACTTATCCTAGCCAAAGTTCTGTAAGAGTTTTGATGTTTGCAGTTTGAAGTCAGGCATTGTCCAAAGTCAAAACAATACCATTTTTAAGCATTTCTTGCACTTATTCTGTATTGTACACAGTTTTCTATGCATCTAGGCATAAGCATTTACATTACAGAAAAAAATCCACCAGCTTATCCATCGTGTCTGTCCTAAAACACTGTGCACACAATTTTTCGTCTAGATTTTAGTCTTTGCTGGTGGCAAAGTTTGTGCCTCCATTCTATTGACTGTCGTTTTTATCCAGGGGTTTCATAAGCGACTCAGGTCTCATACCCGGTCACTATCTGGCTCAAAAAAAATCATCTTTCTTGTAATGTGTCAAAAAATGTAATGTATTTAAAAGAACAACATTTATAATAGCATAGATAAACCTGATGGCATATAATTTCAAATTTATATAAAAATAATAATAAATTGCAATATCACAGATAAACTTTCCAACATATGTACTAATGACCACTAGAACAGCTGTGAGGTAATTTTTGTTTTGAAATGCTGGTATCCTGCCAAGTGATACTTTGGAATAAATCTAGTTAGTTTTAATGAACACAAATTTTTGACCAATGGGAAAGGGGAATAAAAAATGGGATCACAACAAGGACAATGAATGTTTAGTTTCTATATACGACTCCATGGATGATGGCATATTTTTTGTTACAACAAGAAATCTAAGTTTTCAATAAAATATTCAAAAATTAAAAGTGTAAAGTTTGAAGTCAAACATTAGGAAAATCACAACCAAAAACATTGGCATTTTTAAAAATATATTTCATATTAGTAGAAAATCTATATATGTGTGTGATATTATTCAGTAAAGAAGAATGCATAATAGTGGTATATTAAAGTTAAATTTTACAAGTTCATTTTTTTATAATAAAAATAAAGAGACTAAATCTTCTACACAAAAGTGTATAAGGCTGTTTTGAGAACCAAATCGAGAACTTAGGAATCACGTGTCAACCATAAATATCATAAAATTTGTTTTCTAGATTAATAGTTTTAGGTTTCATTTTACCAGTGGTCACAGTTTTAAAATATAGGAGGCTTCTTTTGTTATTTATTACAAATTAATACTATAGAACACTGTTTAAAAATGTCAGATAACAGATTTTTTTTGGTGTTTAACGTTTGACTATTATGTCACACTTGGGCTAATGCAGACGATGAGGTGATTTATAGCGTATGAAAATGCCAAGCCTTGGCCAGGAATCGAACCCGGGTCCTCGGGGTGAAAGCCTAGGCATACTATAATATAATATTTATAGCGTATATCAACTAGACCACAGAGACGGCTAGATAAAAGAAAAAGAATTAACATCAATATATATATATATATATATATATATGTTATATATATATACTAATATATATATATATTATATTATATAATCTTGAGGAAGATTCTTGGTAAGAGATTAACAGAAGATGGATACAGGTTGCACTCCCAGAAGACCACAGAGAAGATATCGAACCTGGCAGCAGATATCAGAAGAAGGAGGCTTCGGTTCTATGGACACATCAGTAGACTCCCAACAACGAGACTTGCCAACAGAATCCTTAAGTATATACAAGGTGTCAAATCAACAACGTCGTGGATCGCACAAGTCAGAATAGACCTACATGACGCAGGAATAGACTCAACAGATGTTGAGGATAGACACGCATACAGGAGAAAGATGCTCGGTTGGAAGGTCCCAGAGAATGGAATCCCAAAGAGAGCAGGGGTAAAATGGATGGAGGAGCGGAATAGGATCCATGGGGACAGGATGAGGGAGGTGTGGAGGATTAGAAGGAACAAGACATGAGTCAGAGTGCTTTGTGTGATCCAACAGGATATATGGACAAATAATAATATATATATATTACTCACATATACTCACATCACACATACAATTCTATATAACAACTAACATAAAACCCATTTAACATTAGTTATACCATACATAAAACACCACACAATACTACATAACAAAAATATAGATTCTCACTTCCAAACATTGAAATATAATGCAATCTAACGTATTGTACAAAAAAATTATTAATAATTGGAAACATCACTCAAACATAAATCTTACATACTATCTAAGTCTGTATATACTATAATATAGTAAACAAATTAGATTTTCTAGATTTAAAAAGACAATGTCTTAATTCCTTTAAATATTTATCTTTATGAGAGCATACTTTTTATATGTTGAGATAGAATATCAAACAAAACAACTTTGGTGGAAAGTAGGTGTAGAATTTCCTAAATAAGGTTAATTTACGTCTCGGAATTAAGTTGCAGAATTCCATAGAAATTATAAACCACAGCTTTCCTTAATCTTTCCTTCTACTGCGCAAACCAGTTCATCATTAACTAAAGATGGACGCCCATTTCATTTGTCATCGTGAACTTGATCATGTCTTTCATTTAACTGTTTGAACCATCTCCATACCATTAAATCACTCATCGCATTTTCTCTGTAAACCTGGCAGATCGGTTGATGAATGTCGACTGGTTTAGTGTTCTTCACGTTCAAAAAACAAATTACAGATCGTATCTCACAAGCAGCAGGATTTTCAACTTCACCATTCTAAACAAGCACTACAAAGCATAAACAATAAACAGCCATGTCATTCAACAACCATATGTGATTATGTTGGTAAAATAAGATATTCAATAAAGTAAAAGATTAAAAAAATATTCTGATATTACTGTTTGGAAATTCGCTTTCATCGCATCATCGGAACAAATGCATGCCACAATTACCTAATCTTTCCCCTGGGTCTGCTTTTTCCCTAATTTGAGCATAAGTTATCTTAATTTCTTCAACATCACTTATATTTCTTACCCCAAAACCAAACCTTGTACTTTTAAAACATGATTTTAGTTACCTCAGTTTCTTATAAAATCTATTATCAAAAATATAGTCATAGTTCATTATAAAATACTTGATATACACTGATACTGGGCTTACAGTTGACCTGGATAATATCAGACAAGGGTCTAATTCACAGAATGAAAAATTATCCGCATAACAGTTTAGGTTTTAGATAAAGGGCTGAACATATTACAAGAATGTTTTCATTCTGTTAAATTATTTCTAAGCAGATGTGTAAATATATAGATAACATTGTGCTGTGCTACAGAAATAAACATTGTGCTGTGCTACAGAAATAAACATTGTGCTGAGTTAAAATAAACAAGCCTTTGATTGATGAGTGTTTGGTTTTTGTAGGGCAATAAGTTATATGATATTTTTAGTTATCTATTCTCAGAATGCCCACTCATATTCCATTTTCTATCATCTACCTAATTTTATTTAGTGTGTCATCAACTCTTTTACTGTGTGTTTAATTTGTTAGCCTGTAAAAAAAATTAAAGTTATAATATTATCGTGTTTACATACTTTTGATTTTCAAATTTAACAAAATGTTAAATGTCTTTGTGTGCGAGTTTCAAATTGTTGTTTAAATCCTGTTTTCAATTTTTTTTGTGAATATTAATTAAATTGTCCCTAAAAGAATTGCTTGTGGTAGTGGAAGTAAAAGACAAACTTTGACTACTGAACTAAAAAAGTTACAGTATAAACTAAAAAAATATACAGCATTGATTTCTTCAGTGTTTATATCGGACATAATTACATTTGTATGAAATTAGTTAAAATAAAGTGTGACTTCTGTTCTGTGATTTTCTCCGTTCTTCATCTTTGACATATTAATAGTAAGTACGCAATTATTTTTTTCTAAGTAAAAAAATATAATGTTTTCCATAAATTTCTATTGTAAATGCCGACTCACACAGCAGTCTGCTTGGATAACTGTCTCAGTTCTGGAATGAATTAAGACCGTTAACGGGCTAGCACAGTACTGCGAATTTGCTATGTTAACAAATTTATCATACTAAATAAAAGTGTTCATAAATTGAGGCTCAACCAGGAGAATGAATAACGTGTAGTATGGTTTAGCAGTTATGCTACAGAACATATTTGAAAAATATGAAAAGAAAACATATAGTAAAACTAACGTTATGAACATTTATTTGCTTAAGACCACTCAGCAAATTTGTTGTAAAAATAAAGAAAGGAGCGGACAGACATATACTAAACAAAGTGATTGGCTTGTTTTTACCCATAAAACCATTTCCCAAAGTTGTGGTAGATAATTTCCCAACACCTGTATATCAACGCCCAACACACACTAATATACAAAGGTTAGTATTATCTTTTAAAATGTGTAAGCAAAGATCATTCCACTAGGAAGAAGTAACTTACAAAAATATGCAAAACATATACCTTCCTCCAAACCATTGTGACTGTCACTATTGTTGAAAAGCACAACATCGAGTCCTGATTTTTCTTCTTCTTCTTCATCCGTTACGCCCTCTTCTCGGAATATTTTCTCCAGTTCTTTTCCTTGCACAGACCCCTTGTACCTAACACAAAAGAAACATTTGTGGTTTTAGTAACGATTCTAATAAATTGAATATTACAAAACATGCAAGCGAATTAAAAATTTTCGTATGTGATTTTTAAATATGCAACTAACTGTAACCGGATTACTGCGTAACTTTGACTTCACCGCAGTTGTAGGTGTGCATTGTGTTGTTACACTACAGTATTGTTACTTATTATGTCTACAAAGAGGTTGTTCTGACAATAAAAAATTGGCACTGAAAAACATCAAAATTTTATTTGAGTATATGAGACAGGGTATGTTGCACCTTTGGCAAACAAGCTCATTTCTTATCTTAGAACCATTGTTTACTGGTATAACTGTATATATGTTCTTCTTCTTTTCAGCTTAAAATGTTCTCCAACGTCTTTCAATTCCTAGTTCCCATTTTTCTTTGTCATTTCATAGATCTTGATCCAATCCTGTCTCTCTCACTTCCTTATCAATTCCTTATCTCCAACTAAGTCTTGGTCTTCCTCTTTTTTTGCGACCATGTGGTTTCCACTTTACAATCTCTTTGGGAAGTTAATTTTATTCATCTAATTACAATAATATTGTATACAATAATATAGTACAATAATATTGTATGTTAATTATAGTTTGTAGACTACTATAAATGAAAATTTATATAACGCATTTTAATGTTGGTTATTACTTTGTCAGCCATTCTGTGAAATTCACTTCCTACACCACTAATTATTTGGATAATTGAGAGTAACAGACATTTCTGTATTCGCTGGCCAAGATTTTCAAAAAACATTAAGTTTTTACCAAAAAACCTCATAAAGAAATTTTTGTAATTTTTTTTTTATCAAATGGTATAACTGCTAAAACTACCGAACGTAGGGTGACGGTAAAATAGTGTCCATTAGTGTGTATTGCTGAGAGTATATTCTTCTGTTAGCATTAAATACAAACATTCTTCTTTATATTTTATTAGCTCAATTACTTCTTAAATTAATAAGTAAGAAGTCCAGATTGCTATGACACTATAATTTTATTAATGTTATAGAACAGTTAAATACCATTTTAAAAACTGTTTTTACCATTTATAATTTAAAACACAATTTCAGTTAGGTACACAGTTCAATCTTGAACATTATTCATCGCAGCAATTGGAGTTTTATTGTGTTAAATAAATACCTTTCAGGAATTTTTCGTCTCCTTTTCCTTCTACCTTCTCCATCTTCATCTTTTCCAAGATCGGTCTCTTCATCCTTAGACGCTTCTGTCTCCGCCGGTGTTTCAGTAGGTGAAGGAATTTTCTCGTATTCAAAATGTACCTTCCGCGGACGACCTCTTTTCCGAGGCAGTTTCGCTACACCCAGTTCCAATGACATCTGATGGTCTGGAGGGTATAAATCCTTGCCAGGAACCACTGAAACAAAAACCCAAAACAAAGAATGTAATTAAATTGAATATCTTTAGAGGTTTGATCTATGCAGTATCTATAATAAAATGTATTTCGCTTTGTAAATTGTTTTACAAAAATTCAAAAAATAATTACAATATGCCATTATTAATAGATTTTTCTAATACGAGGTACGTCCAGAAAGTAAATTCCGTTTCAATTTCTCTACGCTGCAGCGCTGCGATCATAGTTCCGCACACGCGCGGTAGATGCTCTGTATCAAGGAGAAGAAACGTGCGCCATTTTGAGATCGCTGTCAGCCACATACGCTTTGTTATGCTTTTTTACAATGTCGGTGTTGATTGAAAATCCCACCGCTTGTGATATCAGATCTGTGATTCGTTTTCTGAATTATAGGAAAGTGAAACCAATTGAAATTTATCGGCAAATTTGCGAAGTTTACGGACAAAATGTGATTAGTGATTCAATGGTGAGAAGATGGGTCCAACAGTTTAATGAAGGACGTAGTGAAGTGCACAATGAAGAACAAAGTGGGCGTCCATCTTTGGTTATAGAAGAACTGGTTCATGCGATTGATGACAAGATCCAGGAAAACCGCAAGTTTACAATTAGTGCTCTCGCTATGGAATTTCCCCAAATCTCACGATCACTAATTCATGAAATTGTTACCGAAAAACTGAAATTTCGTAAACTTTGCTCATGTTGGGTACCAAAGATTCTTACTGAGCAACACAAAACAAACCGGATGGGTAGTGCACTTCAGTTTTTGACCCGTTATGATGAAGGCGGTGAAGAATTTCTGACACAGATAGTCACAGGAGATGAAACTTGGGTTTCTTACGACACCCCTGAAAGTAAGCAGCAATCAATGGAATGGAGGCACACTTCATCCCCAGCAAAGGTTAAGCCGAAACAAATCTTGACACCTCGAAAAATGATGTGCACAGTGTTCTGGGACTGGAAAGGCATCTTACTCATTGATTTCTTACCGTGTGGTCAAACAATCAAAGCAGATGTTTATTGCGAGACACTTAGGAAATTGCGCCACGCAATACAGAATAAGCGCCGAGGATTGCTGTCAAAAGGTGTTGTCTTTCTTCACGACAACGCACGACCACACACTGCAAATGTGACGAAAAACCTCCTACAGGGATTTGGCTGGGACGTGTTTGACCATCCTCCGTACAGCCCTGACCTCGCTCCTAGCGACTTTCATCTGTTTTCAGATGAAGTCTTTTGACTGACTCAAGTCTTTCCTTGGCGGTCAACACTTCAACAATGACGAAGAGCTGAAAGAAAATGTTTCCAACTGGTTGAAGACAGTTGAAGACATAACTGCAAACTTTCGGCAGTTATGTGGAAAAGTAGTTTAAGAGTTGTAGAATTTTGTGCAATAAATAATTTTTCTGTATCTGAACACAATTTAATTTTATTACCAAACGGAACTTACTTTCTGGACGTACCTCGTAATCAGTCAGTGCATAATGTCAATGCACTTCACTCAGTGTGGAGGAGCAGAGACACAAACAAGAGAGGGGAGCAACTGCTTTCCTTTATCGTAGCATCCAAACTTTATATTCTTAATAAAGGTAATGCACAGAACTTTGTAACAAAGGCAAGAAGCAAAGTTTTAGATCTTACTCTGGGGACCAATGGCGTTCACCATGTTGGAAAGGTGGTATGTGTCCAAAGAGCTTTCTATGTCGGAGCATAGGAACATAGGCATGGATCTCGGAGTAGTAGACAGATCAGTAAATACATATCGAAATTCTAGGAATACCAGATGGAAGGGCCTAAGAAGAGTGTTAAGGCTGCCCTTCAGGATCTTAGGAGGCCGATACGTAACTCTCATGAATTAGAGTATACAGCTGGTAGATTGGTGGAGATATTTCTTAACTCTTTTCATGAGAATTGCCCTCTTATGAGGAAGTTGACTGGGGGTAATGTGAAGTGGTGGACTGAGGTACTTTCTGAACAAAGTTACCTGAGGGCAGGTTAGGAGGCTGTTTAATGTGCCAACCGTTATGGCAAATGGAAGGCCTATAGGCGAGCCCTGACCAAGTATAATAATACTTTAAAAAGGGCAAGAAGGGATTTGTGGAGGAAGATTTGTGAGGAGGTTGAACGCACTTCTCAAGGAGCATGACTTCATAAGGTCTCAAACCCTTTAAACCCCATGGAAATCTTCACAGGTTCTAATGAGTAGTACACAACAACTGGGGAGAACACGCTAGAAGTTGCATGAGTATTCCTACTCAGGGAATACTTTCTTGACTCAAAGGTGCCTCAACACCTTTGACCCGGACAAAAGGAATGACCTAATATGCCAAATTTTACGGGTCGGGTCGGGCCAAATTGAAAAACCCAACTTCATTTCGGGCCAAATTTACAATTCAGGTCAAAGACGGATCGGGCCAAGTAAACATTAACTTTTATTTTTAGGCATATATATTTTCATATTAAACTATGTAATAAACAAATAATATATATAAAAAATAATTTAATTATCGAATGTCAAGTGTCTAACCACTTACAATCATATTCCATTAATATTAATCCATAAAGCCAACTATTGTTGACCTGTAAGTAAGGGCAGTATTATGGGTTAGTTTTATTTATTATTGTGTTGTTACAATGATAAGGGACCAAATGGACTGTGCATGTTTACAAATATAGTTTCCTTGTATGGCCTGCTCAATACACTGCCTTGTCAAATAAATTCATGAATGTGATTGACAATAGTACACAATCAATTCAGAGAATCTGCAGGTGTTCTTTTTTCAGAATGGTATTGTTTCATAATTATGTCACTAAATTAAAAAAGTCATATTTTTTTCAGACAAACATCAAGTGAAAATACTCAACACTATGATTGTAAATGAGAAATTCGGTTTTACCATCATTTTCTTATTTGGATATTATTTGGGCGCTGGAGACGATTTATCCATATTTACAATTGTGGTTTTGACTAACCAGTAACACACAGATTGGCGGTATTAATTCAGACCAACAGAGCCCGTATTGTATCAACCTTTGATGGTATTCACAAAACTTTTGCATGCCGATGTAGGTATTCATTAGACAATAGAGTCCGTATTACATTGACACTTGGAGGTATTCAGACGAACAGAGCCCATATTATATCGGCACGTGGCAGTAGGCCTACTGTATTCACAGAACTTTTGTGCGCCGCTATAATCGGACTGTGGCGATATTCAAACATTGTTTAAAAGACAATTATATCGACTAGTGGCAGTCAATGGATTAAATATGAAATAAAGAACATTTTAATTCTGATTTTTGTTTGAACTCTGGTTTAACAAAAAAATTTGATGGGTTCCTCATTTAACCATTTGGCCCGACCCGACCCAAAAAGACCGAGAGCTGAAAAACCCCAACTCGGCCCAACCCGAACCCTAAATATTCGTCTCGCAGACCCCTAGTATGTACCATGGAGAAACCGTGTGTAGGTTGTGTAGGAAACTGCAGGACACATAATCTATGATGTGAGGCTCTTGCTAGCAGGAGATTAAGGGGTTTTTGTTTTTCAGGACCCTAGGTATCATCAACAGAATGAGCTTGTGGATTTTTGGAACTTACTAAGGGCATCAATCTGCTAAACTAGTACTCTTTCTAGAAGAAGTTAAGGGTTTTGTTGGATTTTTACAGTTTAGAATCAACCTCCTTAACTAACTCAAGAGGTTTAGTTGCACAATAGGTTCGTTGACCGAAGTGCCTGGGGTTGTATTATCCTTTCCTCTAGTTTTGAATCTAATCTAATGTACTCTACATGTCATCTAGTATTATTGTGCAGAGCCTTCTACTACACTCAGGGACACACAAATGGGCTTCAAGGTCAACCTATGGCAGTCCTCTCCTCGCCTTCTGCCTGCCGGTGTTGCCACATAGATCTGCAAGGTATTATTCGATCTGTATTCCTCCAACAGACTGGGTTTGTTCATGTCTGTTGCAACAGTGCTTGCCTACAGAGTGACCTTGAAGCTCGTATTTGTGTGTCCCCAACTTTAGAATTTATATTTTTTATACCATAAAAAAACACAATAGTTCACAAAAAAAAAAAAAAAATTCAGGTAAATATAAAGGAGCCAAAAAAGTAAAAATAGTTGAACATAATCATACACGAAATAGCATGCATCAGAGTTCAAGCCCCCGCAGGGGGTGCAGACTAGCTGCACCTATTGAGAGGATTTAGACGTCCCTCGCGGTACCCGAGCCTAACACACACTTACACTTACACTACACTTTAACAATTTATACTCACACTTACATTTAGGGAGGCGATAATAGCCTCAATGTGCTTTTCGCCTTAAAATAACAAAATAAAAAAAGAAAAAAATCAGAGACGGCAAAGTCAACCAATAATCTAAATATATCAAAAAATGCCTACGGTATCAATGTATAGTTCTGTTCCTTATTAATATCAGTATCCTTCGTCTATTGAAGGGAATAACGCTTCGAATATGAGTATGAATTTATTATTCTGTAGTCACTCAGTAATATAAACTTAAGATGAAAGTATCATGAATATTCAACATTACACAAATTTTTGTAAAGAGAAGATGAAGAAAAATCATTATTATTATTGGTGTCCTTGTCGTCATCATTATTATTATTATTATTTAATTGGGCATTTGCCATAATTTGTGTATATGAAAACAATGCATAACATTTCAAGTTATGGATCAACTTTCATTCTCTTATGCCTTCTTTTTACATTGAGCACTTGAGAATGAGATCTGGATCCATATTCTCTAAAATGTTGCGCATCGCTTCTATAGATCTATACACAAATAATGGCAAATGTCTGAATGAGCAATAATAACAATTTTAAAAAACAAAAAAAGAGAAGTTGTCAAAAGAAGCAGACATTTGTATGCTGCCTGAACAAGGCTCAAAAATGAAAAGTGAACAATTAATTTTTAAAGGACAAGACTCCTTTAATACATTCTCTGAAAACAATAACAAATTATTACAACTAAAACATGAATGAATATACTTTTAAACTACTAAATATAGTTACTAACCATCAAAACTAAGTTGATCCTCGACATCTGCGATGAGAATCTCTCCATGCTGAGAAGAATTAATAATTATTTGCTGCGGTTCTCCATCTACAGATTCAATTGTTCCAAGAGACGGTTCCAGGGATTCATTGAACTTTATTACCTCGTCCCTCTTTGCTAAAGCTAGTTCGTCTTTCTTTACACGAGCGAGCTATAGGCAATAGTTAAACCATTAATTTATTTCATATATTTTCCTGTTTTTTTCATAATGTCCATACCTTATGCCAATTAGACTAACGAGGATGAGGGATCGGCATTAACGGAAAGCGTAAATCTTATGACAGCAACTGCTATTCCGAATCTACAACCTTGAGATATGCAAGTTCAGAGAAGCAGATGACTTACTGTTGATTTAATCACCTTGGAATGCTAGCCTACTATATTTTATAACATTATTACAACTGAAACTCGATAACATAAAAAATACAAGATAAAAATATCATCTGCAATCTAAATTTATCCAAAAATGATGTTTTGTCCTTCTCCAGGTACTCAATTAAACCTCAATACTAATCACAAATATTAAACATGTTGCAATTGTTTATTCAAACATCTGCCAACATTTGTATACATTTTCAATTTTTAAGTTAATTTTTAAGGAGTAGCCACAAAAACTGTATTTCTACATTGGTTTCTCTGACACGGTTATAATTTTGGATATTTTTTATTTACGTATTAAATAAAATACACTCTTTTTCGCGCTTATTTTTTCTTATGCTTAGAGATTTTCTTGTCTTGCTTGTGTATTGCCTACTGCATTCATATGTAATACTGTAAACAGAGTTTTTAGTGGCCTAAGTGTCATTTAAAGGTTTTCTTTCATTGACAAAATGTTGCCTAAAAGTGTTTTTTGTATTAAAAGCAGATTGGATGTTACACTTTTTGCATCCAATCTTTTCCAGTAGTTCCAGCACATATAGGATCATTATGTGCTGTTTCCATATGTACAAATGATAGCTAATGTCCGAACAATTATGATAACATGAATATTCCATAATTAACCCTTTAAGGAGAGCAATAAAAGTACAACAATGAGTAAGAATGCCATTCACATATATAACATGAATAAATAAGGACGTCATTCACATATATAACATGAATAAATAAGGACGTCATTCACATATATAACATGAATAAGTAAGGACGTCATTCACATATATAACATGAATAAATAAGGACGTCATTCACATATATAACATGAATAAGTAAGGACATCATTCACATATATAACATGAATAAGTAAGGACGTCATTCACATATATAACATGAATAAGTAAGGACGTCATTCAAATATATAACATGAATAAGTAAGGACATCATTCACATATATAACATGAATAAGTAAGGACGTCATTCACATATATAACATGAATAAATAAGGACGTCATTCACATATATAACATGAATAAGTAAGGACATCATTCACATATATAACATGAATAAATAAGGACGTCATTCACATATATAACATGAATAAGTAAGGACATCATTCACATATATAACATGAATAAGTAAGGACATCATTCACATATATAACATGAATAAATAAGGACGTCATTCACATATATAACATGAATAAGTAAGGACATCATTCACATATATAACATGAATAAGTAAGGACGTCATTCACATATATAACATGAATAAGTAAGGACGTCATTCACATATATAACATGAATAAGTAAGGACATCATTCACATATATAACATGAATAAGTAAGGACGTCATTCACATATATAACATGAATAAGTAAGGACGTCATTCACATATATAACATGAATAAGTAAGGACATCATTCACATATATAACATGAATAAGTAAGGACGTCATTCACATATATAACATGAATAAGTAAGGACATCATTCACATATATAACATGAATAAGTAAGGACGTCATTCACATATATAACATGAATAAGTAAGGGCGTCATTCACATATATAACATGAATAAGTAAGGACATCATTCACATATATAACATGAATAAGTAAGGACGTCATTCACATATATAACATGAATAAATAAGGACGTCATTCACATATATAACATGAATAAGTAAGGACGTCATTCACATATATAACATGAATAAGTAAGGACGTCATTCACATATATAACATGAATAAGTAAGGACGTCATTCACATATATAACATGAATAAGTAAGGACATCATTCACATATATAACATGAATAAGTAAGGACGTCATTCACATATATAACATGAATAAATAAGGACGTCATTCACATATATAACATGAATAAGTAAGGACATCATTCACATATATAACATGAATAAATAAGGACGTCATTCACATATATAACATGAATAAGTAAGGACATCATTCACATATATAACATGAATAAGTAAGGACGTCATTCACATATATAACATGAATAAATAAGGACGTCATTCACATATATAACATGAATAAGTAAGGACATCATTCACATATATAACATGAATAAGTAAGGACGTCATTCACATATATAACATGAATAAGTAAGGACGTCATTCACATATATAACATGAATAAGTAAGGACATCATTCACATATATAACATGAATAAGTAAGGACGTCATTCACATATATAACATGAATAAGTAAGGACATCATTCACATATATAACATGAATAAGTAAGGACGTCATTCACATATATAACATGAATAAGTAAGGACGTCATTCACATATATAACATGAATAAGTAAGGACATCATTCACATATATAACATGAATAAGTAAGGACGTCATTCACATATATAACATGAATAAATAAGGACGTCATTCACATATATAACATGAATAAGTAAGGACGTCATTCACATATATAACATGAATAAGTAAGGACGTCATTCACATATATAACATGAATAAGTAAGGACGTCATTCACATATATAACATGAATAAATAAGGACGTCATTCACATATATAACATGAATAAGTAAGGACGTCATTCACATATATAACATGAATAAATAAGGACGTCATTCACATATATAACATGAATAAGTAAGGACATCATTCACATATATAACATGAATAAATAAGGACGTCATTCACATATATAACATGAATAAGTAAGGACATCATTCACATATATAACATGAATAAATAAGGACGTCATTCACATATATAACATGAATAAGTAAGGACGTCATTCACATATATAACATGAATAAATAAGGACGTCATTCACATATATAACATGAATAAGTAAGGACATCATTCACATATATAACATGAATAAGTAAGGACGTCATTCACATATATAACATGAATAAGTAAGGACATCATTCACATATATAACATGAATAAATAAGGACGTCATTCACATATATAACATGAATAAGTAAGGACATCATTCACATATATAACATGAATAAATAAGGACGTCATTCACATACATAACATGAATTTTTTTTTTTTTTTTATTTTAAGGCGAATATTGCCTCCCTAAATATAAGTGTGAGTGTAAAGTGTTAAAGTCGCAAGTTTAGTGTTGTAAGTGCAAGTGTGTGTTAGACATGGGTACCGCGAGGGACGTCTAAATCCTCTCAATAGGTGCAGCTAGTCGGCATCCCCCTGCAGGGTATAACATGAATAAGTGAGGATATCATTCACATATATAACATGAATAAGTAAGGACGTCATTCACATATATAACATGAATAAGTAAGGACGTCATTCACATATATAACATGAATAAGTAAGGACGTCATTCACATATAAAACATGAATAAGTAAGGACATCATTCACATATATAACATGAATAAGTAAGGACGTCATTCACATATATAACATGAATAAGTAAGGACGTCATTCACATATAAAACATGAATAAGTAAGGACGACATTCACATATATAACATGAATAAGTAAGGACGTCATTCACATATATAACATGAATAAGTAAGGACGTCATTCACATATATAACATGAATAAGTAAGGACGTCATTCACATATAAAACATGAATAAGTAAGGACGACATTCACATATATAACATGAATAAGTAAGGACGTCATTCACATATAAAACATGAATAAGTAAGGACGACATTCACATATATAACATGAATAAGTAAGGACGACATTCACATATATAACATGAATAAGTAAGGACGTCATTCACATATATAACATGAATAAGTAAGGACGTCATTCACATATATAACATGAATAAGTAAGGACGTCATTCACATATAAAACATGAATAAGTAAGGACGACATTCACATATATAACATGAATAAGTAAGGACGTCATTCACATATAAAACATGAATAAGTAAGGACGACATTCACATATATAACATGAATAAGTAAGGACGTCATTCACATATATAACATGAATAAGTAAGGACGTCATTCACATATATAACATGAATAAGTAAGGACGTCATTCACATATATAACATGAATAAGTAAGGACGTCATTCACATATAAAACATGAATAAGTAAGGACGTCATTCACATATATAACATGAATAAGTAAGGACGTCATTCACATATATAACATGAATAAGTAAGGACGTCATTCACATATAAAACATGAATAAGTAAGGACGACATTCACATATATAACATGAATAAGTAAGGACGTCATTCACATATATAACATGAATAAGTAAGGACGTCATTCACATATAAAACATGAATAAGTAAGGACGTCATTCACATATATAACATGAATAAGTAAGGACGTCATTCACATATATAACATGAATAAGTAAGGACGTCATTCACATATAAAACATGAATAAGTAAGGACGACATTCACATATATAACATGAATAAGTAAGGATGTCATTACATATAACATGAATAAGTAAGGACGTCACATGACGCTTGTTATTTTTTATATTTACACGCTGCAATTATTGTGTAAACAAAATAAAAGAAGATATGGTAATATATAGTTATTTTATAAACCTGTCTCACATTTTCCCGCTAAATATAATGAAAGTAATACATTCATTGTTGGATGACAATTGGGCGTTCGCAGAAAATGGGATGGTCTTGCAGTGTCAGTATAGTTTGTCGTGTGAAATATTGGCGGCTTGGCGGTAGTTATACCGCTTGGCAGTATTTGAAGTAAGATATGTGTTAGTAAGACAGTTTATTTTAATGTGTTGGTTATTTTTTTAAAGTTTTTATTATTTATCTGATTGTTTTTTGTTGCAGTTTTCTTATTATTGTTACAATTTACATTTACTTCATATTGCTTTTTTTTTTTTTTTTTTTGGTGTTTAATGTCTAACTATTGTGCACACTTGGGCTAATGCAGATAGGATGATTTATAGCTTATGAAAATGCCAAGCCCTGGCCAGGAATCGAACCCGGGTCCTCAGGGTGAAAGCCCAGTACGCTATCAACTAGGCTACCGAGGCGGCTACTTCATATTGTGTTAAATATATATCACATGTTCAATTTACAAACTGGTAAAAAAAAATTGCTAATGGATTATTGCCTAAATCTGTAGAAGTACATTACATGCCTAAAAAAGATCAGGTTCCTCGACACACAGTCACACAACCGAGTACTGATAGACATCCGTTGAGGCTCACAGGACATCATTTTATCCGACCTCTACCAACAAGTAGTGAACGGAAAAGAAAAATTCAAGTGAAGTGTAATGTTTCTTACAACATGGAAACAAAGGAATAAAAAAAGAAAAGACACTTTCTTTGAATGTTTACAGTGTAGCGTTGCACTGTGTGTATAGCCTATATCCACGTTTTGAGGATTTTCACACAGATAATATACTCAAACAAATTACTTTTCATTTTTATGTTTTCTTTTACTCCTTTGTGATAGTTTTGATGTTAATACAGTAAAAGCATTCTAATCCTACAGTCCAGAACTATCAATAATTCTGTATCACTCTTGGGTTTTTTTAAAAATTTATGACTAGTATATGTACTGTACTGACACTTGTGACACGATTGGCAGAGTACGAGGAAATCGGGTATGATCAATAGAGTTCAGGTGCCACTATTAGTGATGACATGCCACCTGTCTGCCATTTTGTGATACTTAGTGTTTACTGTTTAGTGTAGCAAATCTTACAACTCTGTAGAACTATTAAACTTGTGTGTTTTAAGAAACGAATTTTTAAAGAAAAAAAACATGATTCAAACAAACAAAAAGACATTAGGTCTTATTTTAAACCAATGCAGCGAAATTAAATTATTCTAAAGTTAAAATACAATCTTAGACTTCCACTATAGAATTGAAGCAATAAATTGCTTTTGTTATTCTCTGAGTAAAATGAGAATACTTGCGCCTCGCTCTCCATTCACCGTTTTTTTTTTTTTCTATGGCCTTCAATAATCCGGCATATCCGGTTGTCTGGCACTGTCAAAGTCCCGAAGGTGTCGGATTTGTGAGCTTTTACTGTATGTTACTCACTTTGACGTCATATGACGTCTTCACTCACCACAAGGTTAAGTAACACTTTTAGAAAAAGAATATTCGACATATTGTCAGTATTAATGGTCAAAGCAACCTTTTTCTTTCGGTAACAAAGTTAAGGCTCTTTCTATCTTTTTGTAGAAAGAATAAATATAGCATTTCCACATCTCACAACAATGCAATAAAACAATGCCTATATACTTTTAACACTACTGAGTAAATTTAGGCTTACAGTTTATCAAAACTATAGCACTTCAAAGCGTAAAATTGTGTTGTACTGCTGTTTAATTCATTGAAAAACAATACATTAAAATTTGCATAACTCGCAAACCAAATGACCCAAATATAACTGTAAGTTATATATGACACTAGCTTAGAAAAGTTTATTTTGATGTAAGAGTTCTTACTTACACACAGAGATTGTCTTTGAGCCAGAGTGGATTTGTTTGTTTTTACCCTCTTCAGTTGTGTTTTCTGGTGACTTTAAATTGAATTTAGCGAATGAAAATTGATATGTTTATTTATTGAGTTTATGTACAATAAACTGTAAACTGTAAGACAAGATTTACAGCCCTTCGTTTTTGGTAGGCCTAAACAAGCACTGTTAGTTAAATTTAACAAACACATGAAATTTACCAGTGTAGTAAAGGATTGCCCTCTGTATTCTGTTTAACTTATCTGTATTGACACAGACTATCTACTATTGACATTGACACATGTTACTAACATAATACAGGCATTTTTATCATAATATTATGAGCCTACTACCTATTACTATTAACTGAATTTGTATTCTCCATTAATATTTGCTCTTTAATAATGCAACAGTACAAAGAATAAAAACATATTTCCTTCATTTGGGATACACAAGAAACTTGTATTTGATAAAGATACAACGATCTTTTGTGACAGCATTTCCACACAATGACGCATGGCTATATGTCGGATGCATTTCTATAAAAAAGGAAGACTGTAACAGTATTTCTCTCCGTGAAATAGTACAATTGTATTGTAAGTCTTATGTTGCCAAAGTTAGGAAACTTGAAGGAAGTAGCAAAGATCTGTGCGATCTTAATAATATGGATACAATAATTAAGTTTCAATTCTAAGTAATGTTGTACAAGAACTAGACATAGTAGGACCTACTAATTTCTGATCAGTTTTTCACAATGAATAAGGAAAATAAGGAAATAAAAAATGCCATTACGGATATGCCCTCTGGATAAAAAAAAATTATGCTTTGGAACAGATTATAGTAACAGTGTCACTGTCAATTTGTTATGACAAGAAGGTACAAGGTATAAAGGATTAAAAAGTAATACAGGAAAGCCATTAGCGATACAAAAATGACTGCAAATGATATAATTGTAAATAACTGTAACAATAGATGTAAAGCTGCCTAGATTATTAATTATGAGCTTGTAACTAAACTTCTTACATTAATAAGTCTTTCAAACAAAAATTTTAAATGGAAAGACGTTCTAAAACAGATGTCTTTGATTCGTTACACTTCATCATGAAAAACGTGTAGGCCTACTATTGTTGCCACTAACATATTTAAGTTAGCGCTAATTGATGGCACATCTATTAATTGTTTAAAGTTGACAAAAATAACTCCTGTTTATAAGAAGGGTAACAGGAACCTTCCTGAGAGTTACAGACCAACTTCGTACCTAACTAAATAAAATTATAGAATCATGTATTTTCGTTCAACTTTATGACTACTTTACAGAAAATAATTTGTTATATGAATATCGATATGATTTTAGGAGCAGATATTCAACCATTATGGTTGCAAAAATTATTCTAAATAATATTAAAATAATTTTAGAAGTTGGCTACTGGTATGTGCGGTTATATATTTATGTAAAACCTTTGTTTGCACATTGTATTGTTGCTTGATTTTCTTCATGAATGCAGAACAGTCAACACCGCATATTATTGCCAGCTCCTAGAGCAGGCCAGAACAGTCTACCGAAACAAAAGATGCCGACAACCCATCTGTGATGTCATTCTTCTGCACGTTATTGTGCAGTTATTCTTCGCCTGTCCCCACACAGCTACACTAAGGATCAACTAACAGAAATTCACTGGACATCCTTGTATTATCCTCCATATAGTCCAGATTTGTCGCCATACATTTGTTTGGTACACTCAAAAAAACACTTGGAAATCAACATTTTCAAGATAATTATGTAGAACATTTCTTGCGCAAATGGCTATATGATCAACCTGTACCGTTTTATGAAAAAGGGATTAAAAACTACCTAAACAACAGGGAAAATGTTCTGACTTATTGAGAGATTATGTAGAAAAAATAAACTCAAGTATTGTTTTTTATTTAATAAAAAACTTGTTTTATATTTTAATGTCCTTCGTATGTCTACTCAAAATTTAATTTACGTTAAGCAGAATCTTTCCCAACTTGTTAATCACAGTTCAAAACGTAATTGTAACATTAGAAACAGACAGGATTTGGATACCACTCTTATCAGACTTTCAAAATGGCACCAAAATCACAGTTTCCAACAAATTAAACCATTTAATAAGCTGTCATCTTGAACAATCTTTGTCTGAAAATAAATTGAAATTGTATGTACCTAAATGGCTTAAACAAAGCACTTTTTATTTACTGTAAGAATATATGAATGCCAATGCATCTGACTACATTAATTGTAATTGTATGTAATCAGTGTATATAATAAGTTTTAATTGACCATTGCTAATCATTTTTTAAAACTGTTTAAAAATCAAATAAACTAATTTTGTTTATTATTATTAATTTATTTTTATTATTATTATATGTGTGTAGGCCCTATATAGTAAGTTATAAAAGAAGAAATTAGACCTACATAGGTAGCCATTATTTTCTAAACAAAAACTTTTTTTTATATATATATATTAGTAAATTGATTGCCCATACCTGCTTTTTCAATAGTAATTTTATTTTCTTCTGCCCTTCTGCCAATAAATCAAAGAACTGAACTGTAGAATGCAATTGGATATTGCAGCCAGGGCAAATAGTTCTGGGTAAGGTCCCTTCATCACTCACCTGTAAAAATATGCATAAAATTTGCATATTAAAAATTAAGGTTTCAGTGAAATGCTTAAGCACCCAATTAAAATATTTGTATTTTTTACGAACAGTCTGGTTTGGAAGCTATACACAAAAATATCAGCCTAATTTCTCAAACTCGGTTCATCAAATATTTATGGTTCACAGTAAAAAGGACAACCAAACAAACTTTGATGGCTGCCAATGATTTTTTTTCAGTTATACTCTTAAACAAAAAACTTCAATATTTTAAATTTGCTATACTGACTTAACTTTGAATTTTCACATATAACTAAAATTTGAGCACATTTTAATAAACCAATATGATATTACTGCTTTTTCTTTAAGTAACTACAACTTTTTGGGAAGAAAATAAGTGGAGCAAATTTTATTTTTTGGGCTACAAGTGATGAAAAAAAAGTATAGAATTTTGTTTCATTATCAAAAATAATATATGTTTCTCTTGTTTTATATCATTTTTTACGGATTCCTTTACCACTGGTAAGCAATACTTATCTTGGTAAATAGGCACTTTTAGCAGTTGATAAGCAATATGTTATAAACAAAAACAACTGATTAAAATGTATGGTGTGGTCTGATTCCTGGAAAAACAGCATACAGTGAAGAAAGTAATCTAACATACAACTATAAACATTTTGTTACTGAAGAACACTTTTACCAGTACTAGCTAATGGAATCTCCAATCAGCACAAGATGCTTAATAGAGCCCAGAGGCACTTTAACATATCAATTTTGATTGCACTAAGAAACTTCTTCTCCCCATTAATAATAATGCTACAGAATAAATACTAACAGTTCAATCTTTTGGTAACAGATTCTTAAAGAACAATCTCTGCTAATGATGGCTGCTGAATTTTACAAAATGCATCATGTTTTTTGTATCCTTTAACATAAGAATAGGCTACTTTATTTAAGCAAAGTGTTAATGAGAATTGTTCTATTACCTACTTAAGTTCGCAATAACGACTATATACTCAGTTAAAAAGGAGGAAATATTTCTTCTGAAATAAATATTTTTTTCAAAATTAATCAGCAATTCTTTCTATTTTCTATTCTTAAATAATGAGTACTATTGTTAAAAAATGATTACATTATAGATACTGCAAAAAAAACAATCAACTGATAATAATTTTTATCAAACATTATCGATATAATATAATATTTAATATACTATTTTTTTTTTTTTGTGTTTAACGTCTGACTATTAACATTATCAAAACAAGTCAAATATAATATTTATACTTTAAAAATTAAAATAAGAAAATGCATTAATAAACTACCAAATACTTCTAGAGAAAAGTTTTTCCTAATCTTAAACAGGTTGGGTAGTCCTATGCCTACCTAAGATTATATGCCTATTTCTATTTTGTTTTATATACCTATAGGAAATTTATAGACTACATACTATAAATTCATTATGTTGAATGAAAACTTCAGCTAAAGTCATATGTTTAACAACGAAATCATCATTACTGATTAGGTTACTTTTAATTATGACCTAACTTAAACATTTATCAATACATTTTTTCTTTAGATATGTTATATACTATAATCTTTTTTTAAACTTCAAATCACAAAATGATAATACAATTAGGCTTTTTTGTTGTTAACTTTCCACAATTTATTTTTATACCAAGATATAAAAATATGTTATTAAAGCCTGCTACAGTAATATAATAAGTATTTCTAATATGAGAACAGTACATACTGTGCTGGCAATCCTTGCATACCATTCTTATTGACATATTTATTAAGCCTAATAACTCCATTTTTAAAAAGTATCAACATACTTTCTTGACAATTTTTAAAATGGTGTTATTCTAAAATACATCATAATGGTTTTTTATTGGGAATTTCAGTTTTTAATTTAAAAATGAAATTGTAAGTTAAGATTGTTATGAATAATATTTAAATCTTTTTGATATTTAAAGGCTAGTAAGCCCTATTCCATAACCAAAAGTCTATTAAGCCTAATCACACTGACAAAGCTTTATAAAATTTAAAATATCCTGAATATAAAAAACATTATGTTTTTACACTGAAGAAACAAGCCCAAATTAAATTCTTTAAAAAATACATGCAATGTAATATTATTTCTGATAAACATAACTAAATATTTAATCATTTCAATAGGCCCTATCATTATTTTGATAAATTAAATCACAATATTAATGGCTTTTTAAAAATATACAATACAGGCTACAATAATATTTGAATTTTGGTTACACCAAATTTTCTGCTACACCTTTTGGAATCAAATGCAAACACTAATAAACGTTTAGGTTAAGCACATAACCTTGTAATGTATGTAAGATGTTTTAAAAACTAATTTAGATTCAACGTGATATTGTAGTGAATTTTACGCAAATATAATTTGAGAAATATACATACTACGTAAAATATAATAATATTGGACAAAGACGAAAAATTGATATGGGTAGTTATGATTCTAGAAGAGATGCAGACTCCATTTTGCTAACATTAAGAAGGAAGTCAAGTTGCGTACTTCAGCATAATCAATACATACTTTCTTACCTTAAACGGAAGATATTTGTTTATTATTCCTTCTAAATCAATTTCTTGAGTTACTTTGTCATATATATAAAGACCATTAGGATTATCTTCTGCACATAATCGACAAATTTTAGAGTCATATAAGGTAGTCCCCATAACTGCAGCGTCAATGCTTATATTTAAGAACAACCAATTAGAAACGTCCATTTATTGCAGGCAGCCTAACATTTAACATTTCATTTCCTATTGGTTAATTAAGAGGAGGGTAAATTCAAACTTCAAGTAAACATTAATTTTTGCGAAATGGTAGTTTAAATATGGACCCTTAATGGGACTTTTACCTAAAATTTCTTCATTAAAAACATTTTTTAACATTTTTGCACCCATACAGAGAGAAAATAATGTAATCAATTCAAAAATTCAATGCCAAATAACACTGTCCTTTTAAGTACATTGTATTTCCCAATACTCAATACAATGATTATCTGCTAGATCTTGTTCAGCCAAAGGTTCATAATACGCTGCTCATATTAGAGTCCACCTGCGAGGATATTTTTCTAATAACATCGTCATGCACTACCTTTAATATAGCACACATTTTGTATTTGTTTTTAGTTCTTGCTGTATTACTTTTAGTTTCTAGTTCTCATTTGCTAAAATTATTCAAGTATTTTTTATTTCTTAGTACTGCCCAGGGAGATATTACTCTGTGCATTGATTTTAATACAAAACAGTATAAAACTTTGTCCTTTTGTTCTGTTTGACCATTGTTGACCTCTCTTTGATATTGTGTTATTTACCTAACATTCAGATCATTAAAATAAATGTTTATTTACGTTTACAAAAATAGTAAACTAAGTTTACTCAACAGTACACAAGCCAGCCAGCTTGAGGTGTACAGTTTATGTTAAATTCTCATGCTCCTTAACATAACAAACTGATATAAGGAACATTTAATTAAAAGTATTGCATAAGCTAAATTAAAATCAGTTATCTAAAATTTTCTCAAACACAAAATGTCTCTTGACAAAAACAAAAATATTTCTTACAAGTCAACTTTTTCCCTACACATTGTAAACAGATTATATTAGAACAATGCTTTTTGAAACACTGTAATATTCAAGTATTAATACACTATTCAAATGGTTAACTTATTCCCAAAAGGATAGCGCAGTTTCAATTCATTAACTCCTTGAAACAACGCGAAAGTTGAGTTTTAAAATGAAACGTGATGTCATTATTTATTGAACACACAGTGGGTACTTCCTGCAACTCCATATCAAACAAAACACTAATATAGCTTCAAAAAATTATTTTATTTAGTGACGTTAAGTTTTATTGTGAGAGATAAAATACCTCAGAGTGAAACATGTGTCGTTAATTAAAAGAATTTTGTGACACTACATTAGCCACTTTATGATATCCTTAGCCACTTTAGTGAAGGACCATTTTTCAAGTAGTAAAATGTCCATGTGTCAAGAACTGTAGGCCCTACAGTACCAGTTAAATTTCCATTGAAAATCCTGAGTATTTATCAGTAACTCAGCATTGATTTTAGTCTGGTTGGGTCATCTAATCTCTGTAAGTTTGGGTTTTCATAATTTTGTCTGCTATCAAGGTCTGCAACACTTCTAGACTACTGCTGATACACCTTTTCACAAAATTAAATCTGCACCCTCAACCAGCTTAACAAACACGCTTCCACAAAAGAATATTTTGTTAATAACTTTCAAAAATATTTAAACAAAAAATACTGTTTAAAATATTATAATATCTTTACTTCTCAACTCAGCACGTTGCAAAGTGTAGTTGTACAATAAGTGTCTCCCAAAGGGCACCGCACTTTTTAAGCAACCAATAGGCAGTTTGTTCCTTTTATTGAATGCATTCATTCAATGGGTCTTTCTTTAAGTGGACCCATTTCATTTTCATCATTCCTTTTGCGTTCTGGCACCACTGTTGTTAACTTTTACACAAATGGTACATCTACTGTAATTGTAACTTCTGCATATGGGATTGTCATTATATAAGAGTAACAGTTGACGTTGCAGCTCATTTTCAAAATGCCATAAGCAAAGTGAATAAATGGATCGAGACATGGTGCAGTAATGAAAATCAACATATAAATTTCATCAATCTACGCAAAAACGAATTATGGTAAAACTATTCCACTGTGAATCCTGCCAAGTACTTAGGCCACACTGGCCTAATGGATAGCGCACTTCCCGTATAGGCTACTGTCCCCGTACATAAGTACCGGGCTTCCCGTAAGTAGTGTCCAGTTACTGTTTTTGTTCTGTCTAGAAGGTTATTTATATTATTTATTACAAATTACTATGGAATTACAAATTATTTATTTTTACTATGGAAGACTGTTTTAAAATAAAGCCGCTTTGGTGGCCTAGTTGATAGCGTACTAGGCTTTCATCCCGAGGACCCAGGTTCGATTCCCGACGAGGGCTTGGCATTGTCATACGCTATAAATCATCCCATCGTCTGCATTAGCCCAAGTGTGCACAATAATCGGACGTTAAACACAAAAAAAAAAAATGTGATGGAATGAACATGTGAAACTAAAGAAAGAAACACTTAACATTAAGTTTAGAAAAATGTAATGGCTAATTGTAAGAAATTCCGAAATGCGTAATAAATTGTTTCTGTCCTCCATTATACTGCTTTTCCGGAATTCAAAATATACATTTGTAATGAATGATATTCTCTCTTTTATTATTAAACACACCATAATTTGTAAAACAATCGAGCATGTTTCCTTAGTTAGGGCTCAAGCATTTAACAAAACTGCAAAGTATGTTTAGACTTTTTTACTGGCTATATGCTCTTAGAAAAACGACCATGCTGTACACATTACAGAACCTAGAACTAACAAACGTTAAGAAGAAAAAAGAGAAAGGAATAAAAAAACAAAAACAAGATTTGTCTTACATAATTTAATTTATCAAGTTAATGTAATAAAGTGCAGTAAATAATGATCTTCTCTAATAATTAAAAATTACAATACAATTAAAACTCTTTTTTTTGTACAATAAAAATGTTAACTTAAAATTTATGCCACTCTACAAGACATATAAGCCTTTTTTTTAATACTGTTAATATTTCTTACAGTATTCAAAGTTCATAAAATCAAAGTAAAAAGTTACTTTTCACTATCGAAGAGTATAATTTCAATGCAGATAGTTAAAATTGATCATCCATGTGTAAAAAACAACAACAAAAAAAACTATCTTTTGTCACATTCAGGTACAGAGTTTAAATTCTATTTCCCCTGGGCTGGAGGCGTTGCGCCGTAGCCGTAACCGTATGTATTCATCCCTTGTTGGCCATAAGCATAGTTCTGATTTCCACCCTGTAAAAAATACAAACCTGTTACAAAGTTTCATACACAGTCATGAAAATCATACATAGTTCATACAAAGTCATATGAGGCATGTTTTTTAATTTTTTTTTTTTTGAAATTCAGTTGCTGCGGTCGGCATTTGGCACATGTGTCCTGTATACCACAATCTGTTGGCAAGCTACAGATGTCATTACAGAGTATTTCGGCACATTTACATTTATTTGTATTTGAAATGTCTCCTCTAATTAAGAATACCGTCGACTGTGAAATGCGTGCTGATTTGTTTTCTTACTGATAAAGGCATGAAAGCTGCTGAATTTCTTCAGATCAGTGAAGTGTATGTAGAAAACATTATGAGCAATGGGATGGTGCAGAAATGGGTCAGAGCTTTTAAAGATCGCCATACGAATGTGAAGATGAGGAACGAAGTAAGCAACCTTCAGTAGGCCGCCTCGGTGGCCTAGTTTTTAGGATAATAGGCTTTCACCCCGAGGACCCAGGTTCGATTCCTGGCCAGGGATTGGCATTTTCATCCCATCGTCTGCATTAGCCCAAGTGTGCACAATAGTCGGACGTTAAACACACAAAAAAAGCAACCTTCAGTCAATACTGACGATTTGGTGTAGAAAATTGATAAAAAAATGGTAGAGAACGGACACTTTACGATTTCGATGTTACAAGTTTCCTCAAGTGTCAAAAAGTGTGCTTTTATGCAAATTTATCAGAATTAAACTTTAATGCTTCACTGTATAAAAATCGATATTTATTTAAAGAATCTGAACATAAAACGTTACCTGATTCCACCCTTGAGCACCGTATTGTGGAAAGCCACTATACTGTCCATACTGCTGGTTTCCGTACGAATTGTAGGCTTGCTGTTGTCCTTCTGGACCTATTTATAGAAATAACATTTTAGATCACAAGATAACACTATTCGTTCATACATTTGCAAGTATTACATACATTGTGAAATATTCAATAAATGTTATTAAACTAACAACACAATAACTTTACCACCAAATTTAAAGGAACTCAAAAATCATAATTGTTCTCCGTGTATTTTAAATGAAAAGTTCATTTGAAATTTTCTGTACATCTTAGGCCCTCTATATTGCCTGTACAAGGCAATTGCTATAAAAATTGAATGCAATGGACTGTTTTCCCCGCCAATTTCGTAGTAATTAAAACTGATTAGTTAAATTCTCAAGACAAATAAAAAAATCAAAACAATCGCTTCCAGTCGTACTAGCTGTATCATATGAACTGTATATCAATGTAATTGCATTTCGCCTGGTTTTCACGGAAATTACCCCTACTGTAGAGGGCCTTGCCAAGATCCCAGATGTTACAGTTACATTACTATTGCACATATAATGTATAAGTCAAGTGAATTGCTGAAAAACATTTTTTATCCTCAAATCTAAGACATAAAAATTACAATTACCTTTCCAACCTTGTTGATAATTTTGTCCCCAACTCTGATTGAAGTCCTGAGACTGTCCCCACTGTTGATTGTATTCCACATTGCCCCAGTTAGATTGTTTTCCAGGACCACCGCTTGGACCTTGGTTGCCACCTCGACCAGGCTGGAGAAATAAAAAATTACTTACAAAAATTACAGCGAGGCTTGAACAAGGACAAACAAATATACCCTATTTTATACTTTATGGACAGAATATGAGTGGCTCAGATTGGATAAATATAAACATTTACAACAGAACTCAGGTGAACCACTTCCTGTGTCACTGGCGCTGTTTTCCAGTTACAATTGGCCACTGTCAGACTTTAAGAATTATAAACCATGCATGTATGGATTCATTCAACCCAGGCAATAGAACTTTTATTCTTGAAAAAACAATTTTAATCCATATAAAAATGTGAGAAAAATTGTAATAAATATTTTTTTTAAATATATTTTAATAGAAGGCATTAATATTACATAAAAAAAAACTTTTAACTGTTTCATTAAAGAGTTTTTAATAAAGTGTAAAAATTTTAAATAAAGTTATTAGTTTCAGTAACTGTTGGTAGCCTTTTTTCCAAAGGTGAAAAAATTAATCTATTATCATCTGAAAATGTCTAATACTAAATACTATACGAACACACTATAAAGCCAAGTAAACCTAAACTAAAAATATATTCAGTAATAAAATAAAAATCTACAAAACCCAATGACATAAATTATTTTGCTAAAACTGTCACTGGGTTGGTGTGAAAACAAACATAAAAGCTTCTATCGACTATTCCTCTTCCAAGAGTTAACCTTTATGTTTTTTCCGCCCTTAATAAAACCTCTACCTCCCCCCCCCAAATAAAGCCAAACTAATTTAATATGAACTTTTTAAAAAGATTTAGATTTTTAAAAAAACACTACCTTATTATCCCTTGCATTACGATTAGACTGCCCATCTCTTCGATTTCGGTCAAAATTTCCTCTGGGTCGTTCATCTCTTCCTCCATAATTATCTCTATTACCTCGGTAATTGTCTCTGCCTCCTCCTCCTCCTCCAAAATTGTCTCTACCTCGGTAATTGTCTCTGCCATAGTTGTCTCTTCCACCTCCCATACCTCCACGCCAACCGTGATCTCTGTCATGATCATCTCTTCTATAACCTCCGGGTGGTTTCCTACAAAAAAATATACATACAGTAGAGTGGCGATGATTCGAGACAAATAGGACAGATTGTATACTGGACTTACAAAATTCAAGGACATTGGACAAAATAAACACTACTGTTAAAGGGTCATCCCGATTAAAGCTGAAATGAAAATTAGTTTTTATGGTCCCGATTAGATATATTCGTGAACTTTTTATATATGGATTGTGTTTATATATGGGTTAAGTGTATACTAACTTTACAATCCACAATTTGTGATAAAGTACAATTTACGTTTTGCTCTTTTAATGATTTTTAATTATTTGTTCCATTTATTATTAAAAAATATATTAATATTTACATTTTTTTATTAAACATGTAAAATTTTATTCTCAATACTTTTTGATAATTTTTTTTGTTTTAATTTAGAGCTACAAAAAATGCTAAAAACATGATTCTCAACATTTGTTTGTACAATTTGCCTAATTTATCAATATACTATTACTATTTTAAGTTGTATGACAGACATCTGTTTTAGTTACAATCGAATCAGTAAAGATTTGATGTGTCTGGTGAAGCACATCAATTTACAAGCCATTAATTGAAGTTCCCCTAACTGCAGTGTGTTCAGTACTTGAAGTTAGCAGTAGATGCAGCAAGCATTATGAACTGTCTTTGCCGCTTGCACGGCAGTAGTTTCACTCATGACGCCCCCAAGTTTATGCAAGTATATTATTTCCATGCAGTATGCTAACTGCAGTTCTTGATTGAAATAAATAGTTTTCCAGTGCTGAATACAAAGCAGCGCAAACAAATAAAATTACTTTTGAAGGTGCACAATGTTAACAATGGATTTTCAAAACACTATTACAGAATAAAATTTATTTGGGTAGTTAGAATCAATTTATTTGGGGCTTGAAAAACCACCAAAATAAAAATGGAATAAAAGGAAAAGCAAATATAATAAAATCTTCGTATGTATTCTTATCTTATAGTTACTGCAAGTTTTTCAGCAGAGGAAAACAATTTAGAATAGTGGTTTTTATTGGTGCAAAATCTTTTTTGTTAAGTCCATATACATGATAATGCTGTTGTCCTAATGAGGCAGAATTATTCTCTGAATTTTCCTTCATCAATTAAATACTTCTTTATCAATATGGAGAAACCCTTATTTTCTTATTTTGAAGAAATTTTGTTTAGCCTGATGTTTTCTGATTTCGAATATTATTATAAAAAGTTCATAAAATAATAAGGTCACGAATACCGAGCGGTACTGTATTATAATTTTGATAACAATATAAATACATTTTTTTATAAACAGCCCCTCTATAAATTATATATCATAAATTCCTATTTTCCCTTCGGAATTTTATTTTAATAAACTTCATTCGATGTTATTACTGTAATTGGTTACAAATGCACGTTGTGTTTAAATTTTGCACTAAACTTTTCGAGTTAGGAACTTTACGACTTCCAAAAGGTAATTAGAGCTATTAAAGATTTCAAAATACGGTAAACTTTATGCAATTTTTTATTTTTAAAAATTAATAATTCAAAAGTGAATGTCCAAAAAATATAAAGGTTTGTACTTTTCTTACTTCTGTTAGAGAGAGAATATATATATATATAGGATATATATAGGTTATATAACATTTATATAATTTGATGTGGAAGAATATATATATAATACCTTCCCATCTATACAAAACATAACTACCTTCCCATCTATAAAACATAACTATCACAATTATTAGTAATAGATAATGCACTAGATATGTGTAAATATAATTAAAAGATTGAAGTTAAAACAGTCTCAATCTGTAATTAGATTTAGTCTCTTACCTGTCTCGCCATCCATGAGATCCACCACGATCTCCTCTAGGCTGCCAACCACCGCGATTGCGATCCATTCCATGACGATCCATACCTGTTTAGAAGTATAAAAATTATAATACGGCTCATTATCTTCTACACTACGATGTTTAAATACAAACTCACTATTATAAACTATTTCTTACATTTAAAATACTGACACTAATAAAGGTATTAATTAAAACTAGCTTCTCTTAAATTTGTTTATATAGTCGACCTCGGATGTAATGCGGTTGAAGGGACGAAACGTATATGAGTGCTGTAAATGAAATAGCGTTGTAACCGAGTTTACAGTAAACGAGTTTGTAAATGGCAACAATACTGTATGTAGTGAAAGAAAAGCATATTTTGTACTGTATACATAGCTAATGGCTATTTTATTACAATTTATTATACATATTACATAATTTTGAAATATATTTTAGTTAAATCTAATAGAAAATAAGTACAGTACAGTCTAGTATGTATAATGCAACACAGTGGATACACTGTTGCGAGGGTTCGTGAGATTGAAGTCCCCCACACTAAAGCGTACAGTGTGTGTGTGTGTGTGAGAGAGAGAGAGAGAACACTTTTATGGGAACGACACAATTTACTTTTTTTTGTTTAGCCTGCAAAAAAATTCTAAGAAAGGGTCCATTTTTATTCTCAACCTATATTCTAAAAATAGAACACAAATTGTATTTTAAATGAGAGTGACTATAGGTCAGCAGCTAAGAAAACTGCTAAGAGCACCAATGGAACAGAGAGAAAATGTGCGAGTAAGAGGTCATGTCCCCACTCTATCACCATAGCTCCTCCCTTTTCCTTCACTATCGCTGAGTAGTAAGAGTTTCTAGACTCAGATTGGCAAACTCTTTGTCCTTGAACTGTTGGGAGGGAGCTGGAAGAGAATTCTCCTACATGTACGAGAAATTCTCACCTAGGCCGTTTATTAAGTGGCTAGACAGACTATAACAGCAGTGTGACAGCCTTGTAGCAGAGTTCACAAAGCGTTATAACTGAGCCTAAAATACACATACACTTCATATAGAATATTGGGGACATTATGAAAATAATGCTATAACCGAGTTAGTGTTCTAACCAAGGGCGTTACAACCAAGGTCAACTGTATATTTCTAATATTTTTGTATATTATATTTTTTAATCTTAAAAGTAGGTCTTACATTGTTAAAGGTTCTCATACTATTACTACCCCTAAGAGCTAATAAGTTTTTTAACTGAGGTATAATCAAAGCTTCGTTTCTACTTCGACTCAAAGAATTGTGAAGTAAATTTGTTGATCCCTTTGACCACCACCAGTTTATTTTAATCGGCTGTTCAAATATCGCCAGAGGCCGACGTAACCACCTCAATTTGTTCATATGAATGAACCGATAAAATCGTCTTTCCGAATATAAATTATTTCACAAATTTTTTGCTCTCAACTTTTAAATTGTGTACACTTTTGAAAACAAGATGAACTGTTCTATCCATTTATTACATTTTATTGTCATTTTATGCTTTCACGGACGTAGAAATTAATGTCACTAATGAAATCTGGTTTGTTTCATCTTTATAGCACTGAACGCTAAGTACGTCACATCCTTACATCCTAAGTATAAACATATCCTAGCTTATCGTATTTTTTTTTTTTTTTTTTTTAAGGCGAAAAGCACATTAAGTCTATCATCGCCTAAATACAACTACTAAAGAAAAGAAACAACAGAGCGATAAAACGTAACATTACTTACAAACTAGATAACAAGAATAAATAACTTAAAAACAAAACAATATAAAGGTGGACTGTAAAGGGGTCCTAATTAAACAGGAAGATAATAAACACACTGAATCAGCATTATACAAAGATAATGCTAAGTCAAGTATTTAATTTTGCTAAACTAGAACAAAAAATTAATTCAGGGAAACATTATGGACTAGTTGTGTTTTCATTAGGCAAGACAGTAAATGCTACATTACAAACGACAATAAATTATTTTCACTGAAAGAAATGTATTGCTCTACAAATTGTTTTTTCTTAAGAAATAAAGTTTTCACAATTGAGTAAAAAATAAATGTATATACCTGTCGAATGTTAATATTTCTTAATGAAATTGTCAGTGTTTATTCTCATATAATTATTAAAAAATATTATTAGGTCTATTTATTTTTGAAGGAAATAAAATCAAAATCGTTACTCTACATTAAATATTAGCAAAGTTATGGTTGTTAAGTCGTGATAATATTGGGTAGTGTTGGGCAACAACTTCTTGCATAGGCACAGCCAGTCGAAGAGATCAAGTTACAGATTTCTTATTTATATTCAAAGAAATAAAAAGATTACAATATTCATCCTTACTTATGTTTTTTATTATTCCCTAATTTTTATTAATGGATCCAATACATCACAATAAGCTCTACTCGAAGCTATTTAAAGCGTAGATTTCTTTGGTCTCAATTACAGCATGTTATACATTTTAAAAATTTGACTGTTCACTTGATTTGATAACTTAAGCAGAACAAATATAAGGTTATCTTGTTTTATCAATTTTATTCTCCACATGGTAATTCCACCTCAAATGTTACAAAGACACTTAGTAATATCCAATCTTTTTCTAAGTAACAAAAATATTGTTGCACTGCTAAACTTGGCAACCATAAACTCGAAAAATATTTTTTGAAGTAAAAAAAAATCAGCCTAAAATTCATGAAGAAAAAATTTAATTTAAAATATTGCAAGAGTAGAAATATGTAGAGTAAAAACCTTATTCCGTAAATCATACCTCGGTTATGTCCTCGAAAGTTTCCACCACCTCCCCAATGTGGTCTTTCATTGGGACGGAAACGTTTGTTCCCTCTTCCACCAGAACCGCTGAAAGTGTTTTGTTGACCGTATCCGGCATCTTTGCCTTCCTTATTATACTTCTCAACCAGAGGTCTGGCTTCTTCTTCACTCAACTCAGTGTATATTACCTCGTCAAAATATTCGCCTTTCTCTGGCAACTTGAAGTTAGCTGCGAACAGGAAATCAAATTAAAATTTATAATCAACAAATCTATGCCCAACTAAATGTCCTTTTATCTTATTAAAAAACATCTATTAACAGGAAATTACTTTAAATGAAAACTAGCATTACTGACAAATTAGGTAGTTGGACATAGAAATTTTTAAAAATGCTAAATTGTTTCATAAAAATGGCTTAACTAAAACAAAAATATAAAAGATAAATAAATTAGAAATGTTTTAAATTTATTTTGGAATTTGAAAAGCAACAATTACACTAAAAAAATTGTTTAATGTAAAATAAAACTTACTGCTTAATTTTAATCCTTAGTTTTCTTTCTACTGGCTTTAATTCTTAATAAAAACTACTTCCATAAAAAAATTATAAAATTATAATCAAATAAAAATTCTAAACAATTTGATCAAAAACTACATTACTTTATCATATATAATTTGTTTTAAAAGGAAAATTAAAACCAGCATAAAAAAATCATAAGGATATAAAAAAGTGTTTGTTTTAAACATGCAATATTACAGGTTTTAATACTATTAAAAAGTTTACAAAATAACAATCAAACGAAACACAGCTATGCCACTTTCTGCAAGATATTGTTAAAAGCTGTGAGTATATTCAGTGACAGAACTGACTTCCTTTGATTAAAGGCAGCACAGGAAGTGCAAACTAAAACTAAACACAAACACAGGCTGCACATTGCTACAGAGACTAAGACTATATGCATCCAAGCTCCATTTTCAAATGCAACCTGTAGTTGTGAGGCAACCATGCTCAGGAAAAGGCCCTACCTTTCATTTCCATCACCGCCGAGTCCGGTACGTCTTTCCCTTCTTCCGCTTCACGTTTCGCTACTCGTCGTTGGAATTCTTCATCATTGGGCACTATTACAATGGCTCGCCGCACGAAGCCTCCAAAGTTGCGCATTTTGCGTTTTTGCGCACTCGGATAAACATTTGTCTGTGTACGTATAGAGGATTGTGATTTTCAACATAGTACAATTCGACAGAGTTGTATTTCAGTCCTCGTTTTTTGTGAAGACGAGGGCTCAAACACAATGTTTTCAATTTGGTCTGTCACAGTCTCTTAAATTTCATAATCTAACAACTCACCTTTATGTAACTATAATTCCTGTCTTGAAGAAATAAGAAAAATACTCGGTCAAAGACCGGTTATATTCATTAATTGTCAATTACATATTGCAATTATTATAACCAATAATTGATAGAAACACAAGTAGTACAAACAATATTAGCATATTATTTAAATTAATTTTCCATTTAAAATGTTTTCCTTTTTGAACCAAACGTTCAACTCAGCTTAAAAATAAACTTTTCATAATTCACTATAAGTAAAAATCCATTAGTTATAACAACATATAAATTGTGTAGACTTTGTTCAACATTCCGTAGTCAACTGCTGTTGACCAACTGTTGTCAACTTCTGTTGATCAACAAAATATCCTATCGATAACCATTGTTTCGATACTTATTTCTATTAAGCAGTCTATAGAAATATACTACTTAAAACACCGATAAATACCTAAAGATATTTTATACGTAAACACAACGGTTGTCAACTTTTGTTGATCAACCCTTAGATTATCAATACAAAAGCATCGTCCATACAATGATACTCATTGTGTTACATAACGATGTTCAAGTTATAAGAAACCCTTGTCAATAATTACTAAACTTCTCTCTCTTAACTCTAAAACATGTCTTAAAATCTTAAAGTATGCTGTCGACTTTTGTCGATCAACAGTATCAATACAAAAGCATCGTCCATTATTTAAATAAAACCAGCTTTCCGCATAAGTTTGTTCAGATAATATGCAGACTTATCTCTAAAATTACTGCGACGTTCACTTTTGACAATAGTAAAAGAAATATTTTACCAAAACAAAAGCGTTCTTTATAAACACAGAAAATAATGTCTCTCAATGAACAAGTTTGACTAACATTTTATTTCGTAGAGTGTAAAAAACATAATTAAAATTATTGTCCACTATGACAACTTCTGTAAATATAAATCAACCTCGTCGGTCAATATTAACCTAAAAAACTTAACCTAAAAAATGTTGTCAACTATTGTTGATCAACACAACAGTACTGATACACAGACATCCTTTGATGTTTTGCGTAACTCAATTCTTCACTAAGACTAATTTTAATCTTGACTTAAACTAAAAATATTAACTTTTCTCAGACAACATTTCTTTTGTGTCAAACAATCTTATTGTTGTAACATTGCTGCTATTAAATGTAATGACGTATGTAATCAACTCAACTTGATTACTATATTAACACCTATAAAGCATCGTCCTCTTTGATAACTGTTGCGTATTTACAACCAGAAATGTTTATGAATGTAAACTTAAAATTTATGCTACCTAGGAACACTGTTGGACACTAACATAAGAAAATGAACTTTTCTCTTCGTTGATTTCACAAATTAGGCAACTTTTAAAATCTAACCTATCATTGTACTTTATGATGCATATTTTTTATGACACCTATAGAATTTTTATTGTTCTTTGTATCTTATAACTAGAAATGCCAACCATTCACAACAATAATTCTTTTTCAATAACTTCTAATTTAATTTTTAATTCTAAATAACCAATACATAATTTTCCTTAAGCTAATGGCTCCTAATTGACTTTGCCAAATATGTGTTACATATCAAACGACCGCAATGCACTAACTTTCTTCACTGTTTTTTCAGCTTCAATAAAACACAAAATCCACTGAACGCTTCATTATAAAGCCCTTTCATATTTACTAAAATTGTACTGAAACAGGAACTTTCGGCTTATAAGATGGTTTTATACCTTTCAAAATAGTATTAATTTTTGAAATTATACTTGTTTTACAAAAAATACTGATACAGTACAATTAGAAAATTTTAAATTATCTGATGTTTATTTAATTGACTGTTCATACAGACAAATAAAAACCTATTTTTACAGACATGACTTGAAATAATAAACTGTAATTGAAAAAATATTGTCAAAAAGGCGAATTATTTCTGTTAGTAGTGAACTTTTTATATATCAGTAAAACCTTCTATGTGAATAGGATACAAGTATTCTTAGATTTGTAACTAACAAAATTATTACTACACTTACAAACTTTGAACCAAACTAAACATTCTCAACTGTTAAAAAGGTGATTACCAAATTGTTAGGATTGTCGTCATTACTAGGCTAATACGACTGTCATACAACATTTTAATTTATTTAGTTAACTCAACTAATAAAAGTCACTATGGTGTTTTTATTAACAATTTAATAAAAAAATGATAAATATAATCAGACTTTTTTTAATGAGACTAGTCACAATAATACTACAATAGTCTTGACTAACTATCATTCTCGGGGCAGTTGGGATGACAGATGACAGAATAGACTGGTAACACTAGAAAAGGAAAATTACCCATACTATCAGCAATCAGTAAGATAAGATACTGTACTCTGTTAATAGCACTGAATATTTTACTATTATTTTGGAAAATATATTAAAACTTCAATTTTTTATTTAGCTCTAATTATGTATCATACAAATTTTACATACATAGATCTTTAATACCAGGAAATTATTCGTACTTTGAATAATATTTTTTCAAACAGACGCACTGTAACTGATAACAATGACGGGCGCGCTACTAATGATGGAGACTCCGCAGTCCGGAATATAACGACGTACGATTCGCATGTGTAGCTTGGCCAAGCCGAATTTCATGATGAATATTTTAAATGTGTAATTGTGCTTAGTGTTTGTGATGTACGTTTTAATGTTTTATTTGACTTTGTGACAACCTCGACAGAGAGATTTAACATTTTGTATGGCCTGAAGATGAAACTATAGAGTTTCGAAACTGCAGTAGCCTTTGAGGTGAGTTGATAGACCACTGACAGGAAGAATAGGTCATAATCCTAATCATTTGAATATGTGGTCCAGTGGCTATGTTCCAATAATGAAAATAATATTTTGTATAATATATATTTTGTAATATATATATTGTAATAATATATTTTGTATAATATAATGTACTTGTCGTACATTTTGACAAATATTCACCTAACATATGCAAGAACACCGCACGCCACTTCGAGTACACACGTGACCGTTACATGATCAACTTATTAAGCTGAATAGTGTAACATTTAAATTTAAAGAGGACAGCCCGCGTCCTCTATTCTAATTATGATTGGATAGAATCTAGCTTATCTTTTTCACCACAGGCAGCGCTGCCTTTCTTTCTCTAAGTTAAAGCATTTTTTTTTTTTGCCAGCGAGGCAATTGCTTGCAAGTACACAAAATGTAACGGTCGCACAAGATAACTCTAGTGACGAGTAATGGCAGTTTAAACAAGTTGAGCTTTTCACTTTTTCAACAAAAGAATGGCAGGCTAACGTTAACCAGGTATGTTGTGAGTACTGAAATTATTTGACCTCAGGTAAGATTTAAATTGGGAGACTGTAAGGCCTATTTTTTCTTTTTTTTTGGCTACATAAAGGAAAACATTTTAGATTAATGTTAAGAAATTTTCATGTAAATCTGGAAGCTGTCTACTATTTAAAAATCCTATTTCTAATTCAAGAAGGTGTTTCAAGTAAATCGAAATTATTTCAATAATTGTAAAAAATTTGTAAATGGTAAATTTGTAAATTTCAACCTTTGAATTATAGCTTTTCACTCGTCATATTTGCATTACCAATTTAAAATTTTATAAAGTGAAATTTAAAAAACTAATTTCTGCATAAGGTTAATTGTGGCTGTTATTTTTCTAACAGTTCAACTGGTCGTAGTAACAGAGGAAAATTAGGCCGAAGACAACCTAGCCTATTTGCAAGTCTCAGCTACAAACTTGAACCTGTATCTTATGTGTTAGCAGTGTGACAGTGCCAAAGTGACTTGTGTGTTATTGCAAACTTTTATAAAATAATTAGGGTGGTGCAAGCATGCTATTTTTAGATCATCTGTCCCCAAGGAACACTTTTGAAATTTTAAATTAAAAAATTAAAATAAAGATGTTAATTGCTTGTTCTCCTTTTCCAAAAACACTTGTTTTTACATAAAAATTTTCATTAAAAAATAGAACAAGACAGATGGTACCTGGTTTGGTCAGCCGTATTATATGGAATAAGTAAAGTATGTTATAAGCCTATACTACTTTATATATATGAGGGTGTGGTGAAAAGTTTCCGGCCTGACCAAGAAAAACGATGTTTTTAAATTTTTTTTGTTGCTTTATTTCTCAACATAATCTCCATTGAGACTGATATATTTCTCATAACGGTGTTCTAATTTAGTTATACCAGTTTTAAACATAGATTCGTCAAGCTCCTCAAAATACTGATTTACAGCTTTAATCACTTCTTCATTGCTCCCAAATCTCTTACCGCCAAGCCATTTTTTAAGGTTAGGAAACAGATAATAGTCGCTGGGGGCTAGGTCTGGAGAGTAGGGAGGACGCGGCATCAATTCAAATTTCAATTTGTAGATTTTAGCCATGGCAACACTCGACGAATGCGCTGGTGCATTATCGTGATGAAACAAAATTTTTTTCTTCGCCAAATGAGGTCATTTAATTTGTACCTCCTGCTTCAAACGTTGCAATAACTCTGCGTAGTATTGACCAGTGATAGTTTTACCTTTTCCAAGGTAATCAATATATATAATTCCTCTTGCATCCCAAGAAACAGTAGCCATAACCTTGTTTGCCGATAAAATTGTTTTTGCCTTCTTTGGAGTTGGTTCCCCTTGTCCAACCCACTGTTTAGACTGTTGTTTATTTTCAGGAGTGTAGTGGTGGACCCAAGTTTCATCAACAGTTATGAATCGACGCAAAAATTCGTTTGGATTACGCGTATACAGCGCCAAATTGTCGGTAGAAATGTTTTTTCAAAGCAATTTTTGGTTGAGTGTTAGCAAACGCGGCACCTATCTTGCACTCAGCTTTTTCATGCCCAAATGGTTGTGTAAAATATTTCGCACACGTTCAGCCTGACATCATACAGGTCTCAGCTATATCATGCACTTTCAATCTGCTGTCTTCCAACACTATTTTATGGATTTTTTCAATCATTTCTGGAGTTGTGACCTCAATGGGCCATTCTGGGTATGGCTCGTCAGAGGTGCTCACACGACCCATTTTAAATTCAGAAACCCACTGCTTAATAGTTGAATATGATGGGGAGGTGGGTCCTAGTGTTGAATCCATCTCTTCTTTTATTTGTTTTGGTATAAAACCCTTCAAATAGAAGTATTTGGTAACAGCACGATTTTCCAATTTTTCCATTTTCACGAAAACATCAGAGGTGTCTCGTTCAGTGTGCTCTCAAACGTAAACTAACGTGGCGATTGGGCTGAAAGTGTACATATAAGCTAGTTAGGGATAGTACTGTACTAAGCAACTCTAAAAGTAGACTTAGTGGCGCCGTCTCTTGATCAGGCTGGAAACTTTTCACCCCACCCTCGTATATATATTTTTTTAATAATTACTTTTATTGTTTTTTTTGTGAGAACCTACTTGAAACTCAATAAGACATAAATTTATCTAAATAATTCTGCGAAATACGTATTCCTTACAAAATCCATATTTAGGTGAAGGAGATATTTGAATACTTGTACCTTTTTTTTTATTGAATTTAATATTGTATTATGCAATTAGCTACCAGTATTAGCTACCAGTATCCTAAGACTAACGTGATGGCTCGGGTTCGGTTTTTCAGAATCAGGTGAGTCAGTAAGGCATAAACAAACTATACCATCCATTAGTAATCCTCTGTAAAACAAAGGTATCCTTCCTACTTAAAACCTTAGTAGCAGAGCTCTTTTCATTCATACCTCGCCATGTAACATCACAATAGTATTATAGTAAACAGTGTCAAAAGTGTTTATCTTTTAATTCATGCAATCTTTCCGAATTTGTTGGCACTATTTAGTGTTTCTGTCACATCCCTATAACAGGATCGTTTATTTTTCGATTATCAATGTTTGCTTGGGATAGCAATTAGTGTCAGTGGCCATTGCCTATGCTGTAAATTGTGTCCAATAACAGCGTTTTGTTTGCTAGAAGGTTACTTCAATTATTTCTTACAAATTACTACAGAAGAATGTTTAAAACACCTTGAGGTATAGAATTTGTACTCACTTTACTTTTTTTTACATATTATTCAATGATAAAAACAAAATTTATTTAGGTCTGTCCAGTTTTTAATTAAAACCATAGACGTGCAGTAATCACATTTGTGTACAATTGTTGATTCATCGGGACGGCATGAATGCCGTTTTGAGAAATGAGATGTGATCAGAACATTTTAAAACAAACATACTGCGCTCAACAATGACAAATGCATACACAAAACACAAACTAGACGTCAGAGACTATCTCTACTTGATATACCAGCAGCAGCCCATCCCTGACTACTGTGTGCAGCTACAAAATTGTGCTTCTGGGATGCTAAAATAAACTTATGATTACAGACTATAGTGTGACTTATCTATTTGTTTTGCGGAAACATGTTTAGATCCCTACGTCTATTGTCCAATGATGGGAAACTGTTTCGCCACAATATAAGTACGCGTATGAATAAATGTGCATTGTCAACAACGCAGTGCCGACAAAAGTATGGAAGAATAGTAACAGAAGTAGCGTAACTACACAGTACATATCGAATTAACAATAATTTGTACGCTGCGTATACTTCGAGTAAGTTGTTATTGTATCTAGTTGTCTGAATCTTATAATTCTACAATTTAATTATCAACGCATTTGTTTACATAAAACGTAGCATCTTCAGTAAAGAACATCTGGTTTAATTATCATTTTAATTTCCTCAATAACAGAAACTGTAAAACTACTTTTTATCTACAAAACTTACTACAAAGTAAGTAATATCAATAAACAATTAGCACACTTCACTGACTAGCTGTCTTGCATAGCGTACTGGGCTTTCACACCAAGGACCCGGGTTCGATTCCCAGCCAGGGCTTGGCATTTTCATACGCTATAAATCATACCATCGTCTGCATTAGCTCAAGTGTGCACAATAGTCGGACGTTAAAAAAAAAAAGAAAAAAAAGAATGTTTTTTGGCAGTCATTTGATTCAAATTAACGTCCAAGTTGAATTTAAAATAAACAGTCTTAAGTAATCTAGCTCCAAACTCTATTACACAATTAATGTTTACCATATAACACAAAACAACTGAATATTCTCAATTTTTTTCAACCAATGTCCTGACCTCTTGGTGATTGTTTGTCTGCATGTCTGAACTGATTTTGCTGGTGCTATGGTCTGGTGTAGAACTATAACTTGTTCAAAAATTACAAGGAACACGGACGTTTGATTTGAATTTTAAATGAGCTTTCAGCTTGGTAGTCTACACTGTACTGACTAAACATATAACAGGCTGCACTGCATTACAGAAAACAGGCCGTTGTACATTGAAGTCGCACAACTTCCACCTACTTCAAATAAATTAAAACAGTATTGTATGTTTTTTTTTACAAACCTCAGTGTATTTGATACAGATTTAAAAATTGCCTACAATAGCAACCAGAAACCATAGGTCATATGGTCACAGCACCCGTATTAGAGTCTACTGTACCCAAAATTAAAATAAGATTTTTATACTTGAGGTTTTCCATAAATGAACCTAAAACTCATATAATACTTTACGTTACGTGGTCTTATTTCTTACATACATCAGTCAAAAAAAAATCAACATAATAATTCATCTCTTTTTAACTTCTAGGCTTCTAATGATTTTATTCTATTATGAAATTTAAAAGCCCTTCTATGGATGACACCAAATGCTACTTGTAGTGTAGAGATACACATTATTTCTAATACCACTTCCAATTTCTAAAACATTTCACCAAATCATTTTTAAAATTATTTTTTAGTGATTTACTTTATTAGAAGATGAAATCATTTTTTTAAACACCAGAATCAGATCGAAAAGTATTTGTATTACTATATAATACACAAATAAATGCAAAAAAAAACAATAAAACTATACATGCTTCAGAAATTGTTTTACATTCTACAATTAGAGCTGAAATCATAAATACCACATTCATATTATCAAAACCATCTTTGATTTTCTATTTAAATGGTTACCAATACATTTTACTAAGTTTTCTTATTAACTCTAGAATCCACGGTCATAATTTACACTCGGTTTAAATACAGCGGCCGTTCGACACTGTAATTAAAAGTATTTAAGAAACCAAAAGTAATGAAGAAAGTTTTGAAGTGCACGCGATCGTTTCAACTTTTGTACCAACTCACCTTGTCCTTTAATGCTACTTCCAGAGCGTAAGAAATAAAATAACAGCTTACCTCAATAACAGCTGTCACCAATGTTCGGACACAGTATGTTTCCTTTTACAAAAAAAAACTCACCTATTACTCTTACCTCTAGGGTCCACGTGTCCCGGGTCTTACAATGAACTGTGCTACTTACCTCCGATAAAAAAGACAAAACATCCTATTCTACGGTAAGCTAAGTAAAATGATGGACTAGTGTTAAAATGTATTTTAATTTTCAGCGGTAAATAGAAATATGTGCATTTCCTTTTTGATTTTTTTCAAAAATTCTTCCAAAGAACTTTAAACTAATATTAGTCTTTGTGTCGGTTAAAAAGATATATTTAGATAAAGGTAGATAAGATGAGATTATAAGACTACTACGATTTTATACAGAATTTTGTTTATATATAGCTCCCAAAGCTTCTCTCTCTCTCTCTCTCTCTCTCTCTCTCTCTCTCTATATATATATATATATATATATATATATATATATATATATATATATATATATATAAACCACATACATACAATTTTTGGGGATGTGTAATAGCTTAGAGATTTATTAACTTAGAGAATCAGTTTTCCTTCGATGGTACCGTGTTATAAGTTAGAGATCGACCTGTGTAATAAGATAGAGGTTCCGTACTGTGTATTAACTTAGAGACTACAGTTCCGTCAAGTGTACTGCACCGTGTGTATATGTTGCCGATGCCGCTGCTTGCAGGCGCTTCAGTATCTTTACAGTTTACAGTTGAATATATTGTCAATACTATGGTCAACAACATATCCAAATGTTTATTTTTGACAATTATCTGTATAGAAAAATAGAAATATTGGTGTTTTATAAAAAAAACCACAACGTAAGTTTACATGAATTCATTAATTTAGGGCTGTTTTCTTTATTCAATTCGGATATGGTTTGAATAAAGCAGCCTTCAAACAATATTTTTATTTCTATAACTATTACTACTACATATGTAAATTAGTAGTAATTTACATAAGCTGTAAATACAGCTTTGCACATAAGCCTTTAAGAACAAAACCTATCCAAACGAACTTTATATTTTAATAATATATCTTTCTTTAACTAAGCGAATTCTACTTGTTAGATAAAAGATAAACTTGACGGAACTGTAGTCTCTAAGTTAATACAGAGTACAGAACCTGTACTTTATTACACAGGTCGATCTCTAACTTATAAAAACTTATACTGTGGAAGGAAAAACGAATCTCTAAGTTAATATATCTCTAAGCTATTACACCTTCCCCAATTTTTAATGGCACTTCCAAAAAGTGATCTAAAGATCAGGATTGTTGTCTACTGTATTTCAAGATCGACGTTTGGGTCTTACTGTGATAACTGCTCCACAGCTCATACTGACAACTGGCTAAAAATTAAATACCATTTAAAAACACAATCGTTCTCACATTTATTTCCTCAAATAAATGATTTCAGAAATCTTCGAAAAAAATAGGACAGTGAATCTGATTAATTTTTCAAAACTTTTTCACGAGATTTCGCTCAAATTTGTCCATATAATTCGTACAAAAAAAGAAAAAATAGTTCGAGTGAATGGAATAAAACAAAACTTAACGAAACACATAAACAAATAAAAACCATTCTATTGTCTCAGAGAGACTACAAACATCCCTTAAAATCTAAAAATAAATCTTGTTCACCATTAACATAGTAAATAAAGTGAGAAAATAAAAAGTCAACATTTTTGAAAGGCTGCTCTTTTGCAAATGATATTTTTCCGTATTGTGAATATATCAGACAACCCAAACTGTTTCCCAGTCACAAATCTTGTCGAAACATTTCTACAAAACGGACTGGCAACAATACAATTCCCCAGACATAATCTACACCATAATTTTGGTAAATATTGAAACTTTTGCAAACATTACAATTTCTTCAGACAAAAACTAATCCAACATTTATCAGAAAGCACGTCCCGAGTTATGTGTTCAAAATGGCAAGGTAAATAACAAACGCATCCACGGAAAATTTTACTACAGAACCTAAATGAATTCCATAATTTTTACGACATCACATTAGCCGGATGAAACAAAAATACACTTCAATAAACTAGTCCATCATGCTGAAAAAAAAGATTAAATAAACATACAAATCTTATACACTCCATCAATAGCCTGTCTCCTCGTAAATATATCTAATATCATTTATTTTATTCTATTTTTTTTTTCTGGACAAGATGCTTTGTATTGATTTCTTTATAAGGTAGATCAATTTTACTAAACTTAAAACTAAATTAGTTACAGCTACAATGCATACTAACTATTTAGGCTAGTTCATAATACATTTTGCAATAATTTTTGTAAGGAGTATAAAACATTTGCACCATATACAGTAATAAAATCCTTAAAATAAAGATCTTTGCTACCGACTCCCTTAAATATTTCTCAGGTAAACGTGAGCTGAAGAATAACACAGGTATAGAAATGGCGAGCAAACATCAATGTTTAAAGACGTTTTTGAGACATTTATGTTTACTCTAAAATTACCAGTGTTTTTGTCATAACATCTCTATGTACAGTAGAACCTTGATAACCCGAATTATCAAAATCGGACATATTGCAGGTTGCCAAATCGTTCAAACTATTAAAAATAAACATAACAGTGTTAATTGTGCTCTCTACAAGAAAACTGAAAAACTGTCAGATACTATAAGAAAAAGGAGAATAAATTTTTATAGCCATCTTCTTAGATTGAACTCTAATAGATTAACGAAACAAGTGTTTGATTTTTTTTATAATCGTAAAACAAAACCGAACTGGTTTAAAGAAATTGAAAAAGACCTAATAGAATTAAAAATTACAGAAAATTCACTGCTTGACCAAATTGCTAAGATAATTACCAAAGACGAAAGAATAAGATTCAAAGATAAAACCAAAATAAAACCTAAACCTATCATTTCAGAAGAGGAGAGGAAAAGAAGATCAGAAAGAATGAAGAGCTACTGGGAACAAAGAAAAGTACAGCGCGCAAGAAATGATTAATTCAGCGTACCCCAAAGAGGGTGAAACGAAAAGAAGAAGAAGTGTTAATTGTAAAAAGTGGTAGGGTACTACGGTACTGAATAGACTGCGCCCTTGAGATATCCACTGCTTTCCACTTTTTAATCAAACAATGAATAAGGTTAAATATTGCAAAAAGGCGTCCTACTAGTCTGGAAAAATAACTTCTCACCTTCTTAATTGGGAGTGATAAAATATACTGACATACATATTGAGGAGGGCTGATATATGTAAAATACATTCAGTTCTGAAAAGGGTACGTATGACATAGTGGTTTAATGATTAGACATGAATGGTACCGATATTCATGTGATGTCCAAATCTACCACTTTCATGAAACACCGCTTTTAGAGTTTATATTACATCTGATTAGGTAAATATTTGAGATGCATTGAAGTATCGTCAAAATTAATATAATGGGACTTCGTCACCGTCCTTACAGCACAAAACACAAATTCGTCTAATAATGCAACATGGCCAAAACACTCATACAGGACCAAAAACGCATTACATTTGAGTGTCATGAATTTAACGTGGGACTTCGTATATAACCTCGGTTTTAAGAATACTAAAAAAACTTTATACATTTCTTTGAATAAATTTTGTTTATTATTTAATTTGCTTAATGTCATTACTACACATAACTTATATATAATAATTTTATATATATATATATATATATATATATATATATATATATATATATATATATATATATAGCCGCCTTGGTGGTCTAGTGGATAGCGTACTAGGCTTTCACCCCAAGGACCCGGGTTCGATTCCCGACGAGGGCTTGGCATTTTTCATATGCTAAATCATCCCATCGTCTGCATTAGCCCAAGTGTGCACAATAGCCGGACGTTAAACACAAAAAAAAAAAAAAATATATATATATATATATATATATATATATATATATATATATAAATTTATAATATTAAATAAAAAGAGTCAATTTTCATGAATAAATTATTAATTTTACAACATGAAAACATATTTCTTGCTATTTTTGATCTTTTAATGGTTACTTCTAACAACATATTCAGACGTTTTCGAATGGTGATACTCCTTAAGCAACAAAAGATTAGAGCAAAATTTTCCGCAAATGTAGCTAAGATTATTTAAGTATGCTGACATCGGATTATCAAGGTTACACTGTACTGAGAATTGTAGTTTAGAAGTGCGGTGGTGATTCTCCTCATTGAGCTTTTTAGAACATATATCGTTGCCGTTATCAGTAAATCAGCTTATCATCTTAAACAGAACCAATAACGTTGAAGTCTGGCTGACTGAAGCCATCAGCCAATTCTCCTTATTTATATCTGTATGTTCTCTACTGCTGCCCTATATCATTCTTCACAGCCAACCAATGACTCCATTTACAGTAGACTACGAATCTCCAATAGTGATGGATTTTGTTACAGATGGTTTTTTAGTGATATTTAAGTTGTAATTCATATATTTGTATTTATAAATTTTAATACAAATTAAATTTATTAATATTCTAAATTAACACAAAACACTTTTCTAATGTTCCATATACAGTATTTATTTTTTCATATATTTTATTAAAATATACAGCGGACTGCAGATTATCCAAGGGTATCGGAAACAACTATTTTTATTAATAAATAATACATAATGTCAAAATAAATGCCTTTGATATTGCTTACATAAATCACTACAGCTTATGACATTAGCAGATTGATGTTTTAAGTCTTGATTACAAAATGGTGATCAGAAAGTTAACACTCAAACAACACAATGGAGCATATTTTAAGTTTTTACACTGTTTAAACTATTTTAAAATATTTTTACTTTGTAATGTTATAATTATTCTGACATCAAACTTTTTTACAATTAATGATATTTACTTTTTTTCTTTAAATTTAGGCATAATTAATTATCACTATAGTTTTTAAAAGATTCTCCATTTAAAATGTAAAATAAAATTTGAATTCATGTTGACAGTACAGTTTTACTATTTCCTTTACCTTTTAAACCTACTTGTGGATTAACTGCGACACTGAATCCCATGGATAATCGGAAGTTAGCTGTAAAAGTGCCTTTACTTTTATTTTCGCACCAACAAATGCCATAATTTTTCTTGTGATCTCAGTACTTCTGATTTAAACCTATCCTCCTTCCAGTTTAAAAAAAATAACCTTTCTATATAAAAATTGTGATACCCATAATAGAACCTTACTAATAACTAACAAACAAAATAATGTATCCATAATTTTACGTTTGTAATTAAATAAATGCGTAATACAGTGATACCCCGATTAACGGTCGACCTGACAACGATCTAATTCATAGCCTAACAGTACAGGTTTCGGATAAAGGGCTGAACATATTATAAGAGTGTTTTCATTTTGTATAAATTATTTCTAAGCAGATGTGTAAATATAGAGATAACATTGTGATGTGCTACAGAAAGTACAAGCTGCCGAGTTAACACAACAAGCCTTTGATTGATGAGTGGGTACTGTATTTGTTTTTTTGTAAGACAATAACTTACACGATATTTCTTAGTTATCTGTTCTCAGAATGCCCACTCTTATTCCCTTTTTGTCATCGTACCTAACTTTACTTAGTGTGTCATCAACTCTTTTCGAGTGTGTTTAATTTGTTAACCCATTAAAAAATTTAAACAGTTATATTATTTTGTTACATACTTTTGATTTTTAAATTTAACAAAATATTAAGTGTCTTTGTGTACATATTTCAAATTGTTTAAATCTTGTTTTCAATTTTTTTGGTGAATATTAATTAAGTTGGTCCTAAAAGAAGTGCTTGTGGTAATGGAAGTAAAAGACAAACTTTGATTATTGAACTAAAAAAAGCTATAATATGAACTAAAAAAATATACAGTATTGATTTGTCCTGTGTATTTATAAGTGACATAATTACATTTGTATAAATTTAGTTAAAATAAAGTCTGTCCTCTGTTCTGTGAATTTTCTTCATTCTTCATTTTTGACAAATTAATTTGAGACCTAAATTATTTTTTTCTATGTAACAAATTAAAATGTTTTCCGTAAGTCTCTATTGTAAACGCTGACTCGCACAGCAGTCTTCTCAGATAACAGACTTAGTTCTGGAACGAATTAAGACTGTAAACCAGAGTATCACTCTAATCTTATTTCAAAAAACCTAGAAAACATTGATGTTTTTGTGTAATTATTTTTGATATTCTTCAAATGATACACAAAAGAGAATTTCAAGAAACCAGTTGGTGATAAATACATAAAAAATGTGTTGAAAGAACCACTAAAAAAACGTAAGCATATTAATGATTATTAAACAACATGCTCGTTCAATGATACTCTGCTCTAATTAGAATTTTTAGTGTACGAAAGAAAATCAATTGCTACAATTATAATTTAGACCATTTAAGAATATGCTTCCCCCATATTGATGTTTTCTCTAACTCTCAATATTCAGTAATTAATTAAATATACAGTAAAGTCTCATTTATTCGATGCCAACAGGCTAGCCAAATATTGAACAAGGAAAAATGTCTAATAGGGAAGGTACATAAAAATTGTGTAGTTGCTTAACATTCCACAAATCACCGTATAGGGGCAAAATACAGCACGTATAAACAATTATAAATACCCAATCTACTCCAAAAAGCCTGCAGTTTTCCTTTTCTAATCAACGACAATAGATGCATTAAACACCTTAACAGTAATATGGAAACAATGATTGAAAAAATAAATACAGTGGTACCCCAGTTAACGGTTGAGTCATATCATACAATGGCCTAATACACAGAATAAAAAATGACCCGCATAACAGTTTAGTTTTGGAAAAATGGCTGAACTGTAAATATGCCGTGTAGGTTGTTTTCAATTTGTCTGTAATTTTTTTTCACCAACATGCTTTATTACATGCCTAAAAGCAATAATCCAAAATATAAGAGTGAAAAGCACAGGAAATATTGTAAAATCGAAAATAAAAGTGACCCGCATAACTTCAAAATTGCTACAACATGACAGCAGGTAACACGTTTCTGATCGTTAAAACGACAGAAAAACCTTTATTATTATTTTAACATACTCAATGACCTAACTTATATTGCTGTTAGATGGTGAAGCTAACACAAAAAAGGCAAATCGCGAAGTTCATAAATAACTGACATCATTTTAACAATGTTTTCATTACATTTTTTTTTTTTTTTTGGTGTTTAACGTCCAACTATTGTGCACACTTGGGCTAATGCAGACGATGGGATGATTTATAGCGTATGAAAATGCCAAGCCCTAGCCGGGAATCGAACCCGGGTCCTCGGGGTGAAAGCCCAGGACGCTATCAACTAGGCCACCGAGGCGTGTTTTCATTACAAGAACGAACCAAGGAAAAACGAATAGACCTTTACATTTAGTAATGGCTGTTAGAATAAGTAATGCAAGAGCAGTAGGTATATGCAGTTAATAATAACGCGCATGACCGGTAAATCTGTGTATGAAATGAAATTTAATATGTTTAATGCAATTTAAACAGTAATGACGTCACAATATACTCTAAAATTGTAAGTAATTTCTACAAAAATTATTTTCAGTGTAAGAATACATGTTAATTAGATACCGTATAAAATAAAACAAATATTCAAAAATCACTGTTTGAAAAAAACAACCTGTAGGCATAAATACCCATTGTGCTGTGCTACAGAAATAAACATTGTGCTAAGTTAATACAAACAAGCCTTTGATTGAAGGGTGTTTGGTTTTTGTAGGACAGTAACTTCCATAATATCTCTCAGTTCTCTTCTCAAAATTCCCACTCCTATTCCCTTTTCTCTCACCATACCTACAATTACTTTGTGTGTCAACTCGTTTACTGTGTGTTTAATTTGTTAGCGTGTTAAAAAATTTAAACAACTATAATATTATTGTGTTTCATAGTTTTGATTTTTAAATTGTTGTTTAAATCCTGTTTTTAATTTCTGAACCAATTAAAATGTTTTCTGTAAGTCTCTATTGTAAACACTGACTCATGCAGCAGTTTGCTCAGATAGTTCTGAACGAATTAAGACCGTCGACCAGGATACCACTGTGTAAACTTTAAGCCAAATACAGTAAAAAAAGAAAACTAAACATGGGTCCAGAAAGAAAATCAAACAAAGCAGTGAAACATTCAATGTATATGCACTGTGACGGCAGATACTACTTTGAACGTTATTTCGTGTGTGGTGCACGAGTCATGAAAGTATAGATTCGGACACTAGCTCACTAAATATTATGGTGTGTGTGTGATATATTTTTTGCTTAATTTATATATTAATAGTAGTTAATATATTAATAGTAGTTAATATATTAATAGTAGTTAATATATTAATATATATTAATTTATATATTAATATATATCTACTGCATATTTAATTGCAGTAGATTAATTAGGATGAGGGATTGGATTAAACAGTATAGGCAGTGTTGGACCTACAATTTTAAAGTGCGTAATTTCATACACAGCAGACTGACCGGTCACGTAGGTATAAAAATAAGAAGCTAGTGTGCTTTTTTTTATAAAATTAACTGGGTGTGCTTCAGGTAACATACACTATGTTCATTTACAATATTCTGCGCATTTTATTATAGCTGATATATGTCAAGTAAGACAGATTGTCACACTAATGAAGGACAATTACTATCTAACCACATGTGAGGCTCTACTGTACCTCAAAGAACTTCTTTTTACTTATTTCCCTTTAAACTCCGCAATTTTTAAAATAAAAAGTGCACCTCTACTTGTATGCTAGAATTGAGCTGATACTTACAAAAATATTCAAGTGTTATAATTTTTCATACTAGATATTGCCAACACTTACACAAAAACAATCTTTGGTGTATATTTGCTGATTTTAAAAATAAAAAAGGAACCGATAACAGTTTTTGTTCTTGTATTCAAATGAACAATTACAGTATTTGTTTGCACTTTTAATCAATGATTCAAATACTTTTTATCAAGCTCATTTAGATACTTGAACAAGGATGCCCATGTCTGTACTTAATTACTTCCATTAATACAATTATATTTCTTGAATTTCTTTTTGAAAATTAAAAGATTTGACAATGACATTCTAAGTAAACTTTGTTCATTGTGTAAAATTAAATATAAAAAAACGAGGGATAATTAACTTCTAAACTATTCATTGTATATGTAAAAAGGACTTTGATAACTGCCAAAAATGAATGTGAAATTTATAAAACGCCAAAATATTTGTTTATTTTTAGGTGTTGACGAATCATTTTTTTCTGAAGATAAATACTATATACTTTGTCATTTAATGTAGATATCGAAAACAATTTTTTAAAAAGAAATTCAAGAATATCAATAGGAGAAAATAAACTACTGATAACATTATTGTAACTTAGCCATCGGACCACATATTCAAATGATTAGGATTATGACCTATTCTTCCCGTCAGTGGTCTATCAACTCACCTCATAAAGGCTACCGCGGTTTCGAAACTCTATAGTTTCATCTTCAGGCCGTTATACAAAATGTTAAATCCCTCTGTCGAGGTTGTCACAAACATCCTCAATGAAAAATTTTCTTTTAAATCAAATTTAATATATGACATGGCTCTAAGGATAAGTGATTTGAGTGATTGAGTAACAAAAACCAACAGATGCACCATAAATGATAACAATGACAGGTGCGCTACTAATGATGGAGTCTCCACAGTTGGGAATGTTACGACGTACAAGTTGCGTGTGTAGCTTGGCCAAGCCGAATTTCATGATGAATATTTTAAATGTGTAATTGTGTTCAGTGTTTGTGATGTATATTTTTATGTTCTGTTTGACTTTGTGATGACCTCGACAGAGGGATTTAACATTTTGTATAACAGCCTGAAGATAAAACTATATAGTTTCGAAACCGCAGTAGCCTTTGAGGTGAGTCGATAGACTACTGACGGGAAGAATAGGTCATAATCCTAATCATACTGATAACAAATCTAAACTTTATTCTGTGGTAACGATATCACAGAACTGCTACTTTTTCACAGATAGTTAAATTTCACATATTTATCTGATAGTGAATGGCTGAGTTCACCTGTTACTAACTGTGAACTGTGAAATGAAATCTCCGAAATCTGTTCAACCAATGCGTGCCCCTAGTTTCTTTTATTTCCGCTAAGATCGCGTTGCCTTGCCTGCGCATGCGTAATGAGTTCACACTTTTGTTAGTGTAGAATTTCTGACGAGAAATATTGATATTGCTAACTGCGCGTGAACAGTTGTTTCCCGCTACATTTAGCTTGTTGTTGGTATTATTTATTTAGTATAGCGAATGTTTTTTTGCACAAATAGTGTTGTGTAGAAGAATAATTGTGTATTTGTGTAGATAAAATACCTGATTTTGTTTTTTTCTGATTTATATTAGCTTACATGAAGAAGCAATAGCTACATAACAAATAAGCCAAGACATTATTTCACAGTTCACAGTTATTCACAGTTTAATTTAACAGTTACTAAAAAGTAGCAGTATCAGTTTTCACATATAACAATATTTCACAGATAGTATCATCTCTAGTTGTAGGGTTTTTGTTGCCATATTTCCCTCTAATGCAGAAACCTAGTAATAAAATACTTTAAAACCTATTTTAAATGTAAATAACAATTATATCAGTAAAGCACTAAAAATTAGCCTGTAGTAATACAATTATGATGAATCTTCCTGTTTTGTTGAACTTTTACATTCTTAAATTTTACTTGTCCTAACGGTTTAGAAATAATTTGTAATTTTACAATTTTAAAAAGATATATAACATTTCAAAATTGGTGAAATTGGATTAGCGTGACTAGTGGTAAACAAATTTTTCTACAAGTTTTCATGAATACTAGTGTGAAGAATTTCTTGGCATTCTCAAAAATATCATGTAGCAATTTTTTTTATACATCACACTTTCTGTGTCATGTACAAAATAATTTTCCTCATTTTTATTTAAGAAAACTAAATTCTAGTAACCAATTTATACTTTGTACACAGTTTTATCACAAACTATACAATTGATACACAATATTTTCTTTTAATTAAATGTTTCACAACCTTTTCTTTACTTGAAGTGTATTATCATTCTTCCTTTACAATGGTCATTCTTTTTTAAGAGTAACTGTCAATGCTTGTCTATCTACAACTTGAACTATTGGATATAACAAGATGTTTTTCGATTTAGAAAATAATGTTGGTTAAAAATTGTTTAAGCACCTTGGGAGGCGTTTGCCAGCGCTGTTGATCATTTAGCACTACCCAAGGGACACGTACAGCTTGAAGTATGCTGCGAATAATTTGGCGAAGAGAGGAACAAAAATTATTCAAAAACCAGCAGGCTCCCTGTCATTACAAGCGGTTATAAGAAAACTAAAAACACTCAGCAAAAATTTGTTAGTGAAATGAAGAAAAATTTACAAGACAAAGCTTATGATCCGTTTAAACTTTTTAAAGACAATAAGATGCTTCCACGCATAATAGCTGTAGCAAATTTCCGCCTGGAAACTGGTCATGATTGCCTTGCCAAGCACCTCCATAGGATAAGACTAATAACCTCTGACAAGTGAAAAATTTGTTCAAAAGATGTGTATGTTATGGACAAGGATCACTTACTGATCTGCGAGGGCCTGGATAGAGAGAAGCAGGGACGAAGGGACTTTTCTGGATTGTATTGGGAGGCAAGATCCAAAATGGTGGAAACAAAAGGAGCCATTTGAAGACGACGAAGACATTTTTAAGCATAACTAATTAGATTTTATGTGAAATGTAGATTTTTGTATTATTTGTGCACCTGAGTGATTGGTATTGTTTTATTAGAAATAGAAGTATTATTCCAAACAAACCAAACAACTTTTGTTGTGCCTATAACATAGCAAATAATAAGTGATTTATAAAAAAAATCACTACTCAATTACTTTTTGAGACTGCCAAATATTTATTACACTATGTTACTCAGGAAAACATGTACTTCTCGAAAAAGTTAACAAAAAACATTATTTTTTTAACTGGTCATTTGCCATCATTTGTGAACAGAACAAAATATGATTAAATGTATACTTCTTTATATACAAACAGAATTGGCAAAATGCTAGATTAAAAAAGTGTATTGTTCTATTTACACAAATAATAGCAAATATCCGTTTAAAAAATAATAACATGAACAGTCAATCTTGTAAAAATGAGGAACATTTGAAAACAGAGATTACAATATCACTGGTTACACTAATAATCACAAGTACTTGCAAAATTTAACTACCTGATCATTTCAGATACAAGTTTTATCATGAGTAGTGATCAGTTCCCTTAAATTTTTGATTAATTCTCACTGTTATGTTTCAAATCAGTATAAAATCTACCGATGGTTCCACACAGAATTTGGTCTGGGTGAATAAATTGACTTTAGTGCACTCATACAGTAGTAGTTCAATGTATATCGAAGAGAGTCCTAGACTCTATGTGTAAGAATGGGTTTATGTTGAAGCTATAATAAATGATAAGAGCGTGATAAGGGCATGTGTGACGTTCCCTGCTTGTACTTAGTGTTCATGTCAGAGCTGAGGGAACAGTGTCTGGTAATAAAAACTACATCTGTATTATCAAAATGAGTGACTAGGAAGGAGAAAATACTCTTGCCTTCACATACATGCTACTTATTAGCATGCGAATAATAAAAGTATTATTATTTACTTGAATGAACGGAGCACAAATACTGTACACACACTATCAATAACAAAAAGAATACGTTTTGGGCATGTCAGAGAATGTGGACGAAAAAAACTTACTTTTATTTAAACTTTTAAAAAAACATTTCTGGAAACTAGAACTTTGAATAAACATGACGGTGATAATCGCATTCCTAGTGCATACTGAAAGAACTGTGACTGAATTTTTTTTTTTTTTTTTGGTGTTTAACGTCCGACTATTGTGCACACTTGGGCTAATGCAGATGGTGGGATGATTTTTAGAGTATGAAAATGCCAAGCCCTCGGAGTGAAAGCCTAGTAGTCGATTTTGAAACTTTTACAAGGTGCCTCAAAAAAGGATTAAAAAATTCATATTAATTTAGATCTAGTTTTGGTGTCACTTTGTAAGAAATCAGATCGTTTTGACTCATGTATATATTAATGTTGTATTAATACCAAATCACACCACCACAAGTGCTAGCAAAAGTTGTAAAAAATATGGCTGCCTTTACAGGTCCAAGCGCAATCGCATGCTCTGGTATAAAGATTTTATGTCTACAACAAATATACAATGGAAATTTTGTACAAAATATATGGTAAACCCTTCTTGGCCCTTGAGGTTTGCGCACAGCCTGGTTTGAGGCTACAACACAACGTATTAGTACCATGCTAGAGATTACAGACACGTTCAGATTCTATTGAATGTATCCATGTGCTCCGTTTCATTTGTGGAAGGATAAAGTAAGATTTTACAGCATTTTCCCAAGCGTTACGAATGAATGATCCTACTATAAAGATCCTTCCAGTAGGTTTACCATTTACAAGTGGCGTAGATATTTTGTTGAAAATGGCTTTTCAATACGCCATAAGAAATCCTCAGACGTCTCCGTGTCACTGACAAAGTTTTGTTAACATTCTGGCTAAATCAACGTGGCGTGCTTCTTGCAAGCTGGGTGTATGCGACTGTTTGGCATGTGTTGAGAAAACCACACTGTGTGATTGGCAGTTTGCATCTTAAATCATTCAAATTTATCTAAACCGTATAAATTAACAACGGCACAAAAACTAAAAGACACTAATAATATTGTTCGTATAGAGTTTTGTGTGGAAATATTACGATTGGATGAGGATGAGAATTCATTGGAAATATTTTGCATATTAAGCAAAAGCAAAGCGTACAGCCCTTTCTTTTTATCAAGAAAAAATAAAATAAATCTGAATTTATTGAAAAACATTTTAATCGAACAGATTAACGAAGATGACCAGCATGTTCATTCTGTATACTTTATGTGTGCTGCCACTCTTAACTCACTAAAGGCTTCCTGGATAACCACTTTCTAGAAGAATGGTGTTATACCACCCTTACCAGCTTCTCTTGCAAAGCTTAAGGGAAAAATACAAACTACAACTAAAAGAGCCTCATGTGCTGTAGCAGATTGGGCAAGAAATTGATTTCAAATGGAATACATTGCGGATCACCGATTGAAGTGATACAACCAAACTAAAAAAAACTATCCGATTTCGTTGAAAATGATGCCAAAAAACCACATCTGCAAGTTGGATGAATACAGACAGTTGGATATATACTAAATAATTTGAGGTTGGAAATTATTCGTACTTTATGGATTTTTAAGTTATAAAGCTCTTTTTGAAGCACTCGTGTATATGTTTTCAAATGCCCTTTTAAAAAAATATTTTATTTATATTTAAGCACGTCTGTTAGTGTTGCAATCTTTTCAAAAAATGGTTTTCGAGTAAAAAAAAATATTATAATTTCTCAAAATCCATTCTACTGATATTGCTCAAACTTTGGTTATATATGAAGATGCATAACTTATTTCACTATATCCCATTTTAAATATTGGCAGTAACTAGGGGGAGGAATGAAAATAAACCATGACCACTGTTGGATTTTTGATTTTTCGATTTCTCAAATTGTATTTTTTTAATGTAACACATTTGGTACACAGGTAGTAAGTACACCTGTGTACAGTTAACAGGTTTTAGTTATTTATAATTACTAAAACGATAAAATTTAAGAATGAAAAAGTTCAATAAAAAAACTGTAAAAAATGTTAGCTCTTAATTAACACAATTTGTGAATCAATTTACCTTTCACTAACTTACAACTAGATTAGTCAAACTTAAAAAATAAGTTTCAATAATCTTTTGTTTTAAACTACTAACACAATTTATGAATTAAACACAATTACTATTGACTATTTTCTTTGAATTCCTAAGACCGAGTGGAGACGAGCTATTGACTGGTATGTGTATAAGAGAAATATTATAAAACCGAATGAACTGTTTACCTGATCCAGGATATAGTTGCGCCTGCGCTTGTGAGACATCTCCAACAGCTTGTTCAAACATTTCATGCATTTCTCGATGAGAAGGTCCCAACGTCCGTGGTAATTCCGTTTACGGGGTAGTCCTTGGATCTTAAAAAAAAAATTGATTAGTGAAAAATGTGTTGATAACTGACTGACTTTGTACTAGGAAATTGTACACTGCTTATTTACTGGTATTAAAACATATGTTTAGTTTTTAAAGACTACTGTTCACAAGCCTGCTTTGCAGTTTCGATGCCACAGCTAAGTGTACTACACATTCTGGCATTTCTTACTGATATAACACCAAAAATCAGTTTGTTTTGACTTTGAAAAGTCTTGTCATTTAGTTCTCTCGCGTGGTGCTATGAAGTAACTTTGCAAAGCTGGAAAGCAAGCAGTACATTACAGTCAAAAAAATGATTATATGCTTATATATACGAGGGTTGATCAAATATAAATGAGACTGACTTTCTAAAAACTTTTCTGTTGGACATTGCACTCTAAAGGGTGGGGTTTCAGGTAGCCTGGGAGGTTTGGGACGGGCGTAGACGGGCAACATTTCCTTTCGGACCCTTCAGTATAAAACTATACAATGAGTGAGAGTGAAGTGCACGTTTCCGTGGAGCAGAGAATTATTATTAAGTTTTTGGCCAAGGAGGGGGTCAATCCGACTGAAATCTTTCGTAGATTGACGGCTCAATACGGGGACAGGACCCTGTCAAGAGCTCGCGTTTTTGCTTGGCACAAGGAATTCGCGAAGGGCGGAAGCAGTAGAAAACCTCAGCCATGATCGTCGCCCGACCACTTCCGTCACGGACGAAAACATTGATGCTGTTCGGAAGCTCCTGGACGAAGACATACGTATATCGCTGCGATTTATTGCAGATGAACTCCAGTTGAGCTATGGTAGTGTTCAAAAAATCGTTACATCAAACCTGGAACTCAGCAAAGTATCTGCAAGGTGGGTTCCACGAATTTTGACCGACATTTACAAACGGAATCGTTTGGAGATTTGCCAGCGACTATTGACCCAATTTGAACGAGATGGTGAGGCATTATTAAACCGGATTGTCACCTGTGACGAAACATGGGTTCACCATTACACTCCCGAGTCAAAACAGGCAAGTATGGAGTGGCGAAAGAGGGGAGAGAGGGCGCCTCTGAAGGCCAAATCACGATCGTCGGCCGGGAAGGTAATGGCCACTGTATTTTTCGACAATCAAGGCGCCTTTCACGTCAATTTCCTTCATCAACGATGCACAATAAATGCACAATATTATTGCGATTTTTAGAGGCCGCAAAACAGTCTTTTCGTAGGAAAAGGAAATCTAAACCGGCGAGAAAAGTCATTCTTCTTCACAATAATGCCCGACCACATTCGGCGAACGCTACGAGGCTTAAACTCGATCAAATTGGCTGGGAACCAATGGAACATCCCCCATACAGTCCAGACTTATCACCCTGCGACTATCACCTGTTTGGGCCACTCAAAGAGGCGCTTGGAGGCCAGCGTTTCGAAGATGATTCTGCAGTGGAGACCTTCGTGCTCCAATGGTTCAATGAACGCCCGAGAACTTTTTACGAAGATGGAATTAAAAAACTTCCAATCCGGTGGGAAAAATGTGTTACTCGTGCGGGAGACTATGTAGAAAAATAAGTTGTATCAAGAATATTTTGTAAATAAGCAATAAAGTTTTTAAAAAATCAGTCTCGTTTATATTTGATCAACCCTCGTATATATCGTTCATGACAGGTTTAGATTTTGATTTAGAAAATGATTCTGCATAGATAATTTGATGACATTAATAATTTGGTCCCATCAAAATTAGTTAAACGAGAACCCAACATACTTTCTTTAACCCATTTAGTCAATTATAACGAGGACCAACTATAATTGTTAAGTTAAAAAAATAGTTTTAAAGTCTACATCAATCTTTACTTAAGGTTTTCTATATAACAGTATTTTGCATATACAGTCGACCTTGGTTATAACGCCCTCGGTTAGAACGCTACCTTCGCGCTATTTTCATAATGTCTCCAACATTCTATATTAAATATACATGTATTTTAGGCTCAGTTACAACGCTTTGTGAACTCGGATACAATGCTGTCACGCTGCTGCTATAGTCCAGCCACTTTGTAAAAGGCCTGTGTGAGAGCTTCTCGTGCATGTAGGAGAATTCCCCTTCAGTTCCCTACAACAGTCAGGGACTCAAGAGCCTGCCAATCTGAGTCTACAAACTGTGACTACTCAGTGATAGTGAAGGAAAAGGGAGGAGCTATGGTGACAGAGTGGGGATATGACCTGTCATTTGCACATTTTTTTCTCTGTCCCACTGGTGCTCTTAGCAGTTTCCTCATCTGCTGACCTATAGCCACTCTCATTTGAAAACAATTTGTGTTCTATTTTTAGAATAAAGGTTGAGAATAGAAACGGTCCCTCAGAATTTTATTGCAGGCTAAACAAACAATGTAAATTGTGTCATTCCAGCAAAAGCGTTCTCTCTCTCTCTCTCTCTCACACACACACACATATCAGTAAGCCTTAGTGGGGGGAAAGCTTCAATCTCACTAACCCTTAAAACAGTGTACGCAAAGTATACACTGTGTCATATATACGTACTAGACTGTACTGTAGCAGTGTGATAGTCCGTGTTCTTTACGTCTCAGTTTTGCGTTTTCTATTGTTGCATATGTCATGGCAAAAAGAAAAGCTTTATCATTTGAGTTAAAACTTGAAGTGATCGCATGCTTAGAGAAAGGCGAAAAACAAATCGAAATTGGGGTGTGTCAAAAATTTGGGTTGGCTGGTTCAACAGTTCGTGGCATATGGCGTTCTAAAGAGAAAATTAAATCAACCTACTGCAAATATATATAATAAAATAGCCATTAACTATGTATACAGTACAAAGTATGCATTTCTTTCACTACATACAGTATTTCCGCCGTTTACAAACTTGTTTACTGTAAACTCGGTTACAACGCTATCTCGTTTACAGCGCTCATATACGTTTCGTCCCTTCAACCACTTTATATCCGAGATCGACTGTATTATATTACAGTATATGCAGTATTACAGTATACAGTGACACCCTGGTTTGCGGTCAAAATGAACTACAGTCCAATTCACAGAATTAAAAATGATCTGCATAACAGTTTAGGTTTTAGATAAAGGGGTGAACATATTACGTTTTCATTTTGTTAAATTATTTCTGAGCACATGTATATAGAGATAATAGTGTGCTGTGCTACAGAAATAAATATTGTGCTGAGTTAACACAAACAAACCTTTGATTGATAAATGTTTGGTTATTGTATGATAACTTACACGATATTTCTTAGTTATCTGTTCTAAGAATACCCACTCATATTCCTTTTTCTGTCATCGTATCTAATTTTACTTAATGTGTCATCACTTTATCTTTAGTGTATGTTTAATTTGATAGCCCTTTAAAAAATTTGAACTGTTGTAACATTATTGTTACATACTTTTGATTTTTAAATTTAACAAAATGTTAAGTGTCTTTGTGTGAGTTTCAAATTGCTGTTTAAAAACCAATTTAGATTTTTTTTAAAATATTATTTAAATGGATCCTAAAAGAAGTAATTATGGAAGTGTAAGTAAAAGACAAACTATGACTACTGAACTAAAAAAAGCTACAGTATGAACTAAAAGAAATATACAGTATTGACTTGCCCTGTGTAATTATATACTTGTATGAATTTAGTTAAAATAAAATGTAACTAAAGGAGAATACTCCGAACAATTATTAATAAGAAACATTTGGTGGGGGGACAGTACAGACTATTGCCGAATGCGATCTTGTATCGGAACAACGAGCAGCTCACTAACATTTTTAGGAAAAGAAGATTGGCCTTCTTTGGACACCTGACTCGATTACCGGAGAGTAGACTTACGAGGAGATTATTGGACTACCAACTGAAGTGTAAAGTTAAGAACAACTGGTTAAAGGAGGTGGAACAGGACTTGGAGGAACTAGGAACAACCAAGGAGCAATTGGCAGGAAGGAGGGAAAAAGCGATCTTAAAAAGTCAGGAAACCCAATTACAGTTTAGGGAAAAACATCCACGAAACATAATATATTCGGAAGAACCCAGACTTCAGAGATCAATAAGATTAAAAAAATACTGGGAAAAACGCAGAAAAACCAAAAGACTTAATTAGATTGACTGTGTGTGCTCCAATGTGGGCTTAAATTAAAAAAAAAAATGTAACTTTTGTTCTGAGAATTTTCTTTATTCTTTATTTTTGACATATTAGTACTGAGTACTCAATTATTTTTTCCTATATAACAAATTAAAATGTTTCCCATAAGCCTCTATTGTCAATGCTGACAGCAGTTTACTCAGATAACTGTCAGTTCTGGAAAGCACTAAGACTGTCAACCAGGTTACCACTGTAATACAGTATTTTGCAGCATATTACACAATACTAATTCTTACCTTCATCTTGTCAATAAGATTGTTGCTACCTAAAATATTGTAGAATTTCTCAGGGTACTTGGCAGCCCACTCGTTGGCCCAAACTGTTTTACCACAGCCCGGCAACCCACACATCATCAACATCTGAAATTTTAACAAAGAAAATGATAGAATCTGTCGTATAATTCAATCGTATGTAAAACCAATTAATAACCCTGATGACGACTTGACTAATTGCACGCGTCAGTTCATTGAATACAGAGCCGCCTCGGTGGCCTAGTTGATAGCGTACTGGGCTTTCACCCCAAGGACCCGGGTTCGATTCCCGGCCAGGACTTGGCATTTTCATACGCTATAAATCATCCCATCGTCTGCATTAGCCCAAGCGTGCACAATAGTCGGACGTTAAACAAAAAAAAAAAAAAAATATTGAATACAGATGTTTTTACAATGCTTATTTTTTCTAGTGGTTTGAAATTACATTAATATTGCCTTACGCAAATTCTATTAAAGACTAAAATTTTACTGTAGAAAGCGTTCATCAACATTAGCAACTTTCTGAAGATGTAAGCAATAATTAAACCATCCCATTTTATAGTATAAATTTTAAAATATTTATAATTTATTTAGTAATATTTATGATTTTTTTGATTTTTTACACTCTACTCTAGAATTCGGTCTACAACGTTCTATGCCGTCTTCCGATCTCCAACCTCCACCGATCGTGGTCCCACCACAGGTCTTCTAGTCTTCCGATCTCCAACCTCCACCGATCGCGGTCCCACCACAGGTCTTCTATTTTTTTTATTTCCTTTTCGACTCCCTCTCTCCAGCTCAGTCTCGGCATTCCTTGTTTTCTTCTTCCAGGTGTTCGCCATTGCATAATTTTTTGGGAATTCGCCCATCCGGCATTCTTTGTACATGCCCGTACCAAACCAGTTGTTTTGTTCTTATATCTTCTACAATTGTATGCCTTATGTCCATTATCCTCCGTATACTTTCATTTCTCACTCTCTCTTTTCTTGATCTTCCTGCCGCTCTTCTCCAAAAGTCCATCTCAGTAGCCAACAGCATTCTTTCTGTTCTGCTCTTAATTGGCCATACCTCACTACCATATGTTATAATGCTTTTTACAATTGTGTCACAAATTCTTTTTTTATTCTCTTTTGAAGAAATGTTTTGATCCCACAACACCCCATTCAGCATAGATACAGCTCTCCTTCCAAATACTATTCGTTCTTTAATTCCTTCATCTAATGTACCATCTTGTGACATTTTAAATCCTAAGTACGTATAATTTTGAGAATGCTGTATCCTCCGTCCATCTTCTAAAATTATGTCATGCTGCCGTCCACCAATGCACATTGCACTCCGTTTTCCCCAGATTCACTTCAAGTCCCCACTTATTCCTCTATTAATTTGCGAGCCATATATCCGAGGTCCTCATGACCTTGTGCGAGGACAATCTGGTCGTCCGCAAAACATAGCGTATATAGAGTACTGTCGTCTTGTAGAGAAATGCCCATACCTTTACATTTGTTTTTCCATCCTTTGAGGGCCTGTTCTAAGTAAATTTTAAACAATGTTGGGGAGAGGCAACATCCCTGCTTAAGATCCTTATTCGTTTTAAATCCTTGTGACACTTGTCCTTTTATTTTTATCTTGACTATCGCATTTTCATATAGCCTTTTCGCTGCTTTTATTAAGTTAATATTTACATTTGTTTTGGTTAAGCATTCCCACAATTTACAATGTGGGACGCTATCGTAAGCTTTTTGCAAGTCCACATACAATAGGTGGATCTCCTGGTTCACTGCTGTTTTCTTTTCTATTACTTGAGTGACAGTGTACAAATGGTCTACTGTTGACCTCCCCGCTCTGAACCCTGCTTGCTCCTCAGCTTCGAGATCCTTGTATTCCTCCTCTACCTTCTGCTTTAAGATTTTCCCATAAATATTTTTTTTTTTTACACTGTATATACAATACATTACGTATATGAAAACCATACTATGTGTAAACTGTTCATCGTAAGTCTTTATCCCAACGTAAACAAAATTAACTTGTCAGCTGATGATATGACCCATAATGCTCTATTCTGTGACACATTAGCAGTTCATTATCATTCAAAGTTTGCACTCTACTTCTGTGTATGTTCATTTCATTTTGTTAATTACAATAATTATTTTAATTTACAACTACTAGTCATATTGACAACTTCAGGACCTTCAAATACGTATAATCAGCATAATTAAAATATAACCAGTGGTAGATGAAGTTATTAGGTTTTTATTAATTTACCATATCTCATATTAGTGGTCAAGCAGGTAAGCAGGAGCTGGCTACCAGAATAAAAGCAATGATAAAAGATACAACACTCCATTGAGTTCCACTTCGAGTCTTGATGCGGAATTACTTACAATATAACTGCACTGAATAGCTATTCAGCCAGTAATATACGTCCAATCTTGGAACAGATTGGAGAGAAAGATGTGTTAGGGCTTTGGGATCTCTCTTAACCTGGGTCCTTTAAACAATCAACTAATGGTGGTTCAACAAAGCCCTTTAATACATATAATTATACAATATTCTTATGTTGATACGGTTACAAGTATACTTGATAATAACCCAAGAATGTTGTATTATCTGATCAAAATGTTTCCCCTGAAATATGTTCCAAGATCCTCTCTGGAAACTCATGTCCCAGTTTGAACCAAAATTAGAAAGGGGAAGAAATGTATGGAAAAACTGTCTTTTTATTTAGACTGTCAATTCGTTATTCCCCAGCAACCTTGGTTGGAATGTTCTCTTGGAGCATTTCCTGATGTTAGTTATCCTATGGCCCTTCGGTCACCTCCCCAGAATCGACTGACCATGACCTACTTCTTCCCCAAGCTTTTATCTAACTGCTGTCTACATACCATGTTGTTTATTGTAATAGGCAGTATGTCAACAGTTTTATAATTTGTCTGCGTCTATGTCAATAGCGTTCATTCTTTGACTGTGATCTCTTTAAAATAATTAAAACTAATAATTAAAATTACAATTTTTAATTCTTCACATATGTTTATTGAAACTCAAGATCAGCATTAGAATTACCGAGATCAGCAAACCATTAGTCTTCAGAACTGACAAGCTTAGAAAGCTTAACATCTCTCTGCGTAACAGACAATAGCATCAACCTCCAGTAGATTCCTTCCCATGTGGGCACAATGGGAAATAAAATGTGGACAAAACTACAAAGTTGTTTTCAGAATATGGTTAGTAAATAACATTTTTCAGTGGCATACTACAAAAGAGCTGTGAATAAATATGTTCAAACCAAATGGAGCACTGGTGCATCTCTGACAAGGGCAGACCACTCTCAAATACAACCCAAGCATATGACCAAAACATATATGTTGAAGGACAATTAATTTCATGGCATGCACAAGAATTGGCCGTACACCATGTAACCTTCTCCAATTCAACCTGTCAGGTGCAGCACCTGACAGTAGGAAAATGAGACCCCTGATCATATTCTACTTGACTGTTTGACCTCTAAAAAGACAATGAATGATTAGCAGAAAGAAGAATCACAGGTGTTTTTCAGATAAAAATCACTGAGGCATTGGCGGCAACACCCTATTATGGATATGGGGCCATTAGGGTCGCCTGACTTTCGAAGACTGTGTGAGAAGTAACAAGTAAGTTATTTTAGTGATCTACTTTTAGTAAGTTCAGAGAGTACATATATCTAGGCGTTGCCACTCCTGTCTGTTAAAACTGAAACTAAATTAAAGTTTAGAAATACATGATTTCAAGATGTTTTTATAATCGAGACAATTGACCATCATACAACGTAACAATCGAGTCAACCATTGAATCGCAGTCATTCAACAATCGAGATGTTAAACAATCTAGATGTGTTATGATTGTCATTGTGATGATTCTTGACTGCTGACTGGGATTTTAGTGTAATGTTTTCCTTTCCTTGATTCAATATTTAGTTTTTTTCAGTTCAGCTGGCTGTAAAAGCTAATGAATAATGAAAAAGTGCTTTATTATAACCTAAAATTTATAAAACAAAATACAAACTACAAACTCTATAAAATTATTATAAAAAAACTTTTTACAAAAAAAAAGAAGAAAATACTACTGCGTGCATTGTTTCACTATCATTCAAAGGACCATCTGCAGGAAAGTTTTTATTAATAAAAATAATAATAAATCACTTGTTCAGAATTAAATTGGAAAACAATTTATAATCACTTTAAAATTTAATTATTTAACAAACAATGTTATTCTCATACATACACAAAAAACATTCATGACACATAATTCAAAAAATACCTACGTTTTTAAATTACATACAAATGGTCAAACTGAAAGGATACCTCATATAAAAAAAAAAAAACAGACCTCCACTACTTAAATGGAACTATTAATAAGTATTTCCTGAAAAACCCGTTTCGATTATAAGTTGACAATTTACTTGAATGTTTTGTCAATGATTTAGGCCTACTTGAAGTGAACAACTAAACATTTAATTATAAGCAACAAAATAAAACTAGAGAACTCAAGTCGGCGTACTCGGATAAAAAAATAATTGTCTAGTGACAACTGATGAGTACAATACAACAAGCGTCGAGATGTTTTTAGAATCGAAATAACTGACTAAAAACTCTTGTAATTACGCAATACTACGAAGGTTGAAAAACTTTAGTCGTAATTAGTTCAAATAACCATCACACATAAAGTTCGCACACTTTAATAAGTACATGAGGTACACTCACCTTAAGGCACACTCACCTTAAGTATATTTTAAGGTAGAATACGTACCTTAAAACTGGATACTTTTATTACTAAAACAGTTGTCTCTACATGTTGTACATGTACCTTATTACTTGTAGTACGGTACATTTTACTCCGTAAGAAAAACTTAGTGAACCACAAGGTATTAAAAAAGGTATTCTTTACTTATGTTATGTCATCAACATACATTACCTCGCAATCTCCTCTCTTTTCAGGACGTTTAGGTCCAGCAACTCTCTGTTCAGGTGCCACTTGAGACGCCCAAGTATAACCCGGGATAGGCTGGAACCAGGGTTCTTTCTGGCCAAAATTCAACTCAAACTTGATGTTTTTGGTTAACAGGTGCGGGAATAATGCTTGCCCATCGAACGTAGAGTGAGGCAGAGTATAGGCCTCTCGCTGCCATTCACCGTTCACAGAAAAGGACATCACTACCTGATCTGTACCGTAATCCTGTAACACATTTATTGCACATTGACCTTGGAACTGGTTGATGGCATTAGTCTACATACTAGCATAAAAACATACCAATATGTTTCGACATAAACCAATGGTGTTTTCAAGAAATTATACAATATATTTTTTTTTAACTATTTGGGAACTTTTTTCTATGTAATAAAATTATGTACTTGAACTTCTTTAAATACACTACCATTTTTCAATATGGCAGCAAACTACTGAATTTCTTACAAGTTATTACTTTTTATACTTTCTGGTTTAATATTCTACTGAAGAATTTTGTAGCTCTTTTTCAGTTAAACTTTTCGCTTTGAGTTACGGGTATTTAAAATTAAAACATTTTTGTTTAAAAAACACCGAGAACAATTAATTTTGATTTTTTACATTTGTTTAAATGGTTTATAATTGATGGATAATGCTTGGAGATGTGGTCCCTGTTTATTGTTATTCATTTATTGACAATGTCATAGCATTACGTTATCAATTAGCTATGGTATTCAATTGAGAGCCAATATTTTCAAAATAGTGTAATATATACAAACAGAAATTATTGGTAAGCGTTTAAGAACTGTGAAATGAAATAAATGTTATTATCTAACAACGTAACAACTAGATCACGTTTCTGAATGTTATCCATCAAAAATAACCATGGCACAAACCCACAGGTAACAGATACAAGGGGCTTTACTAAAATTAAATTATCAATAACCAACTACTGACAGGGATTAACATCAGGTTCAGAATAGCCAGACATTGCTATCGTTCTTATTGTATACCTGCCAAATTCAGAAAATTGTCAGTAAAAAAAAATTATACATATGGGACATATACGAGGGTGGTCTGATTAGTTTCCGACCTCAACATGAAGATAGCAGCACTCGTCGGTGACAGCACTCGAATTTCGTTGTTCATCTGTTGACAGTTACTCGCCAAACTTTCAGCCATTTTGGACTCGCAGTTGTAATGTAACAGTCGTTTGAGTGAGTAGATGTATTTTTATGAAAATGGACAAAATCGAGTATCGAGCTGTCATTAAATATTTGTTTTTAAAATGCAATACGCCTACACAAATCAAAGATGAGTTGGATTATGTGTATGGGGACTCTACACCATCATTTACCACAGTGAAATCTTGGGCAGCTGAATTTAAACGTGGCCGTAGGAGCTTGGGAGGCGAACGTTTTTGGACATCCAAAAACTGCAACTACCGATGAAAACATCGCCAAAGTTCACCAAATACTTCTAGATGACCGCCGAATCAAAGTGAGAGAGATAGCAGACGTTATGAACATGTCAAAAGAACGTGTTTGTCACATATTAAATAAACATTTAGACATGAGAAAGCTGTCCGCATGTTGGGTGCCGCGTTTGCTCACAATAGACCAAAAACGTGTTCGAATGAACATTTCCAATGCTTTATTGGTGCAGTTTAGACGCAATAAATCCCGGTTTTGGCGCCAATTAATTACTGTAGATGAAATTTGGATACACCATTATAAGCCCGAAACTATGATGCATACTACGCATCATTACTTGACAAGCTGAAGTCAAAACTTGCGGAAAAACGGTCACATTTGCAGAAAAAGAAAATCCTGTTTCACCAAGACAACGCACCGTCTCACACCTCAGCGGTTGCCATGGCGAAAATTAACGAATTACAGTTTGAACTGCTTGACCATCTGCCTTACTCACCAGATCTAGCCCAAGTGACTTCTTTTTGTTCCCTTATCTAAAAATTGCGCTCGGAGGATAGAGATTTTCGTCAAATGAAGAGGCAATCACCTCCGTGAACAATTATTTTGCAGAGAAAAATGCCAAGTACTATTTGGACGGGTTACAGAGATGGGAGCATCGCTGGGAGAAGTGTGTAGGGGTACAAGGAGACTATGTTAAAAATTTTTTTTTTAATTTCTGAAAAAATGTCTTGTATCTTTGGTAGATCGGAAACTTTTCAGACCACCCTTGTACTTCTTTACAAACAAATTTATAAGCTTAACCTTTTACAAAGAATGGAAAACGACATATATAAACCTAACTTACCTAAATTACAAATTCCTTTCATATTACCACTAGTAGAATATCCAACCAAATTTGGGATACTGAGTAAACAAGTATGAATTATTCTCTCAAATAGATTAAGAAAACAAACAACTACAATATAAATTAATATCGTTACTTCTACCGCAAGCCATATAAAATGGTTCTATCTCCAAATACTTAATATTAGATTATTTGAAAGTTTGTTCTTAGCCATTTCATCAATAACTACTGTTGTTTTATAGTTCTAGCAAAACCGTATCACCTTAAGAAAAACTAACCCTGTGTGACCAGCAGTGTTAATATGCACATTGTGCTAAATTATAAATAAAGCAAATAATAATTTGGCTCTCGTAACATTCAACTAAATATTGCTTTTAAAAAAGTGACAACTTTTACGGTTTTCGGCACATCTGACACAAACTTTAATGTTTTGGACCATTAACTTGGTGAGAAATACGAGGATGGTCTGCAAAGTTTCCGACCTAACAAAGATACAAGACATTTTTTCAGAAATTTTTAAAAAATTTTTCAACATAGTCTCCTTGTACCTCTACACACTTCTCCCAGCGATGCTCCCATCTCTGTAACCCGTCCAAATAGTACTCGGTATTTTTCTCTGCAAAATAATTGTTCACAAAGGTGATTGCCTCTTCATTTGACGAAAATCTCTGCCTCTGAGCACAATTTTTAGATGAGAGAACAAAAAGAAGTCGCTTGGGGCTAGATCTGGCGAGTAAGGCGGATGGTCAAGCAGTTCAAACCATAATTCGTGGATTTTTGCCATGGCAACCACTGAGGTGTTAAACGGTGCGTTGTCTTGGTGAAACAGGATTTTATTTTTCTGCAAATGTGGCCGTTTTTCCGCAAGTTCTGACTTCAGCTTGTCAAGTAATGATGCGTAGTATGCTCCTGTAATGGTTTTTCCTTTTTGAAGATAGTCGATTAAAGTAACTCCATGACTATCCCAAAAAACAGTCGCCATCACTTTCCCAGCCGATAAAACAGTTTTTGCTTTTTTTGGAGCCGGTTCCCCCTTTGCAGTCCACTGTTTGGACTGTATTTTTGTTTCGGGGTTTATAATGGTGTATCCAAGTTTCATCTACAGTAATTAATCGGCGCCAAAACTGGGATTTATTGCGCCTAAACTGCGCCAACAGAGCATTGGAAATGTTCATTCGAACACGTTTTTGGTCTAACATGAGCAAACACGGCACCCAACGCGCAAACAGCTTTCTCATGTCTAAATATTGATTTAATATGTGACAAACACGTTCTTTTGACATGTTCATAATGTCTGCTGTCTCTCTCGCTTTAATTCGGCGGTCATCTAGCACTATTTGGTGAACTTTGGCGATGTTTTCGTTGGTAGTTGCAGTTTTTGGGACGTTCATCGTTTCCCAAGCTCTTACGGCCATGTTTAAATTCAGCTGCCCAAAATTTCACTGTGGTAAATGATGGTGCAGAGTCCTCATACACAGAATCCAACTCATCTTTGATTTGCGTTGGCGTATTGCCTTTCAAAAACAAATATTTAATGACAGCTCGATACTCGATTTTGTCCACTTTCATAAAAATACTCACATCAACTCACTCAAACGACTGTTACATAACAACTGCACGTCCAAAATGGCTGAAACTTTGGTGAGTAACTGTCAACAGATGAACAACGAAATTCGAGTGCTGCCACCGACGAGTGCTGCTATCTTCATGTTGAGGTTGGTAATTTTTTAGACCACCCTCGTTTATCTCCCAGCAAGCAAAATGTTAAGTCTCACCAGTATATTATAAAAAAAGGCAAATTTCACTTTAGTGTAGGTCTACTTTCTATTTTAAGTATTATTATCGGATAGCAATATATGACTCATTCATAGCGGCAACAGAACTGACTGGTTAACCTCATTTGCCGTAGTCGAGCTTTAGTTCTCTAGTCTAGTTATCTTACCATCATAGCACAAACACTATGAATACCTGTTACTTCACTGATAACTGATGTAAAAATAATCCAAAATATTGTTAAATTCTGTTGATGTCTGTTTAACAGCATATGATTACGATTTTTTAGTTTTAATAATGACACTGGTCAAAAGGTTTCAAGGAAATTGTCATTGTTTTCAATAAAAATGCCAAATAGGGCGAACAAATTAAACCTAAAAATAAAGTTGTAAAATTAGTTTTAAATATGTAAATGTTACGAATAATACAAGTTGCCAGGTATGTTATCATCATCGTCTGACATAATAACCAAATTACTACGTCCAGTGATCTCAGTGAGAAGCAACATTACAACACTTTATAGTTACAGTGATATCTCGGTATACCAAAACAAAAACATCAATGGAAATCAAGTTTTTCGATAAATATCAATATTTTTCACCACCTTATTCATAGCTGGGGTTGACTGTTAATAGAATGATGGATAATTAAGTCATACTGTACGAAGAAAATTTTAAAAAAACCTATAATTTTATTTTACTTACCAAATAGGCTGTGACCACATCTCCCACAATAAAAGGTTTTCCATAGTTGGAGAAATTACAATTGGTTGATGCTTTGCCCGTACCTCCATAACCATAAGAGAAAGGTTCTTCACCTGAAATAAACAGTAAATGATATTATAAATTTTTAAACGAGGTTCCTACAGAATTTTTGGCTGAGACAGCTGATGGGTTTACCAAGCCCACGGTTCCTCTAGCTCATACTGTTCTCACTAATCTATTCAAGACGCACATTCACTGCTCTCCATAGCTTGGCTAACTCTAAAGTGTAAAGTGACTAGGGGTCTGCGGGGCCCCAAATTTTACTGGTCAGGTCAGGCCAAATTGAAAAGCCCAATTTCGTTTCGGGCCAAGTAAATATTAACTTTTATTTTTAGACAATAGTTTACACAATACGCATACATATTTTCATATTAAAATATGTAATAGACAAATAATATATACAAAAAATAATTTAATTATCGAATGTAACCACTTACAATCATATTCTATTAGTATTAATCCATAAAGCCTACTGTTGACATGTCGTCAGTTAGGGCAATATTATCTAGTTGCTACAGTGAGAAGGGGCAACTGGACTGTGCATGTTTACAAATATAGTTTCCTTATCTGGCGGGGTCAACACATTGCCTTGTCAAATAATTACCTGAATGGACTGACAACAGTACACAATCAGTTCAGTGATTCTGCAGATATCCTCCAGAATGGTATTGTTTCATAATTACTGTTTCACTAAATTAAAAAAGTTATATTTTTTTCAGACAATAATCAAATGAAAATACTCAACACTATGATTATAAATGAGAAATTCGATCAAAATCATTATTTGGATATTATTTGGGCGCTGGATACAATTTATTTATCCACATTTACAATATTAAACAACATTCTAGCTATACAGCTTATATACAAGGTTGCTAGAAAAAACCGGACTGCATTTTTTAAAACTTTTTATTTAATACTGTTTACATTGGAAACCTTGTCACCTTCAGTATACACCCCTCCTCAATCCCTACACCGTGCCATATGAATTTTCCACTGTTGAAAGCAATGCTGTATATCATCGTCTGATATGGTCATCATCAAGTCCGTTTCTATATTTTTCACTGTATCTACAGACTCAAAACGTGTTCCTTTCAACACGCTCTTGACAAAAAGTCACATGGAGCAAGAATAGGCGAGTAGGGTGGATGCTCTAACACAGGAATTCCATGCGTTGACAGAAACGTTTTGATCGACATTGTTTTGAGTGCTGGTGCATTGTCTCGATAAAGGATCCCTGAACAATTTTTCCACACGTCAGGTCTTTTTCTTCGCACACTTTCACGAAGGGTGGTCAAAACCTCTTGTAGTAAATTTGGTTAGTTTGACCTTCAGGCACCTATTCAATATAAACGATCCCACGGATGTCAAAAAATGCAACCATCATGACTTTAAATTTCGACTTGCTCATCGGTACTTTTTTCCTTTGGTTAGCTAGGAATTTTCTAGTGCATGGACTGGCAATTGGTTTCAGATTTTTACTTTAAAAACCATGACTCATCACATGTTACTAGCTTCTCTAAAAAGGTAGAATCAGTTTCAATGTTTTTTTTAGAATGTCAGCTTTCCTTTTGATCAGCAGTGAGGTACCAACTACGAACACACTTTGTTGAAATTGTCACGTAAAATTTGCTGAACAGTTTCTTTGTCTATGTTCGTTGACTTACTGTTCATACACTCAAACAATTTTCTCTAATAATCTTACAGACTTTTTCAATGTTTTCATCAGTTCTTGCTGTTCGTGGCCGACCAAGATGTGGATCATCAAAATGGCGGAGTAGTACAGGAAGCATTCAAGGTCAATGCCCTACTATTGACAACCATGCAGAATAATTATTATGTGCATACGAAAATCAGTCCATTTATTTTCTAGCCACATCTTGTGTGTGTGTAAATTTGATTAAATGACAAAATACATGAAAATAATGTTGTAACATTAGAATCTGTATCTGTAATTACTCAAACTACATACCTAAAAGCATTCCAGATGACAAAATGGACCATCCAACTCGTAAAACATGTGGGCTTGGTTCATCTTCCAGATGTGATACATCGTTATTCTCAAGCAACTAAAATAAGAAAAAAAAAACAAATAAAATCTACTTCTTACAAAAAAAAAATTTTCTATTTGCTTCATTAGTCCAGTCAACGACGATATTTCGCTCCGAAATCAGTATGACTAAATGGATTAATGTGAAAATTTGATGAACGAATGTGTAAGAAACAAAAGTTACATATTGCAACTGTACGCTTCAACCCCACGGGTTGGTGTCATCCATTCTCGGGGGTGAGAATTATAATATGCAAAATAATTACACAAAATGATAGAACAAATTCTAAGCAAAAAGTGTTCTATTAGCTTTTTTTGATAAGTCAAAACTTTTCAAGTTTTGAAATGCTTTTTTTTTGAAAAACTTTTCAAGCATCAATAAAAAATGCTCATTTTTAAAAAAATTTGTTTTAGAGGGTAAAAATAGTGAAATGTATCACAAATGGTATTTAAAGCCTTAGATAAAATGTAATTTCTAGAAAGAAATTTTATTGCAGTGATAAAAGTCACTTGCAACCTAAATTTCTATTTTATGTTCACAGGGGTAGTTTTTAAGAAATGCAAGGTTAAATTACATAAGTCACGCTTCGCAACATGTATCACTTTTCTTCGGTATATTTGAACAATTTCAACTTTCAAAATATTTAAATAAAAAATTGTTCACAATTTTTTTTTCAAAGATGTGATAGTAAGGGATGATGTTGAGGATTGAAAATAAAAAAACAAACATTATCTTTAAAAATGTATAGTTATAAAAATGTATACTTAATAATTTATTGTAAGTAAACTTATAAATGTTTTGAAGCAGTTGATACTTAATTTTTTGTTCATAAGGGGTGGTTTTGAGGGTAAAAATGGTGAAATGTACCACAAATAATATTTAAAGTCTTAGTTAAAATGTAATTGCTAGAACAAAAAAATTATTAGTGTTAAAAGCCACTCATAATCTCATTTTCACCACTTTTTGTTAAAAGAGGTAGTTTTAGGGGTTGTAACTTTGTTTATAATATTATAACATACAAACATTTTGATAAAAATCATGTAATATTTAATCAAAATTAAACTATTATAAAAACTTACATAAGGGTTTTTATGTAATTTTATTATAAACTTATTACAAACTTATTATAAATTTTTTATCATAAGGGTTGATTTTACCCTCAAAAAATAAAAATCGTACAACCCCAATATGTAACTTTTGTTCTGGGGAGTAAATGAGCTTGTGTGCAAATTTTCATGTACGTCGGTGTAGCCCAAAGAATTTCGGGGGTAATACTTCATTTTTAGCGTCGTTGACGATTACATTTGGAAGTTATAAATGGAGTTTTTTTGTAGGCGAAATTTTCCTTCAGTTTGATTTCAGACCTGAAACGAGAACAACTTCGAAGATGCCAGATACGGTTTTGGCAAAATGTGGGAATATTTCTTGGTTGTATTGAACTGGTTTTAAATCTCTCTCTCTCTCTCTCTCTCTCTCTCTCTCACACACACACACACACACACACACACACACACACACACAAAGCAAAATTCAATTTCAAATAAGAACAATGATAATAATCTGCAATTTTCCAAAATCGTTTAAATTTTAATCAAAGTTGATATGGACATAATTTATATTTCATCCCATTACTTGATTAACTATTAAGCAAAATTTTAACAAGTGATTTTGATAAATTATAGTTAAGAAGACTAATATAATCATACGTTCACACTAATATTGTAACATGATCTCCCATAATAAAAAAAGTGAATACAAAGAAAATAATAAAGTTGGAATTTTTTATTTAGAATATATTGGAACTGTTAGAACTGTAGAGAAAAATATTTTAAATAGAACAACTTTTAATAAAAAAAAAACACACCATGTATAACCCAACAGCAATCCTAATAGCATGTGGTAAAGGCAGAAATATTTAAAACATCTATTATATTTGACCTCACAATCTTATCTTCATTAAATATGCACATAATATATACAACTGTTTGATAATTAACTCTGACATTTTTTTGTAAATTTTATTGGATATAAAAAATGAATATAAGTTTCTGCAAGAATATTACAAAAAAATTTCCTCATATTTAATTAATATGGCAAGAACCAAGGTTTGCAAGATAGAAGCAAAAATCAAGAAATCAGTTTCAGTATTACATGTTATGTTATAGTTTTCCTATAGAAATAAACAATGCAAATATAAGGAATCCACTTTTTTAAAAAGGCTTTTGGCGAAAAGCACATGCAGGCTATCATCATCCGTCCAGCAAACATCTGTTACACAGAAGGAAACTTAAAACTAAACACTGTTAATGCTATACTAAAAATAAAATGAAACTGTTCAAAACTGAACCTAAAAAAGGAAATAATTGTACACCTTTCAAAAAAATAAAGAATAATGAATAGCCATTAAAACTCTTGGCGGTATAGGTATGGTATATGGAATTCCCTGAAATTGAAACTGCGCATAATATTACCTGCACAGAATAGTTTTGAGCATCAAATTAGAGTTTTTCAGAATTAGTTCCCAATCTAACTGTAAAATTCAACTATTTGCAATCTATGTACATGAACAATATTTTCCAAAGACATACTATTTACGTGTTTACTTCTAAACTAAAGACTAACACGATTCAATTACAGGAAAAAATAGTGTATATGTCCTATTTAGTAGTCAATAACTATTGCTTCATCAGCTGGTATTTATAAAAATATGATGTTTATGACAAAACCAAAAATAAAGTTGACATCACAGTCATTTCTACATCATACGTTCAGTACTTAAGACGAAGCAGAGGTCAATAAATTTTAAATATCTATTATTGTAATCAGATCTAGTCTATTTATAGTAAAGACTGTAATTCACTCTATGAATGCTCAAATTAACATTGCAATACTATCAAATAATTATAAATCGGCTATTTTAATGAACTGCATAGTTATATAATAGATAAATTTATAAATATGCCTACTTACTTTAACTTCGAAGCAGACCTGGCCGGATGTAAATCCATAATTGGCTCGTACACCAGCCCAAATATATCCAAATCCCTGGTCACTCATTGGCGACGCAACTAAGAAGTTGTTCTGATCAATTACAAGGTTCAGATCAGAGTCATCTAAATTTCAATCAAAATAAAAACTTATTTATAACACCGTCTGATGTTAATGGTATAAAAGAGAAAATTACATTTCATAAAAACGTTTATCATATATAATGTAGTAAAATTGTAAAAATTACAATTCTGTAAAACAAGATCGTTTGGATTAGATAATTAATCACAAAAATCCGATTCCATTTATGTACATGTTGAATATGAAACCATTTTTTTAAAATATACAATTAAAGGATCTCAGCACTTTGCACTCGAAAGGCCACGTCAGTGGTCAACCCTTAATACCAAGCAACTTATATTATTTTCTGTTTGCTTAATCATCTTCGGTCGAATGGCCAGTACAAATGGCAGCTCTGTAGGCTGTCACAGATCAGCCGCCATTACAACTGATTTTTTTTAAAGTAACTAAAATATTACATTGAAAATGACAGCTCAAACATGTCATCTTCCAATTAAAAAAACTGCTAAAAATATACCCTGACTATCGAGTTTTTTATTTATTCCCAAACTTTAGTTTTTAATTTAAAATTTGATATACTTAATTGTTTCCTGAACACAGTAGAGTCCCGCTTATCCGACCTTCACTAATCCAACCTAGCCTTACAGAACAATATTTCAAGCAGTTTAGTTTATAGCAAAACCAAATGTAAAATACCCGCACGCCACTTTCAAGTCAAGCCTTTATGCCTACATGTCACGTACACGCTCAGCCTACATTCTCTTCACAAGAAAGATGAGGGGTTGACTACCCTTATACCTGCTCTGTTCATTCATTTCCGTCTTTTAGTATCAATTCAAATTCATGGAAGAGTTGACGTTTAGGCACACCTGCTTGTGCGTTTCGTAACATTTCACGGTTTTTTTTATTCACTGTTTTCTACAAGGTAAAATATATTTTACTTCTCATGAGATTAGAAGATGTAATGGCGAGAAAATGTCAAACAGTTGGTAAACAAAAATCAATTACAAACTTTTCCCATCAAGTATGATGATTTGACGTACTGCTGGCTCTATATTACTGTAATAAGATTCTGTGTGCTGTTTTGTTGTTTTAGTACAACACACACACACATACAAGGGCTATTTTTTTTTCAAAATCCGATCGGTCGCAAAATAAAAACTCCTGTAAAAATCGGATGAACCTGTGCGCAGATATGTTGCGCAGCGTCTCTAGTATGGCTGTCAAATCGCGTCGCGTCATTTCCATTTAGTTGTGTTCACGTAGGTAGGACGTAAACATGTCTACAACAATAGCATCTCCCGCCAAGTGTGAAGTTCGTGCGGTAATTCGATTTCTTCAGGCTGAGGGGTGTAATGCAGCCGAAATTCATCGACGAATAAGTACTGTGTACGATGAAACTTCAATGAGTGACAGCAAAGTGCGACAATGGTGCAGAAACTTTAAAGCAGGACGTACAGAAGTTCATGATGAAGGCTGTCAGGGAAGGAAGTCAGTGTCAACCAATGATCTCGTTCAGCGAGTGGATAAGGCAATTCGAGAAAATCGTCGGTTCACAATTTCTGAATTGAGCGATTCATTTCCTGAAATTTCAAGATCAGCTCTCTACACCATTGTGAGCGAGAAACTTCAGTACCACATACTGTGCGCGAGATGGGTTCCCAAGATGCTGTCCGACCATCACAAAACACAGAGAATGGAAGCTTCCCTAACGTTTCTCCAGTGTTACCACAATGAAGGAGAAACTTTCTTGAACAAAATTGTCACAGGGGACGAGACATGGGTCCATTACGAAACTGAAGAAACAAAAGAACAATCCAAACAATAGATGCATTCCCACTCTCCCAGTAAACCAAAGAAGTTCAAGCGAACCTTCTTCAACAGAAAGTGCATGGCTACTGTGTTCTGGGACCGAAATGGAGTTCTCTTGGTGGAATTCATGGAACGTGGCACAACCATTACAGCAGCCTCATACAGCGTGACTCTTCAACGTCTACGAAGGGCAATTCAGAATAAGCGGAGAGGAATGTTGTCATCAGGCATTGTTCTTCTCCACGACAATGCTCGGCCGCACACTGCAGCTTCAACAAAGACGCTCCTACAGTCTTTTCAATGGGAAGTGTTTGGTCATCCACCATATAGCCCGGACTTGGCTCCATCCGATTTTCACCTGTTTGCTCACATGAAACGCTGGTTAGGAGGACATTTTGGCACAGACATTGAGCTACAGACCAGCGTACAAACATGGCTGAAAACACAGGCGGCTACGTTCTACAACGAGAGTATTGGGAAGTTGGTACCACGCTATGATAAAGGTCTAAATCTGAGTGACAACTATGTAGAGAAAAATAGCGTAATTATGTAAGTACTTGTTACAAATAAATAATTTTTGATTTTTACTGTGGTTTTTATTTTGCGACCTATCGGACCTTGAAAAAAAATAGCCCTCATATGTATATATATATATATATATATAATTCAAATTTTTTAATGTAATAAATTCAATTCAATACTTTTAAATGTTTTTTGACAGTTTTCTGTATAATCCGACCTTCCCACTAATTCAACCCAGCCGCGCCTGGTTTAGGTCGAATTAGCAAGACTCTACTGTATTTATATTTTAGTAAAAAACCTGCACATAATGTTCTATCATGACAGGTTAAGTTTCACCTCCTTTAGAATAATGGAGAAATAGCATAGTAAAATATAACTACATTTGCAAAGGTGGGAAAGTATACCGATGCTGTTGTTTTAATTATCTCCAGATCCCAGAATTGTACAAAGAAAACAAAATCATTTAAACACAGATAAAGCCATTCATGGCCACTTGCAGTGGCCATGTATTTGTGGAGCCTGTACCTACTCACAACTAAACATTCGTAAAATGCGAGCGCAAAAGGATACAACATAAAAATCAACAAAAACATCAAGATACATTTCCTTTCACAATCACTATACATTTTTTATATTTTGTAAAGCCAGACTATTTTATAAAAAAAAATAAGAAAATTAAAAAAATATTTAACTTACACCAGCTTAGTTGAACTATGCTATCATCAATTTCTGGTTCATGGTCTTTCCACACCCTTGTAAATTTTTGCCTGGAAACAAACAGCATACAATACAGTAATACAAAAATTTTAATCTTTTAGTTCAAATATATTTAAAATGCTAAACCAACCAATCAAAAAACGTAAGTAAATGACATGTATAAGCTAACAATACTTGAACAAGTTGATAAGATAAACAAAAGATCACTTGCCATTCACTCGCTGGCCACTACAAAAAAAAATGTTCCATTCAGCTGTCTCGTTACAAAAAGTAACAAAATTTAAATACATCATGTAAACAAATATTTTAATATACCAAACATACGAGGTTTGTTCAATAATTCCTTAGAAACAGATAAAACACACATTTCTGTAATTTTCATTTTTTTTACATAATCTCCCTTTTACTTTATAGACTTCTTCAATTTTTCTAGACCGATCAAAAAGTACAATTTTAGTAATTCCTCAAAATAGGCTTCTGTCTGGGCGATGAGCTCCTCGTTAGACGTGAATCGTTTTCCACTGAGCCATTTCTCAAAGTGTGTAAATAAAAAAAATCACTGGGTAGCAAATCTGGTTAATACAGTACAAGTTATAATAATTCAAAATTTATTTCTACAATTTTGGAAATCAAAACTGTATAGGTGTGTACCCGCTGCATGGTATTGATGAAAAGATTATCTTCTTTTTCAAATGAGGTCATTTTTATTTATCTTGTTTTCTTCGTGATGACACATAATACTCTCCAGTTATTGTTTTTCCTTTTTCCAAGTAATTGATGTAGATGATTCCGCCTGAATCCCAAAAAAAATCGTGGCCATCACCTTTGCTAGTTGTTTTCACCGTTTTTCAGAACCCGTTCGCCTTTAAACAAATACTGTTTTGATTGTTCTTTTGTTTCTGAAGTGTAGTAATATATCCACATTTCTACAGTTATATACCTACACACAGAAATACGTTAAGATTGTAACGGAAAGCAGCATGTATACTTGCTGCTCATGCTTGTTAGTTTTTTTTTTTTTTTTTAATTCTCAAAAAGCAAGTGAAGGCTATTATCGCTGTATTTCTTTTTTTGTTGGGTTTTTCAAAATGAAAACATTGTTAAAACGATGGTGTCCGTTATTTGTGTACTTCGCGATTTGTCTCTATTGTGTTAGATTCACCACCTACCAACCATGTCAGTTAGGTCCTTGAGTTTTTTTTAATAAAGGTTTTTTATCATTTTTATGATCAAAAACAAGTTACTACATAATAACTAGTTCTATTAAATAGATTTTTCACCCAAGGCCATATCAGATAGATTATCGAGTATTATTATTTTATAATAAAAGTATTTTCATCACGCAACAACTGCGTTAGATTCACCACCTAAAAACCATATCAGTTAGGTTATGGAGTACTTTTTTTTTAAGAAAATTGTTTATTGTTTCAGCAATCAAAAACATGTTACCGACTTTTGCGCGGTAACAATTTTAAGGTTATGCGGGTCGCTTTTTTCATTTTTTAATGTACTTTCCGTGCTTTGAAATTTTGGATTATTGCTTTTGGGCATGTAATAGAACATTTTCGAGAAAAATAAACGAGAAATCTAAAACAACCTACAATGCATATTTCCCCTTATGTAAAAATATCTAAATTGAGAATAAAATTAAAACAATTTACCTATGTAGGCTAAATGGCATTAATGTTTTTATCAAAACAGTCAGCCGCCATTTTGTTGTATTATACGGCGTATATACCAAAAAAGGTACTTGTACTAGGTATTTTCCAGTGTAGTTCATAGAGAGTACGACTACTTGAAATACTACGTATACTGAATACTAAATGCGAACCGTTTGAATTCTGTTCATGGATGAAAATGCGCATGTGTTCTATATGATAATGCTATTTAATGATACTCCGTACTTCATACCTCCCCACCACTTCTTCCTAGTATCCTTTAGTCTATAAAGGAAATATTAGCGCGAAATCTTGTCACAAATTGTTTGTGACACAGTTTATACCACTTTATAAGTTCAATATTAATTTGTACGTATACTGTAAATAATTTAACATCAACATTTCAACCCATTATCAATTTGATGATTTAATACTTTAATGCATGGACTTGTTTTTACATTTCCTCATAAAAAAAAAACATCAAGTTTCTTGTATGATTTTATCAGCATGTTGATGGTAACAAATGACTGAAACCATCGATGTTAATATATCTACATACCTAAAACAGATGTGTTACACATCACACTGGAATGTAACTGAACAACATAAAGGAACTGATAACAGTTACCTTATCAGAATTTCGTATTGCAATTTATAAAATCATTGAGAAGGAAGGAAATTATTATTTTCTATGAAAAACGGGACTTTAATTCTAAATTCCAGTATTATCCATGACTACTTGATAAAATCCGTGTCTTTTCCGGGATATAATGGACATCCCAGACACCCTGTATTTGAAATGACCCACATTTTTAGAGGACATGATATAATTGTGCTGTAACTGATTTTACAGCATATTGTCATATCTCAGTCAGACAGCACAAATCATCAATGTCCAAAATTTTGGCTGTTCCCAATATGGTTCGTTTTGGATACGGAAAATTTTATTGCATTATTTTATTATCATCTAAAATTACATATTCAATTAATTAATTAAATAGGCTACATTATTATTAACGTAATTTGATGTGTGAAACAAACCTTTCTTGATTTTCAAAACTGGGTGAATTTGAATGTTTTCGTTTTCTGTCATTTGTATAATTGTTAGACTTTTCTTCCGTGCTTTTCTTCTCTTCCTTCACTCCATATTCTTGTGGTTCCTGCTTTACTGCTGCTTCATAATGTTGCTTCTTAAAATTCTCATTCTAAAACATAACAATTGTATTTTTATATTTCAGCCGACACCCAAAATTTTATATCAATTCATAAAATGATTTTTAATCTATGTTTGACCAGGAACGTACATGAAGTTTATGGTTTATTTAGTTGATCAATGTTAGCTATCAATGCATTTATTTATTCAACGGGACTGAGTGCTAACAAAGGTCAATGCTGAGAAACAATATATATACATACACACATAGAGAAGTCTAATGGTACTTTGTTACATAAACATAAACAAAAAATTTAAAAAAATTACCTAAAATGATAATAAAAATCTAAAAATGATAATAGCAAAATGACTTTTACAGCAGAAATTAAATATTGTATAACTATTAACAAACAAAATCATAAATTAAGCGAAATGTTTTTTTATTTTTTGGTCTATATTTCTTGTTTGAAAAAAGATTCTAATTTACCTCAGTATTGAAATTTTCTTCTTTAATCGGTTCATGTTTTGGTTCTAAAAGCTTTTGTGCCCCAGAATCTACTGATGCATTTAGTTCCTCAGATGATTCTTCTGGTTCCTGTTTTACTTGAACATCCATTGATTCTTCAAGTTCTGGTTCTGGTTCAGATGTATGCTCTGGCTCATTCACGGGTTCTGTATCCCGTGACACATCCACATTTTCAACTTCAGATTCCTTTCTTTCTTCCTCTTCTGCTTCTTCTTCTTCTTCTATTTCTTCATTCTGTATGTCCTCAGGAGCTTCATTGCCTTGTTCTTCCTCCATTGAATTATCATCATCGGCCGTATTTAATGCTTCTAAAATCAAAAGAATTATAAAATTACAGATTTACCGTCAGTACACATAGGCTCACTATTCTGATTTTTCTAGAATAACCTGAACTGATTGGGACCAGGGGTAGTTTGGATTATCAAACTTAATATGAATATGGTTATTAACACTGTAATTGTGGTAAAAAGTAAGGTATTATTGTATTAAAGTATTCATGAAATGGTCTGTACACTTCTGATATCAATTACTTTCAGTTTTTAACATTTAAACAATTAAGTTTAACTTTAATCTACATCGAGCACTTTTATTTTGAAACATGATCTGGCACATCTGGATGTTGTCTCCAAGTTTCTAAATGTGATACTAATTCATGTTTATAATGTTTGGTATTTATTTTTTTCAAATAATGATTTTTGAATATTTTTTTCTTTTATCATATATATTATTATCCAACTAACACATATTCAATAACTTTTTTAAAGATTACTTACGATTTCAGGTTGTTTTTTTTCTACTTAACAACCGTGTTAGGTTCTTCACCCAAGAATCATATCAGTTATGTCATATAATATTTTTATTTATTTATTATCAAATTCCAATTATATATAAAAATATACAAAAAAAGGACCTATAGGGGGCATAAATGCCATACATAGGTTTGGTCCTATAGTCATATATATATATATATATATTTATCCTTTAGCCCATTTAGAGGGCACGCTTAATCAACTTCTTAGCCCATGCTTCCTTCATTTTCCTTGAGTGGTTTTCTCTGTCCTCTCGCGTCCACTCTCTTCCTCTCCTGCACATGGGTCTTTTACTCTTCCACAACTCAAGTTGCCGTATTGTACTTCTGAATATTGCTCTGTCTCCTATAATTTCCGAGTCTATTGCGTTGTTTGCCAGGTCCTTGTCTATCTTTGTGAACCAGGTTATCTTGTTCCTGTGCTTGTTTAATATTGTGAAGATATGTTTAGTTAGTCGGGTGTTCCTTATTCTGTATATGTGTCCGTAGAATTGAAGTCTTCTTTTCCTGAATACGTCTGTTATTTTTTCTATTTTGGAATAAAGCTCTCCATTTGACCTCTGTTTATATTCTAACCCTGTGTTACTCTTTGGACCCAATATTTTCCTTGAAATCCTTCTCTCCATTTTCTCTACGTCCTGAGCTGTATGCAGCTTAAGTGTTTCCACCACTTAGAGGACTGCTGGCCTAACTACCGTTTGGTAGTGCCTTAGTCTAGTGTTCCAGGATAAGGACTTTTTGAGTTCGATACCACCAGCATCTGTCTTGTATCAAGCGGCTTCATGGTCAGCGTCTGTTCACTAGAGGTGCGGTTGTAAATCCAACCTCATGGCTAACAACCTTGAGTGTATTCTTAGAGGGTTTGTCCCTCTAACATTTCATATATACATATTAAAAATATATATATTTTTTTTTTAATGTCCTACTATTGTGCACACTTGGGCTAATGCAGACAATAGGATGATTTATAGCATATGAAAATGCCAAGCCCTGGCCAGGAATCGAACCCGGGTCCTCGGGGTGAAAGCCCAGTACACTATCAACTAGGCCACTGAGGCGGCTTATATATATACATCTTTATATAAAAGATATATATGACCTAACTCACTTTTTTTTTAAAAAAAAAGGTTTTTTGTATTGTTTCGGTGATTACTGATGATGTCTCTGAAGTAAAATACTTGGTGATTTGTAATATTAAAATCCTTGGAACATTCCAATAATTATTGAGTTTATTCACACACACACACACACACACACACACACACACACACACACACACACACACACACACACACACACACACACACACACACACACACACACACACACACACACACACACACACACACACACACACACACACATATACACATAGTATATACAAGGTGTCAAATCAACAACGTCGTGGATCGCACAAGTCAGAATAGACCTACATGACACAGGAATAGACTCAACAGACGTTGAAGATAGACAGGCATACAGGAGAAAGATGCTCGGTTGGAAGGTCCCAGAGAATGAAATCCCAAAGAGAGCAGGGGTAAAATAAACGGAGGAGCGGAGGAGGATCCATGGGGACAGGATGAGGGAGGTGTGGAGGATTAGAAGGAACAAGACATGAGCCGGAGTGCTTTGCATGATCCAACAGGGTCTATGCGCAGATAATAATAATATATATACATATATACACACACGCAACGCACACACACACACACACACACACACACACACACACACACAATCTGAAATAAGAAGCAAAGAATCTGAATAAAATATTCTACATGAATGACTACTTCATTCTGCAGCTGATTCTGAATCCTACACAAGATAATTCTGACTATTCCGAGTATTATCATGTTAATATCAACATCACTACTGACTATACACCATTTAGCAGAGTGAAAAAAAAATCAGTTATAAATTGTATAAATTTGCAACTTAGTAAATATTTCCCAGAATTATATTATTTACTTTTGTCATACAAATAATGATAAGTGGTTTCTATCACTTATACAAATACCTAAACAAATAACAAAATCAAAATGTTTCCTAATTAAAAAAAAAAAAAAATTACCTGCTCTAACCTAATATGGTTTGTATGGAATATAAATTTGTGCAGTTCAATAATAAAAATTAAGCTACATTTAAATTGAAAAAAAAACTATTATTTCAAGATACCAAGCAACTATTGTAGTAGTAGTACCCTTTTCTACTGATCTACCGATTTTCAAAAATTTACTATTCTATCACTTTTTGAGTGCCAAGAAATATTTGCACCATTAGGAAAATTTAGCTAATATTTTCAATAAATAATTCTCGTATGTCGTTTATCACGGTATATTCCATTAGTACCAACAAAATTTGCTGAATTCCAACACTTTAAAAATAAGTAGACAAAAACTTTCAACATTAGGCTACTTTGAACTGACAAACCGGCCGCAATTTTAATTGCATGGTTGACTGTAAACATGTTTGAACAAAACACAAACAATCGTTATATTATGGTACTTGTCTTAAAGTAGGCTACTATTTACAAATAACAATTACATAAATTTAAATACAAAATGATATCAGAATATACACAGCCTAATATACACTTACCACTTTCTTCCTCCAAAGCTTGTTTTAACCGTTCGACCAATACAGCTTTTACTCCTTTGCTATCTAGTCCGCGCGAAGATAACTCTGCTTTAAGTTCAACTACCTTCAGTTTCGCAGGATCCATAATGAAATATTTAATGTTACGCTTTAATATCACTACACAATATAAACATTAATATAATTCAAGTAACAACACAAAATTCAATGGTCTTACAACACAGCTTAACACAAAGTCCCTCCAAACTCTGCACTATTGGCAATATGCAATATGGCGACTTCAGTCTGTCCCGTCTTTTTACAGGACTAGTCAACTATGTAGTTAACGAAAATACAATATGGAATGCGCCAAGCGCTAATGAGTTGCGTTTAGTGCTCCTTGATTTTAAAAAAACAGTAGCTAATACATTTTAATCTGCTCCTTTTTTGTATGCACTTACTTTCTTGCTACTGTATTCAGCATTAATATAAATAAAAACTATTATCCTAAAATAATTACATCACTTTTATTTTTGTAAAATGTTTTCAACAAATTGGTAAACATAATCAATAGATAAACTAATACAACATATATGTCTTCTTCAGTACAGTAAATCTATGGACATGGTCATTACATCTATTCACTACTCAGTTTCTTCTAAACAACTTTTAGTTATTAACAAGGTCCGACGGAAAACCTTGCTAATGCTAGTATATGCCGTAGAAAAACTACTACATTCACTTATGTAATATTTTTTTTATTATGTATAATTAAATTGTGATTTAAATAGGTTTTATTGAAACGCTAGAAGCCACCCCCCCATAAGAAATAACAAATAAATTATGGCATGTTACCTCCGATTGGACTATGTACTCAATCTTTTATCTATGATTTAGCACATTATGTAAATTTGGATTACTGCGAATATCTATGTTTCTTCAATGTTTGGTTTGTTGTTATTGGGAGTGGGAACATTTAGAGTAGGATTAGAATTATCAAAATACTGAATGTTTTGGTTTTTTTATTGCTTTAACAATATGTGAATTTTTTTATTTTAAAGTGATTTCTTGAATATAATACTTGAAGGATTACTGATAATTAAGATTTGTATTACTAGATTGTTTGTAATAAGCAATTTTTAGACTTATAAAAAAAATAACAGTGGAATTCTAGGCTAAAAAAATATATTTAATATAAAAACCTAGGAGTCAAAATGACAGCACCAATGGAAAGAATACAAACCCTAGATGCTATAGAAAAAGACATTATCACTTGTTTGCAGAGTGCAGGTAAGTTCTAGTGTTTACATTTTGGTTGCAAGATCTAAAATAAATATTACTAAATCTTTCCTAGTAGCCCACAATTTTTTTGTGGGACATATATATTTATATGTGTGTGTGTGTGTGCGCGTGCTCCACTTTAGTATGAGGCCCAAGAGTGTAGAAGTACAATAGAACTGTTTTGTGACATCATTACAGTCTACAACTAACAATTTTTTTAAAATTGCTGTGGTTACAAATGTTTCCACCTTAATGTTCCGAATAACATATTTTCTAAATAAATAATTCTCACATGACGGTGGTCACATTTTCCTGCACTAGTGCCAAATTCTTACTTTGTTATAGCATAAAACAGTGTGAAATATTGTTTAGGTAAAAGTGCACTTTCAAGCCACATAGCATTTTCAGTCAATTTTATACTATAATTATTATATCCCAATATTAATAATCCAAAATAAAAGTGTGGAAACAATGGGAAGTTAGACAAAAATGAAAACAAAAGTGACAAATATAATCTCCAAATGACTTGCGAATGGAATTAGATAACATATTTTTAATCGCAAAAATGATTAAAATTAACTATGTGTTATTAATACTGAAAAAAATACAAACTTTAAAAAAAACTTGACTCTGTTGTTAGATGTGTATAAACTTTAAAAAATTAAAATCTCAGCTTTTGGATGAAATCACAATTGGATTAAAAAACAGTTCTTAAGTGTGTGATGTTTTTTATAGCGAAAATATTTTATTTTTTTAACAAAAACTTTTAGTACCTAATTGATATTTTAACATGGTTGTCAGTTATCACTACAGAATGTGATAATACACATGAGCAGCACCTCGCTGGGTGACGTAAGCACAGTAATGTTGCATATGAAATCTGGATTGCTCCATGCAGAGTAAACAGCAATATCATCCCAATATAGTTCCATTAAAAAGAGCTTAAAATCATTAGTTATCATAATAAATTGTTTCTTCCAAGGGTAAAATTCATATTAAAACAAAAAATTTGTTGAAATCACTACTTTAGCATGATGCCTGAAAATGCATGAATACCATTACTTACAATGTCAGTAGCAACTTTTTCCTACTTTGAGGTATTTATTTTTGTTTGGTAACTACAAGTTAACGTGTTTTAGCCAGAACAAGGTTAGGAAACGTAAGATACAAGAAGAGTATCTAATCTGACTCAGTAATGATGTGATTGTGCAGTAGTAAGAGAGTGATACCTAAATTTATCAGTTTTTCTGAAAAGAACAATTTAAAAAAAATTTCTTTTACGTTCACACTGTTTTATTTAACAGAGTATTATTTATCACAGTATTTATTTATCAAAAAAATGTCCAGACTGAATGCAAAAATGATGAAAAGATGTTTTCCGCTTTTTTTTGTGTTTAACGTCCAACTATTGTGCACACTTGGACTAATGCAGACGATGGGATGATTTATAGCATATGACAATACCAAGCCCTCGCCAGGAATCGAACCCAGGTCCTCGGGGCGAAAGCCTAGTATGCTAGTAAAAAAAAAAAGGCCACCAAGGCAGCTGAATGTTTTCCGCTGTAACAACAAACAAATAACTAGCCTATTTTAAGTCATTATAAAAAAAAATTTAAAACAGTGTAGACATAATAAGGCAGTATCTAAAAATTATAACACTTTTCAGTCAGCACAATTTAATGAAACCACAAATTTGTAGATTATTTAAAGTAATTGCTCGTCTTTTACAGTGGGCAAGACTCGTCAAAGTGATTTTTGCAGAATCATCAGCAAACAACAGCAGTTCATTAGAAGATGACTTTTAAAAAGATTTTTCTTCTTTTCCAACTTTCTAAACATGTTAATTTGTTATTAGTAGACAAAAATGAATAACATATTTTAATTAAAAAAAAAAACATTGCGGGTGACAATTGAATAGTAAACAATGTCTCAGTATGATCAACGATAGGCGTCTTAATTTTATGGTGAACACGTTTCTTGGCTTTGAAAAATTGATAAAGTAGTGATTTTTAAAAATCAGATATAACAAAAGGTATTTGGTTACAGTGAAATATGGTAATACTTTTTACTTCCAATAAAACAGTTTTAATCACCCGACTGCATAAATCTACATTCCACACAAAACCATTTCAAGTTTGATTGGTCAAGTGTTTTTCATTTTAAATCAGAACTTATTTTAATCTTGTTATTTGTTTACAAATACAGTAGTTCAAGTTCTAAATAGACGTGAAGGGTTGACAATGCATAGTGAAACAGATAAGATGGCTGTTGTAAAGAAATGAATACACTTCAGAATTAAAAAAGGTTATGGAATGTGTATAATTACAAGACCAAAAAGACTGATTCATAAGAGCTCTAACCTAAAATTTATCAGAACAAAATTCAAATTTTTTCCTAGTGAAAAACCATAAAGGTTATTATTATATATGTAGGATAGTTATAATTATAGTAATTATCGTTTATAATTTAAAGAAAATATTTTAGTCTAGTGTATGGTGTGTGTAAGTGCAGTTTCATTAATAAAATTAAGTTTTTTCAAACAAAAACTGTCGTGAAGAGACTGCTTTTATGCCTATTTAACAAGACAAAAGTTTAGTTTTAAAAAAATGACTACAGATCAAGTTTTTGAAATAACAAACATTTGCCATCATTGTCAATTATTATGCTATTAAAAAAGACGGCTTTTCACAGGACTCTAAACTAAAATTTTATCACAATAATCAATGATTGTAGGATCATAAAACATGTCAAAGTTGTTTTCAATATTCATGATGTATTCATAATTCATGATGTATATTCATGATGTTTCATAATTTTGCATATTTTCAGGTCAAGCACTCCTGGAGCTGAGTAAAGAAAAATCTAGTTTAAAACAAGCTGAAAGCCATTCAAATCAGTTTCTTAAAACACTTAGTCACGTAGAATCAAAACTTACGGAGCAGATAAATTATTTAACCCAAGTTTCAACAGGTAAGAAAATAGAATTGTAGGTGTGTTGACCTGTGCAATTTAGAGGTAGAGGCCGAATGAATTTTATTTTCTTCTTTATTTGTTTCACCCAACTTTGGGGTAGACTAAATCAATCACTTTTTAATGTTCTGTGCCTTCCTCGTAGCCCAGTATTGCTTCATTCGTTGTGATCTTGCTTTTTGTTCTTCATCAGAGATTTGGATCGTTCGCTTGGATTTGACTTTGCCTTGGAACCGTTGCTTCTTGTCCTTTTTTTTATGGATTTTATTTTAATTAAAGATTTTTTTGATTTTTTTATACCCCCGTAAGAAACACCCTCAGCCTCACTATCTATATACCACATATTTTTAGAATTAGAAAAAATTGAAAAAGAAAAATCAGAAATAATTATCTAAAACTTTTTCTCCCAAAAAACAAAACAAAAATCATTGCAGAGTAATATTTTTACGATATACGATTTTATATTTAATTAACGGCACGTGTCTGAAATGTCACCATGACATCTTTTCTAAAGAGAGTAAAGGTATTTTGGCTTTTCAGGTTGTGTGGAAGTGTAACATCAGGTTTCAGTTTTTAAAATATGTCTTTTGGAAACTTGAGAGAATTAGCCAACTGCAAAAAAATATGTTAAATGATTTTTCTTCATTTTATAAGCTAAGTAGGAGTAAGTCACTAGATGTTAATGTTTAGAGATCTAAATATAGCCTGTGCTTGAGTGATTCCGTAAAAATGTTACAGATAAATTTTTTAACGGATGAAAGATATTGGTTGTGCATTCCTAGCGTTTTATTCAAAGTTTGGTGAATCCTCGTTATTCCAGAATACATTTTTATTTATTTATTTATTTTTTTTAACGTTCGACTATTGTAAACACTTGGGCTAATTCAGACGATAGGATGATTTATAGCGAATGAAAATGCCAAGCCCTGGCCAGAAATCGAACCCAGGTCCTCGAGGTGAAAGCCCAGTATGCTATCAACTAGGCCACCGAAGCGGCTATTCTAGAATACAATACAGCAAACCAGTGATCAGTTGACGAATGGGACAAGTTGCGATTAACAAGCTAAATTTTCCAGTTTGTTTACATCAAACCATATGTGATCTGGTATAAAGAAGAAGCTGAGGTTTTTATACAGGAAGTTTTCTCAGCATTTCTTTTGTATGATGGGTATAGCTGTGTACATTGTCTTTTATCAACTGTAGGCAACTAACAAGAAATTGTTTTTAGTTTTTTAACAAAATTATCCAATGAATTAAAGAAAAAACTGGAAACATAATTTTATTTGTATTTAAAAGAGAAAACTTTTTTTGCAGCTTGTATTTATTTTCTAAATTAATTGTTTTTGTGATATCTAATGTTTAAACATTTTAAAACCGTTTTTGAAAATAATACAAAAATACAATCTATTTTTGCATCCTTTTAAAACATTTCATACAAAATATGTATGCCAAATCTGAACTCGGTATAATATATCTACCAACAAAGCTAAAATTCTTTTTGATCCAAAGCTAGACAATTTTGTTACCCAGTGAAATCTGTCCAAAATAACAGCCATTCTAAATCTTTAAAAAAATCATTAATTTTTTTTATCTAGCAATTTTTCGAAAATCTGATTTCATCATTCTAATCAGTGTTGAGTAAAATCTTAAGTTTATCTTGAACATTCGATCTTAGAAATTATTACAAAAAGTTTGTTACTTTTATTTATACCTAGGAAGTAGTAATCTAATTTTTTTTTTTTTTTTTTTTTTTTTTTTTTTTTTTTTGAAAGAAAAGGGGAAAACAAAAATGTAATAAAACAAGTACAGATTTAAAACAGACTTCTTCAGTCAAAAAAAAACAGACTTCTTCAGTCAAACACATTGGGACTTCAAGGATGCTGGATTATCAAATACATGAAATGAACCATAACGACTGATTTAAAAGAACATATTGTATTTTACGTTAAATTTATTAAATATTCCGTTTCCATGACCAGTATCGGTTACACTTTTATGGTTAACAGTTTACTGAGAGACTCCTTAACATTATAACAAATAATTTTATTGTATTTTTTAACATGTAATTTTTGTTTAGGTCAACCTCATGAAGGGTCTGGTTATGCATCGCAAAAAGTGTTACAAATGGCGTGGCATCGTCTTGAACACGCTAGGAGCCGTGTAAATGAACTAGAAAGACTAAAAATTAAACATTTACAAAACCGAAATTAGTATACCCATGCGGACATCTGGCTTGCCTCTGCCGAATCAATAAAATCAAATTGTGTTGAGTAGATTTTGTGCTGTGCGTTGTGAAGTGTGGTGACTGTTCTTGTCAAAAGTTAAACTTATATTTTCAGTGACCTTTTCAGTGTATTAGTTTACAGAATTTTATAAACTCTGTGAGAAACTGTTTGTAAGCAGTAATGCAATAATCAGTTAAATAAATAATACAAAATCTTAAATTGTTAATTTCATTATTATTATTAGATAATCTATTAAATTTATTATTAGGTACCAAAAGCCAAAAGTCAGGTGTTCAGAGAATGAAGAGAGCCTTTCTATATGTAGTAGAACCTTGATAATAGGAACCCAAAACAGACAAATAATTTTTCTACACTAGCGGTAAATTTTGACCTAAACTTTTTTTGTCGCATTATACACCTGTTGTTTTTGCGGCTGCTTTGAAACACCTGATTGTACTGTTAAAATATAGTAAAGAACCATTACACAAATAAAAGTAGTAAAAATAACTTCAAAATGTTTTGAAATTAATACTCTGTATTTGTTATTCATTGAAATGACATTAGGCACCAAACAACATGTACATAAAATTTACTAGAAATAAAAAATCCAAATCAAGGTTACATAAACTTTACTAAAAAAAAAAAAAAAAACTCAAATGCCGATTATGTACACAAGTTATATATAAAGGACTTATATAACCTAAAATATATTAAATTCGCAACACTCAGATATAATGTACAGTGGTATTCCGGTTAACGGTTTTAATTCGTTCTAAAACTAACTGTTATCTGAGCTATCTGTTGTGCGAGTTAGCGTTTACTATGTTTTTTGAAAACATTTTAAGTTGTTACATAAAAAAAATAATTGAGTACTCCCTATTAATATGTAAAAAATGAAGAAAATTCACGGAACGGAAGTCACACTTTAACTAAATTCATACAAATGTAAATATGTTGCATATATATACACACAGGACAAATCAAGAATGTACATTTTTAGGGATTAGGAGTGGACATTCTGAGAACAGATAACTATGAAATATCGTGGAAGTTATTGCCTTACAAAAACCAAACACCCATTAGTCAAAGGCTTGTTTTGTACTCAAGGTTTGTAAACTCAGCACAATGTTTATTTCTGTAGCATAGCACAATGTTATCTCCATATTTACACATCTACTTAAAAATAATACATTCAGCCCTTTATCCGAAACCTAAACTGTTATGCCAGTTATTTTATATTCTGTGAAATAGACCGTTGTCCGGGTCGACCATAAGCCGGGGTATCACTGGACAATTAAACAAGTTTCATTGTTTTTTAAATTTATATTCTTTAAACTTGTAGTAATGTTTTTAACTTTATTACAATTAAAGTGGACAAGGACAATTATGACAATCCTTTTTAAAAAACCATGAGTCCAATATTTTTTAAAAAACTTAATTACTTTGTCTTTAGATTTCAAAATTTGTATGGTTTTTATTGTTTAACAGTATTTCAAGTTTGGAATAAATTTGTAATGATTAATCTCCAAATTATTTATACAAATACAGACTTCAATTATTTTCGAGACATGAAACTTTTTTCTAAGAATTTAAATGAAATATTTGTACAGTCACCTGTCGTATTGTTCCTAATTTTAATGTATATTTTAGTGCAAAGTTCGGTTGACAACTAGCTGAAAAAAGTCAAAAATAATTTCATTTGAGTTTAAACAATCTAAACTTTAATTTATTAAGATCTGAAAAAATTGGTTAAATGGTTCCAGCAGCAAGCAACTCAACAGGTATAAAAAATATGAATATTTATTGAAATATAAAGTTTTACTTAATTAGAATACAATTAAAATACAAAGATAAAACTAGGGTTGTAATAAATAACTGCAGGAGCTTTGTAACAATCATAAATAAAGCGTTAATTGGTAAGAACATACAATGATGTCTGAAAGAATGAGACAAGCTAAACTGTTCTTCTTCTACGCTGTTATTGTTACTTTATTTTTTCACAGTAATTTAAGGTCTCAGTTCTGAAAAAAACATAATAATGATTAAAAAAAGTATGTATTTTATGAAACAAAAGTAGCCTTCAACTTTTCTCTATAGAGTTTGTACTCTTCACATTTTTCCCAACGTATCAGAAGTTTGTAGATCCCTTCTGCAAAGAAATTTTAATCCTTTGCACTCAGTCAGCTAGGAACATTTAAAGCCTCGACTGTCCTTGACTCTTGTCAGCTCGGGCAATTGTGCTACGCCAACAGCTCTGAATTATTTTTCACTACAATCTGAAATGTTGGCATAGAGGGTATTTACTTTTTAAAAAAACAAAATTATATTTTCATTTATAAATATTTTGGTTTAACTGTAAAGATTTTGTTCATAAATTATTAACGAAAAAGTATAACATTATAAAGTGATTTTTTTATAATTAATTTCATAATATAAAAATGTTTTTGTGTTAATTATCTGTTAAATTTAAATTTTATAATAACAGTACTGAGAGATACAATTTTTAAAAGTATTTACATATAAGTAAGGAATTAATTTTAAGGACCAACGTATGTACGGGCATTTATGCCTCCTGTAGGTCCTTCATATTTTGTACTATATTGTATAATTTTTGAAGGAATTTTGGTTATAAATACAATAAAGTTCATAAAACAATGATTTTTTTAAATTTATTATTTACTTTTTGTAAGTATATTTGATATTTTTTTTAATTAAGATTTTGATAAAAAGCATACAAAGGTGATTGACACTAGAAAAGTCGAATACAGCCAACACAACACGGTTCAATTTGCCTTGTTCTAACAATATACCAATCGGAGATAAGGTGTGAATCAATTAGTTGAAAAGTGTCCTGAGAGGTTACAGCACAAGCCAAATAAAATTAGACAACTAGATTAATATTACAGCATAGTATAGTATATAAAAGTATAGTAGTCTTGCTGGCCATTCTTGCATTTAAGTGATTTTTTAACTTGGCCAGCACTAGTGGCCATCAGATCTGAGAGGAACATAAATTGTGCAAAAAATCTGGCCTGACAAGGAAATGACTGCAAACCAGTACCACTAGCCATCTGATTCCGCAAAGCATACATTAAAAACCATACCCAAGTGCAAAGAATTAAAGATAAAGTCGTCAATTGTGCTGGGTTCCTTGACTTCCTCAGTGCTCTCAAATTGCAAGCGCAAATCATTACGTTCTCCTCTAAGCATTTTTCTCGTGGAATAAAACAACGACAAAATATCACAGGGTTACAAATCTGAGCTGTAGCGAGGATGTTCATGGGTTTCCTCCGTCCCTCCTCATCAAAGTCACTGTATGAGGCTTGATATTATCATGGAAAGGGACGATTGTAGAAAAAGACCTTTGTGGTTATTCTTTTTTAAAAATAACTTCCAATAGTTTCAAAAGGAGTCAGTACAAGACCCCAGGCTAGGAGGGCAGGGGATCATGAATTCTAAAAAGGTAGACCTCTCCTCCATCCATTGTTGGCTTGAAGGAAATCAGTAAGTTGTATATTTTTGTCTTAAACACAACCTAGTTTTGCTACAACTATTGTGTCGCTTTTTCATTTTCTTTGTGACTTGTGGTTACCGGATCACATTACAAGTTGTTGTTTTAATCTACCATCAGTGTTCTACTTAATTTTTTAAAATAGTATTTTAAAACAGGCCCAATGCAGGAGACTTATGTTCAGGTTTTACGTTAGACACTTGAGAACAAGAGATGATACACATTTTCAAAACCTCATGTATTGTTTTTATATACACAAATGATGGCAAATGACCAAATAAACAGTAATAATAATATAAATATGTCATCATTAAATAACATCTTAAAAACAGAAAAGAACAATGCACTTACATCAATCGCCGGAATCAGTTATTTTGGAATTTTTCAAAATTTCATCTGCTTTGTTACACAGTTTTGCTAAATTTTCCATTCCAGCAACGAACTCTCTAAAATAAAAAATTATAAAAATATTACATCTTAATTATGCAATTTGACAACTTAAAAGAAATAATATGATGCCATATAATGAATTACTAAAAATAATTTTTATTTTACCCTTTTTTTTAAATTCTGATTTTACCAGCACAATTAGCATTAAAATCTGTGTATATTAGCATTTTAAACTTCTAAATTACATTGAAAATACAAAAATGAACCGCTTTCAAATTCAATTTTGTAACCAACAGATTTTTTAAACTCAAAATACTGATTTACACACTTTTTAACTCTGATTGTTAAAGTAAAATGAAGTTAGAAAATTTTTCAAAACAAAAAGTTATGAATTTTTTAAAGATTTAAATGATTGCCATTTTGAAATTGTTGAATGGATTTTGCTGGGTAAGAAAATATGTCAATCTATAACCACACACACTGTAATGTTCATAAGCAAATCAAATAGAATTAAATAAAACTATAACACACTTAGGATAACATAACACACATAGGAAGCACAAGCTGCTCTCAACACTATACACAGTTCAAAAGACGGAATGAAATTGGACTGAATTTTTTCATTCCATTTCAGTCTAGAATAGTTAGCTGACTAAAGCCATACTGTCGGAAAAACCTTTTCTTAATAAAAGTATATAGTAGAGCGGAAAAATTAAGAAAAAAGGGCCAACTGCTTCATTTTATGTGGAATATGTGACAAGACACAGCCAACTATATTTAAGTATTCTAGTTGTTTTAATTAGGTTTTTGAAGCATAATTTAAAGGTATTAACAGGTAACTTACTTCATGTACTGTATTTTGAAAATTAAAAATAAACACACACACAACTTAATTTGCTAATAAGTTAAACCTGGTGGCCACCAAATTGCTCATTAAGGCAAGACTACCAACTTAAGTTTTTTAATGCGTCGTCTGCTCCGCTCCCTTTTGGTGGCCACCCAGCATAAATGTGTCACATATATTTTACATACTTTTGCAATGAGTATGTGGTACTCAGAGTTGAAGCAGGTTCTTCAAATTGAACAGTATCTTTCCAAGTATCCTTATGTTCATTTATATATTTCAAATCTTCCTCTACAGTAGTAATAGCCTGATTTGCACGTTCTACACATTAAAAAAAAAAAAAAATTATACGTTGTGTACATATAATTTTAAAAACAAGATTAATGTAATTCAGTTTTATATTTTATATGTTTAACAATAAAAATATTTTCTAGGCCCCTACAGAACATAAGTTGTTAGGGTCTACTTAACTTCAAATAATCCTCGGCACTACTTATAAAATTGAATAATCATGGTACATGACTATCATGCTGACTTCATGGAAGCAAATTTCCAAAAGTATTTTTTTTATCTTAACCTCTTTTTTAAAACTCTGATTTCACAATCTTTAACAGTACTAAAATTTGCATATATTAGCAATTTAAACTTTTAAACTATTTTTTTTTTAAGGCGAAAAGCACATTGAGGCTATTATCGCCTCCCTAAATGTAAGTGTGAATGTAAAATGTTAAAGTCATAAGTGTAGCGTTGTAAGTGTAAGTGTGTGTTAAACTCGGGTACCACCAGGGACATCTAAATCCTCTCAATAGGTGCAGGTAGTTTGCACCCCCTGCTACTAATTCATGATATAGCCTTAGAACTATTTATATTTTTGTTGTAAATACATTTAATTTTGTAGTATTTTTTGTAATATTTGTTTTAGTTAAGATACATGTTTAACAGCATTCAGGATAATTAAAAGACCCCATCAGATCAGTGGTCGGGTCAACACCACACCTGCAGCATGTACACTATGTATTGCAAACAATAAATGTTCAGAAATGTATGTTTTTTATATATGTTCAAGTGATATATAATATACAACTGTATTTAGAAATAATTAGCCCAAAAGATGCAGTCTGTATGCTATGAAACATGGAACTAAAATAAATATTACAAAAAAAGGTTACAACTGACTACAAAATAGTGTTTATTTTAAATTACAATGAAAATAAAAAACTAATCCTATGCCCTTGGAAACAAAATAGCAATTCAGCATTGTTTTGATGTTTGATTTAATGACATTTCTTGGACGGAGTGACAGTGACGTCTTCCATTGGGTTGACTGTTGCTTTGATTCTGGGTCGTAAACCCAACATCTTTTTTAAACCGAACAAACCACTTGTAAACTTGAGCTTTTCCCATAGTGTCATCTTTGTATGCTGTTTTCAACATTAAAACAGTTTCAGCGGCATTTTTACTGAGCAGAAAACAAAATTTTACAGCTGCACTTGTTCAATTAAACTTGCCATCAAAAGAAACAAAACAGCGCTAGCAAAAACAAGCACTGCACATGAACAGAACAAGCAAAGTTGATGACACAGGCAGCACTGACCTGGCAATGAGTTGCGCTATATATGCCTAGCGGCAGAAATGTATACTACAAAAGCTCCGACTACAGCACTGCAATTCCGGTTACTTTTGGGTACCCCTTGAATATATATTTATATACACACCACGATGACCACTTAAATAGTTCATTTTCCAGTGTAATTTGCTAATAATGCAGACCAAAGGCGACAAATCATCTTGATTATGAAAGGCTTCTTACATATGCCTACAATAAAACTAATGTATAGTTTGTGAGATCATTAAAACTTGTGCAAATGCAAAGAAAGTTACACTTTTTATATTTTATTCTAACCTATTAACTTATGAATTCTATGCAGCATCTGCTGATTTTTTTTTCTATGAAGAATTTCTTCCAATTCATTTTTCTTCGTAACTGCTTCTATTACATCACTCATTTTACCTGAAACTAAATAAATGATGCAAAAACATTACACAAACTATCACATACTATTATATTATTTCAAAAGGTTTGAATAAAGTTGTCAACATCCAAATAAAATGTACATCCACAGTTATGCAGGATTTCTTGAAAATCCTGGTTCTAGGGCTAAGAAAAAAAAACAAACCAAAAACATATTCAAATGAGGATTCATTCTTGTTTTACTCCCAAACAGTATGTTTCCAGTTTGATAGGCTACACTTTTTTAAATTATGAATATTTAATTTTTTTTAGGATAAACCAACAAACATTTGAATGAAAATCAATCATAAATCATCAGATTGTGATTATAGCCTTAAAGGCTACAACGAAGCAATGTATTTTTTTAAATGCTTTATGACAAAAAAGATGATTGAAAGTAAAAATTATTTTAAAAAAATAATAACTATAATCCCAACAGGTTAATGGAAACTAATTTTCAAAATTGTATTATGTTATAACAAAAAACTTTCCGTCCTTGAGTTTATTTAACCTTAGATTGCATGAGCCATTGTCCCAAAGATCTAGTCTATTATGTTTTGTTTGTACATTTTTTTTATGCCAAAAACCCTCCTTTACAAGTAGCAAAACTAGTTTTCAGTGTTCTGCGCCAAACTGGTTCTTTTTGAAGTTATTAGTTTGTGTCTTTTATAAATTTCAACATGTTAATGATATAAGAATAAACTATCCAAATGTTTACAGTGTTGCTTTTAATTTATTTATAAACCCATGTGAAAATCCAATTGTACTATTAACAAAGAAATTACTGTCTCTAAAATAATCCAGTAACAATATTGCTTTAAAGACCAGTATTAAAAGCAATTTATATCTACCAAATTCACAATAATTCTGGTTACTTTAGTAATATATATAATTCTTTTTTATATTAAATACCTTGACATTTACAACAATTGCTCAATAATTATATGAATATGTTTAATCAAAATTATTTTTTTATTAACAATTAATTTGTCTGTAAATATGCATTAGCAGAATTTACAACTATTTTCATTTTTTTCCAAAGCTTTATTTTATGCCTGTTTTGTAATAATACAAAATATAATAGTGAAATAAATACTAGAAGATCAAAAAAAAACTTTTATAACGTAACCATTACTGTGGCACAAAAATTCCTAACATTTTTTTCCTACGGAAACGCATCATTTAAAGCATATAATTAATAATACAGTAAAAAACGGTTTTTTAAACAAATATCTTAATAACAATACTATTTCATGAAATTACTAATCTTGAGTGAAATTTAATAATTTTGTAATGACTGTTCTAGTGGATATAAAACAGCCACTGCTTTTAAAAAAATGATGAATTATTTGCAAGCAAGTCCCATATTTGAACAGAAATTGAAATTTGACTAAATATCCTACAAAATGATTTTTTCCAATGCTGAACTGTAGGGGTGCATGTCAAGTTTCATGCCATCATTCTCTTTCAATTGTATTCCTATATGGATCTATTTCATAATCAATAAAAATAACCTAGTGGTTAACCATGAAATCATGCACACTCCATGTGATGTGGACAGCAATGATGTTATAAAAGTTCCATTTAAAATTGTAACCAATCATAAGAAAATTAATCTTCCATGGATGAATGAACAAAGAAAATAGCATCCTTCAATATTATTTAAGAGTTGATTAATTAACATTATTTACTGTATTATTCTTAGTAGAATAATAATGATATAACAAAAAAATAATAATTAATTTTCAAGTCTTGTTACAGCATAAATACCTTTTATTTGTTTCTTAGTTCAATAAAGTCTAATTTGAGGTTACAAAAACATTAAGACTGTCTACATAATTGGCTTTTTGGCACGTCTAAAAACAGCAAAACCAACAATATCAGGAAAGAACAACTTCATGTAAGTACAATTTCATTAAGTGATGTTCTTTATAAAATGAAATGTGTTTATTTATCAAGAAAAACATGTTTATTTAAATAGCTTTAGTTTAAAGTTAGAAGATTAGTTAACCTAACCTTTTAGACTATTTCAAAAAGAAAATTCCATTACCACTATAACTTTCTTCTTTCTTATCACTTAATTTACCATGAATATTATTTTTTTTCTTCATTAAGTCAACATGTGATAATTCTTGATGATTAACTCTTTTACCAGGATCTAACCTGAAATTTTTCACGTTCATCATGTTTTAAAATGAAAACGCACAAACTTCAAAAACCAAGAACCAAGATTGCCAGTTGATTACATATTCACTCCATCCATATTCCCGCAAAAAAATCAGTTATGCCAACCAATACCAACACTGTTTTCTGTTGGTATTTTTTCTGCATATATATATATATATATATATATATATATATATATATATATATATATATATATATATATATATATGCCTTCTTCATCTATAAAAGTTATGTTTTCTAATAATTGAACATAAAATCATCATTGAAAGAATTTATGAACTATCATAATAGAAATTATCTTGTTCCTTTGGCATTGTTCTATTATATAATAAGAGAAAAACTGTAGGTATAACCTGTGATATTTTTAGAGAAGGACCAGGAATATATATTCTGTACTTTTTGAAGTCACTGTAATGCTAATAATTTAGAAAAGCTAATATTTTGTATCATTTCAACGTTGATAGCAGTGCTACTAAAATATTTATATGTCGGAGACGACAGAGTGCAGAAGGTTTCAGAGATAACGGACAGTAAGTATTATTATTATTGTTGTGTGCGTATATGTATTTTGAGAAATGTGTTTAGTATGTTTGTTGGATAGGCTACTTTGGAATTATCATTTGTAGGTACCACTTATTATCATGCAAAGACTAGCTTTGTCTGATTGTGAATGATTTATTATACATTAACAGATTAATAGTATGTTGATAATGTTCATATTCGAACAACAGGCTAAGTACAAGAAACTAACTATTCATTTCGTAACTGAATGTAGAATTTCTTTTACGTTAAGAAATTGCGTGTCAACATAAAATTCATAACTATAGCATATAGTTTATTATACAATATTAAAATGATCTTATTTTCTAAAAAATAATAACAATAAGGTATTTCCTACGCCTATGTAGGTAACCTCTATTGAGAGAGAGCTGGTGTACTTTCTGACATTTTTTAACTAACACAAAAGATGTCTCTTCTGATTAAAAATATAACTTTTATTGCATGCAGTATCATACTAACAATTAAAAAGAACAATTTTCCTAATCTTAAGTCATTGCTGTTCATAGATAATCCAATCCAGGGACTTGATAGCAGGGGTCAGTCAGCTGTGTCTCTGAATTGCGAACCGTAAGGTTTTTAGTTATAGCCGTGATCGCCTCCATTGCTATCCCTTACCATTGCCCATCCCTAATCCTCATTAGTCTAACTAGCGTAAAGTATAGATGTTAAGAAAAAAAAATAGTGTTCACAAATAATTTTCTTTCTCTATCTTTCATAGTGCAGGATAGTAGACTAATTTCAGTATTTGCCATTTCCTGCCTCTTAATGATTTTTTAGTATTTTCTTCTTTAATTATATACATAGATTCAAACTAATGTAATTCGATGCAGGACCTTTAGTGTTCATGATTTTACTTGTATATGCATACACTAGGTTAGGTTAGCATGTATTTTTTTCTTAACCCTAGAAAGATAAACTGTTCAAAAGTTACATTAAAGCTAAACTATCGTAAAATTTACAATAGTTTAATTTAGTTACATAAAAAATTTTCTGAATATAAATTTAAACTTAAATTAATGCAATTATTTTAAATACGTCATTATAAACATTTTGTGTCAAATTTGAAAATTTAAAAGTCCTTAACGCAGTTGATACAGCACTTTTCGCGATACTCAGCGCAGATTGCCTTGTTGCAGTTGCAGCAGTAGACCGTTGTAATCCTCCTCTTGACGGATGGGCAAATCCCACAAATTGTTCATGGTAGGTTTTGAGGGAGGTCGTGGGCCCTGCCTGGCACCGGAACTTTTAACAAATCGGCAAAAGATTGCCAGAGTTTGCGGGTCAAATTTGGGTACTGAAACTGCTGTTGAAGCCATGGCTCAATAGGATTGTGGTGTATTTGCATAGCAAATTTGATCATATACCACATGATCTACTTCATCGCCTGATCCGGAATCGTCAGATTTACAATCACTTTCACTCTGTTGCAGGTATTCTAAAATCTCAATGTCAGTACACTTCCGACTCATTTTTACTATTTATTATTTATTACTAAAACTACTTATTTATTACTAAACCGACTTATTTATTACTAAAATTACTCATAAGAACAAAATATTATCACTTTTCATTCAATAATAAACTAATATAAAAGAAATGAATATGTAAGAAATCCAAACGTTATAGCTAAACTATCGTAAAATTTACGATCGATTGATAGCAGAGGACAACTTGCACAGGAGCACGACAAACACTAAATGATAAGGCGACCCAAGTAAAGCATGGAACTGGTTGGGCAAGTCCATTGTCTTAGGTAAAGGGGGGTAAATTAAACAAAAACAAAACGCCCTCGTAATTTTTACGATAGTTTAGCTTTCTAGGGTTAAAAGAATATTTTATTGCCTGTGTAAGAAATAACATGGGAAATACTGTTTGTCCATATAAGAGATAATAAGAGCACTATTTGCTTAATCTTTTTCTTCTGAACATGCAGTCTGTATTTTTCAGAAATAGTTAAAAATATTTTCAGTCTGTGTAGATAGGAAATTATTTGTTCTCATAAATGTGATTGAGGTCGGTAAATACATTTTTTAATTGTTAATTTGAAGGTTTTTAATCTAGTTATTATAAGTTTTATAATTAAAAACAGTTTTAATACACTAATGAACTTTATTACTCATTACCAGTTTCAAGCTTTAATGGTCATTTACAAGTGATACACCAAGAATATTTAATGAGTATATCACTCACAGATGACCTGTAAAGGTTGAAACTGGTAGCAATACTGTTTGGCGGATTAAAACTGTGTTTTTATTTATAAACCTTAAGGTTGAATTCACATTTCAGAATAATTATTATGGGTCCAAACTACCAACATGACATTTACATAGATTTCTATCAATCCTTTTCAAAAATAATTAACTATGATACCTTTATTTTCTTATTTACATATTGACTTTGTAAGTAATTTTTAAAACAGTTTACACCATTGTTTTAGGAACATCATGGACTATACACCTGCCTTAATTAATATTAAAAAAGAGAATGATTTAGAAACAGAACAAGAAGAAGACATTCATTTTGAGTTTATAAAAATGGAAGAGAACTTACAAAATAATGATTTTATTAAAACGGAAGAAAACGAAGCAATGTTAGTTGAAGATGAGTTGAAGATAATCAAAAAAGAAAAAGAAGAAAATCAAAGCGAGCTCAAGGAATTTTCCCATGTAGACCTGGATGAAGACGTAGAAGAATGGTAAATTAGGTTTATAAGTACAGTAGCTTAAAAAATCTAATGTAACATATTATAAGTACAGACCACAGCAATCCAAACACCAGTCTAGTCCAAACAGCTTTCAGTATGGTACCAGTAAGCCAGTGATATTGTAGCATATATTATATCTTACCTTATTCCTAGTGGTAGTGTAGCTTATGTTTTATGGCTCGTGATTAAAAGGGTAAGTCCTTAGAAACTGTCATAGGAAGCTTTGATTCTTAATTCTCGTAAAATTGTGGAACAAGACCTCTCAAAGAAACTTTGACAAAACTTTAGACTTTTACCGAACACCTAAAGAATGAAAACAAATCAGATGCTTCTGTTATCGGCTACCTGAACTTTTAATTTTCTCCAAACTGTTTGTAACCAGACTGAACAAAATATAATGAAAGACATAACCGAGTGGGTGAACAAAGATAGAAGCACAGTAAGATGAACCCCTGATCAAAAGTAGTTTCAGTGTTTACTGTGCTAACGTTTGCCATGATTACATAAATTGCTTCCATTGTGTTTTGAACATTTAAAAAAAATATATATATTTTTCTAGAAAATATAAGATTTAGTATTTCACACAAAAATTTTCTTAGTGTGCACTGTACAAGACTATTCTTGTTTAAATAAACCCCACCAAAGTTTTAGATTTTCTAGAAAGTTTTCTCATAGATGCTTCGTCATAGAAAACCATCAATAAATAAGGTAATGGAAAACCATCAACTGTTTATTAAAATAATGGAACAAAACTTATTTTACAACATAGTCATCTCTCAAATTCAGATATTTGTTACAACGTTTCATCACTGTCCTATGCCTTCTCTATAGTCAGCTGCTGCCTAGTTGTCACTAACAGTCTCTTTCAAGTCATTATCACTTCCAAAGTGGTTTCCAGTCAAAAAATCCTTCAGTTTGGGGAAAAGTGGTAATTACTGGGGGGCTAAGTCTGGGCTATAAGGCGGAAGTTCCCACTTAAACTGCTGAAACAAGTTCATCATCATCATAGCATCTTGTGGACGTGTGTAATTATGGAGATTTCTCTCTCTCGTGCGCTCTCGCTTCCCTCTCCCCCTTCCTCCCCCTCTCGCTCTCTCTCTCCCTCCCTCCCCCTCTCGCTCTCTCCCTCCCTCCCTCCCTCTGTGTGTGTGTGTCGTGCGTACGCATGCATAATACAATATGTAAAAATATTGTAACATTTACAGTACACAAACATGTATATATGTAATATATATACATACATAAATATAATTTAACTTTTTATTTTGTTCTTTTGCACAGGACTGATGTCTCACTACATGAATCCGACCCGTTAGCCATATCCTCTGCTACAGACAATGTAAGTTTTATATTTAGTTTTAGATTAAATAACCTTTTAGGCTGTAGAATAATTTGTACGACTTCATGCATCCTTTTGTTTACAAGATCTAAGCCAATTTGCTTTAACTATTTTTTGCGCCCTTTGCCCTCCACCACTTTTTTCTAGGGAAAATTGTTTTTTCAAGATATATTGGTTCAGTTTTGCGTAATTTAATTAATGCACAGATATGCTTCGAGGTTATTGAATATTTTGAGTAACAACTCTTTTTTTATAATAAAATCTATGTTTAAAAATAATTTAAGAGACCTTTTCACCCAATTCATTCTGTATCCATAAGTAATAACTTATGATTGGAACTCAGGCGTTCATAAAACAATCATTAATAAAAAAAAAAAAAAAAAAAAAAATTAGGGCATGTATTGTGCACACCAACATTATATTGCCCCAGAGAGGACACATATAAGTTGTAAACACATACTTCTCACAGTTTACATCTTTGGGATCTAACCTTTTAATCAGTATCATCGTTTATTTATGACCACTTACGAGGTGTATATTTAGATGTATACAATATTAAGATTTATAGCTTGATTCAGTATACCAAATTATAAAAAGAGTTAAGAGAAAACGGACACTGGCATATTTTTCCTGGTTTATTTCCTCTCTTTATTTACTTAATTCTTTTAAATATATATATATATATATATATATATATATATATATATATATATATATATAGATTTGCCATTCCTTAAACATTGCCTCTTTATACATGTCATTTATTAGGATATGCCTCCAGAGCGACAATTTGCCTCCGCTTGAGTTTTGACCTCCACGGAGGCAAGAAATCAGGTTCACAGAACGCAAGAAATATTTGGGTTTAGAAAACTGTGTGTTGTCTTATAAGCGGCCATGTTGGAATGCATTAGATTCATTGCAAACTTTGAAAAAATATGAAATATTAAGTACTGTGTTGAAACGTTTCTAATATGTTGAAATGCGAGCTGAGTGACATATTAATACGATACTTTATTGTATATGAATGCGTCTTCAAATTCAATTTTTCCTGTGAAAAATGCAAAGTGAACTGCTTTCTCCTAGGTTGAGGTTATGCCAATGTTGATAACCATAATGTATTTTGTTCATTTGTGTCTGGATTTTCTATTACAAAAAGTAGTTCAATGAAGAATTGAGATGTAGAAACAAATACAAGTTTTGAAATATATTGACAAAATATTGTTCTGAACCAAAATTCTGTTGGATTGAAGAAAACAGGACTGGAAGAAGGTTAGTAAACCCATGAGTGTGTTACTATAATTTTAAGATTTCACATTATTTATAACTTAGAATATTAACAATTATTGTACATGACAAATAGTTGGAGGACCAACAATCACTTTTATAATAATTACTATATTAATAATAGTAAACTGAAACTAATGTATTAGTAATAAATTTTTACATATCACTAAGATATCAGTTTATTTTTAATATTAAAGTAGGCTACTTGGTTTGTAACATTGGTAGATCTAGTAATATTTTGCAAATATCTAAATAATATGTCTATGTCTACTTACAGACCAAAGAAAACTTACAACTAAGCATTATAGTCTAAATATATTTTTTTCTTATACCTACTACTGTAATGGGGTGAGGTTAGTCTAAAGTAGGTTTTTATGTGAAAATGAGAATATATTTACAGAAAAGTATAAAATATTCCTAAAGCTAACAGTTACAACTTATAAACTATATTAAGCTCTGTAAGGACATAACATACTTTCTTCTCTTATTTATATGATGGAGAAAAGATAAGTTATTTGTGTATTTAATATGCCTCAGGTGTAATATAATTACAATATTTTTATAAAAATTAAGTAGGCCTAATATTAACCCACACAACATTTATTAAGTAACGATTTTATACAATTTTTAACAGAAAAATTTTGCGACATTATTATTACATTTTTACATTACATTGAGCATGGAGGATTTACTTTGCAAATTAGTCAGTAATTAATTCAATGCAAATTTTTGAAGTAACAAGATGATAGGTTCTAACTAATTGTGAAGTTACAGTTGTTTTTAAGTCTAAAATATAGCAATATTTGTAGAATTCACAAGAATAATTTAATGTTGCTACCAGCATGTTATTGTTCAATATAAGCTAAAGGCAGTCAATTTTAAAACAAAATATAGTTTTTATATAAAATGATGATTACTTATTATATTAGGCCTAACTATTTTTAATTTCAAATCTATATTTCACACAAACCCATATTAGACTAGTTAGGTTCATTTTTGTCTTTCATTCATTTGCATAAAATGACATTTTGGATTTTTACATATAGACCTATACATTTAATTAAATTAAGTGTTTTGGCAAAAGAACATTCAAAAGTCAGCTGAGGGATAAGTATTAAATACAAATTTATAAAAAGTTAATATGGTTTAAAATGGCTAATGAATAAACTAATCCCAGGCTTACGAAATTGAGGCTATGTCCTTCTTTCATAAAGAACTAGATAAACTTTAATGACTTCTACAAATTCAGTATAAAATCAAAGTTTGTAACAACACTATAGTTTTATTTAGTTTTGCTTTGACATTTTCTAGGCTAATAATAAATCTATTATATAGGTTACAATACATTATAAGTAAAATGTGTACATTAATATAAAAATTTAACAGTTTGGATTGTAATTACCTCTCGGGTATGTCTGACTTTTGAACTTTTGCAAAAATTATGATTTTACTATTTTTTTCCTTTTATTATATGCTTTGTCATTTCATTGAGAGATATTAACCCATGGAAGATTAACTTTATTATGATAAATTATGACTTTTAGTAATTTGTTACAAATCTATATTCTGAGCGTCCATTTTTACTGTATGCTATGATACTACTAACAACAAAGATTAGTATGTTTAAGGAATATAAGTTATATATTTAATAAATGAGTTAACACCCAACAGCTAAGTTGAGTTAGGTTACCAAGTTCTTTTTTTAAGAAAAAAATTATATTCTTTTGATTAGTAATAACATGCGTTTCATTAAACACCCAACAGTGAGTCAAGTTAGGTTAAACACGCAACAGCTAAGTCGAGTTAGGTTATCAAGTTCTTTTAAAAAAAAAAAAAATATGTATTCTTTTAATTATGAAAATACACTTTAATTTTAACAGTTTGGATTGTAATTGGCTCTCGGGTATGTCTGACTTTTGAACTTTTGCAAAAATTGTGATTTTACTATTTTTTTGCTTTTATTATATGCTCTGTCATTTCGTTGAGAGATATTAACCCATGGAAGATTAACTTTATTATGATAAATTATGATTTTTAGTGATTTGTTACAAATCTATATTCCGATGTCCATTTTTACTATATGCTGTGATACTACTAACAACAAAGATTAATACGTTTAAGGAATATAAGTTATATACGTAATAAATGAGTTAACACCCAACAGCTAAGTTGAGTTAGGTTACCAAGTTCTTTTTAAGAAAAAAATTATATTCTTTTGATTAGTAATAACATCGTGTTTCATTAAACACCCAACAGTGAGTCAAGTTAGGTTAAACACGCAACAGCTAAGTCGAGTTAGGTTATCAAGTTCTTTTTTTAAAAATAATATGTATTCTTTTAATTATGAAAATACACTATAATTTTAACAGTTTGGATTGTAATTGGCTCTAAAGTATGTCTGACTTTTCAGAACTTTTGCAAAAATTGTGATTTTACTATTTTTTGCTTTTATTATATGCTCTGTCATTTCGTTGAGAGATATTAACCCATGGAAGATTAACTTTATTATGATAAATTATGATTTTTAGTGATTTGTTACAAATCTATATTCCGGCGTCCATTTTTACTATATGCTGTGATACTACTAACAACAAAGATTAGTATGTTTAAGGAATATAAGTTATATACGTAATAAATGAGTTAACACCCAACAGCTAAGCTGAGTTAGGTTACCAAGTTCTTTTTTTAAGAAAAAAATTATATTCTTTTGATTAGTAATAACATGCGTTTCATTAAACACCCAAAAGTGAGTCAAGTTAGGTTAAGCAACAGCTAAGTAGAGTTAGGTTATCAAGTTCTTTTTAAAAAAAAAAAAAAATGTATTCTTTTAATTATGAAAATACACTTATCGTTATTATGAAACATTTATCGGTTTTACCATTAAAAGCATGTTACCTACTTTGAACAGTAGTCATTTTGAGGTTATGTTGGTAACTTTTATTGTAAATTCACTTTTTGTAAATTCTACTTGTTTCTTTATTTTTATATTTTTGATAAATTAATATTGGTCCCAATAACTCAGTTTTACCATCTCTTGTTTATTGGATTGTTTGCTTGTTAATTAATTGAGGATTATTGTATTCCTTAACAGGTTCGGAATATTGTAAACCAGTTTTCCAGTATATTTTATAATTCCACAAGGAGAATACCACTTGATATAGTTCACAAGTAACTAGCATTAAGAAAATGTATATTAATTTTTGTTACATATACATATACACGTCCTACAATAATTAATAATGTTTGTTTACATGTTGCCTTTTTAGTTTATTGCTGTAGGTAGCCTAATCAAAAATTACAATTGGTAAATGAAAGACCACACAAAATTGGCCTTCATGAAATTATGACCATGTGATTGGAATACAAGTTTTTTTCAAAAATGTCAAGGCATTTGTATAAATTATCATTTGATGGACTATCATGATATTAGGCTAGGCTATATAGAAAATATATTTTTCAGCGAGTTATTTTTTTTAAGAGAAATATATGTGTTGCAGGTTAAACTTGAGAAACCTTTCAACTACAAGTTTTAAATTACAGTAATCATCACCTAGCCAAAGATATTTTGGATTTGAACATTTTGATTTTATCAAATCGAATATGTGCCTATTTCATCAGTGAAAAGAATAAACAACTCAGTAAGTACAACTTTGTTCACCTCAGCCTTAAATAATATCAAGTTTAATAATTTTTATACTTACACAGTTAATCAGATTTCACTCTAGGTAAAACTTGTAGTAAAGTGTTAAGCGTATGTGTGTTTTAAGTTAAATCAGAAAAAACACTTATAGCCTCTTGTATATATTTTGAAATCTGCATTAAATGTAGTGCTGTTCTCCTATTTTGTAGTTTTAAAGTTATATATTTTGTTGCTTGAAATTGAGGTGAATATTTATATTGTTGAGAAAAAAATTTTAGCATTACTAATTTATTTGATCAGCAGTTTTATTATAAAAATAGAACATTAGCTATCAGTTTGATACAAAAGTACAAATAGTTATCAGTCTATATACTACTGCAAAGTGTAACTATTTTAGTTAAGTAATTAAAATTAGAGGTAATAGCTTTGTATAGTTATAATATATATTTTTTTCTAGGATCAGTCTTCAGTCATTGAGAAATTGGTTTGTCATGGACAACATGCAAATACTGGAAGCTTATAACAGAAGAAACTCCTGAACGTCTATTGATTGTGCTAAAATGATATATAAAATATTCTACTGATTGATTATATGAATGATATATATAAATACTGATTGTATGTTACAAATAAACCGTATGGGCTATTCTTAAGAAAGATGATTTTCCTTGTGCTTTTACATTCATAATTATACCAACATCCAGCCATAGCCTACACTAAAAAAAAAAAAAACTAACAGGCCTAAACATTAGTCTTCTTAACATATCTTAGAAACATTTTTAACAAAAAGTTTGAAGTATTTTTTTCTACAGAAAAGCTTATTTTATAATTATAAAGAAGTAATATTTTCATTTTTGTTTTGCATTTCTAAAATTTTTTGGTTTTAAAAACTGGTAAAAGCAAGAAATAGCTGGAAAACTGGTTATTACAGTGCTTCAATCTTAAAGTTTTTATGACTAAAAGAAATAATTTTAGAAAAAACTATAATAATGTAAAATAAAGTAACCTAATATATCTTACACAGTATTTATTAAACCCATTTATGCCCACTTTCATCCATTCGTATTGGGCTAGCAGCGACACATGTTGATTTTATAATTGTATGACACACTCTAACCTTACCAGATCCCTTCACCTTGGTAAAATACTTATGTACAGTTTTGTCTGATGAAAATAATGCTTAAAAATTAGGTATTTATAATGGATCACCACATATCATGATACCTCATACATATTGATCATACATATATCATCAAAAATCACACATATTGATGTATGATTATACTACATTTTTGTTGTATTTCATATTGTATGACAAAATTAAGTAATATAAACATGTGGTACATTTTTTTAATTTATGATTTTATGCAATTTTAATGAACTTCATACATTAAGGCGTTATATTATCATTTACATTGCATGCATGAACAATTTATTATGTGAACTTTTTAATAATAAACTGACCCAGACTCTTGAAAGTAGTCTGTAGTCAGTAAACTGGCATGAACTCCAAATATGATCACAGTGGGCAATAAAATAAGGTTAGTAAGCTTCACACATCCCCATAGTTCAGGTTTTCAATTGTTTGATTATTTCTTCAATCGGGCAAAAAATTGATAAGGATTTTTATTGATATGCTTTAAAACATATACTTAAATGTAAGCCTAAATATTTATTTAAATATACATGAATTTAGCATTTTAGGATAAAAAATTGGTGGTGAACCATTTATTTTATATTAACCAAATACTATAGAATTATTTAAAGTATCAGTAAGTGAATACTATGAAATTTAGTGGCAGTAAATTTTGAAAAAAAAACTTTTATTTGCAAACCTTTTAATTACATTTAAACCTTAGATATAGCTTAGGTTAACAGGGATTGCAGCTGCAGATATACCAGTAGGCCTACTTCAAAAGTCTCCATTAGTAGTAGATTATTCTTTTAGTTTGCTTTATTATGAAGTATCAAGGTTTTAAATTTTCGCTCCTGTACCCATACACGTCAGGACATTTGACATTAAAAATAAGATTTCTAATCTAATTAAAAATAAATAAAATTTCTGTTATATGTGGTTATTTACTATTCTATCGTCATATTTACTTTGAATTATCAATACTTGGGTTTTATGAGAACACAGTCTATGAAAACTAGGCAGTTTAAAATCATTTAAGATTACTATCTCCTGCAAAAGTGGAGTTTTCCCATTGAATTGTACTGCACCATTAACCACCTGCAAGGTGCATTTTCTACACTTGTTTTTGTTTACAGGGTGGAAGACATTTACGACTTATGACAGTATTGCACTTTCACATGTTATTCTGTTTTGAGGATGTAATAACAATAGTACACACTTATTCATAAGTACTTAACACTGCTTTTGTTCTGGTTACAATCACACTATCTTAGGTACTTCATTAAAAGCAACAGTAAGTGATAAAACCTTGTATCAATTCCAGGTACATTATTGATTATATATATTTTTACCATACCATGTTACAAATTATAGTCATGAAACCATTCACAGCACCCTACAGATGTTAACCTAGGTGGTAATTGTAATATACTAACACACCAACCTTTCTGGCATTTTTTGAACAAAGTAGCTTGCGTAAATATATGTATTAAATAAGTTTAAGTAGCAATAGTGGTCACTAGACAGCATGTTTATTGCTACAGTAAATAATTTGTGATATAAAAAAATTATATCAAGGCAGGCATATTATAATTTTTTATGGGTTATGCTAATCCAAAGCGGCATACTGCAGCTGTTAGGTTAGATTAGATTTCATATCGAAATGGTGCTAGACTATAATATTTCTGCTTCTTCTTTGTTGTTCATTACTCTTTTAACCATTTTCCAAGGGAATCATGACCTCGTGTAACTTTTTGAGCAGGCTATTATGAGTTGTACTGCCTATCGCACCAAGGTTAAATGACATCGAAAACAAAAAGACAGCAATATTTCTTTCCTATGTTTGTTGGTTTTATTTTTTTATTAGCACAACATCAAAATTCTATATAAAAACACTTGAGGTGATATTTTGGTACTTAGATTAAAAACTTGATGAGCAAATCGAAATCAATATTTAATACTTGTCCGTTAAATTTTCTCATACTTAGCTTATGATAAAACTTGAACTTAGTTGTTTAAATTTGTATTACCAAAGACATTAAAATTTTTAATGTATATTTGTACCTTTTATATATAGCACCTGTATGTATTTGGCTATGTAGGCTAATCACAATAGGCTATATTGTGATTTTATAGCTAAATAGCTTACAGAACTAAAATTTGGCCCAAAATATTTTAATCATATTTTTTGTATTATTATTATGCAAATCAGTTTATTAAAAATCAATTCCCAAGACCAAATGAAAAACATTTTATTGTTTTGGAAGTACAGTACTTCCCTCTAAAGTACAAAATTTAAGTAGCCTAAAAAAGTGGCATGCGTGAAAATAAACTTTAGGCAAAACTTAGATCTACAGTCAAATTAGTGATTTAATACATATGTATATGTATTACTTTTATATAAAAGTAGAAGTGAAAGAAAAGGTAGGTTTTGTAATATCAACTACAACTCTAACCTGTTTGAACTGTCAAACCAAAATTATGAAAAAGTACAAGAGCCACAAGTTTCGCCATATCTAATGAATACAACAATAAATCTCAAAGAAAGAACAATTTAATTGGTTTTATGTGTAGAGAAATAGAACTTTATAGTTTCGGTATATTTGTAGGTGATAAAACTTTAGAAACATAAAACATAACCTCAACTATATACATATACAGGACTTCAGTAGTGTTCAGTTTGGTAAAAGGTTTAGACTGGAGGCAAGGTCTAATGGTATATATCTGCAAAGTTAGACATCAATTATATTTAACGACATCCGGAGGCAACAATCTATGTTTGACAAACAAATGTTTTATGCTAACCTTACATCTTGCCACCGGGAGGCAATATTTGATTAATTACATAACAAAAATTGTATTATACATTAGAGCATATTGGAATAAATGTCTTGAATCTGTTATTTTGAACATATACTCAAATGGGATGACACATATATCTTTACAATTAGCTGAGATATAAGGCTGTGAATGTGGAGGTAATATCTAAGGATTACGGACATGGAGGCATATTCTAATGAATGATATATATATATATATATATATATATATATATATATATATAATTTGCTTCACAAACTTATCTTTACATAAATCTGATGAACAAATTTTCACAATGTAGGTTAATACTAAATACCACTCGACATTTCTGTGCTCAGTAACCACATTTCTTTGAGAATATATTCATTGCAATTCATGTTTTGTTAGAGTATTTATAGACTAAATTTGAAGAAAATGTCGTTCGAATTTTTTTTAACTGAAAAAGAATCACATGACATTAGTTAATTCTTATAATCTCTAGTGATTGCAGATGCATGCATTACACACACACACACACACTTTTTAGTTCTAATCGCAGTTACTTCAATTTTTTTCCTTACCGTTAATGCTGATCCCGCATCCTCATTTTTCTAACTGGCATAAAAATGAATATGTTGAACGTTAAGCTCATTAAAATTTCAAATACTAGAGTACTAAAACACACACATATGTGGGTGTTTTAGTATTCTAGTATATATATATATATATGTGTGTGTGTGTGTGAGAGAGAGAGAGAGAGAGGGGGGGGAGAGCACACACACACAGACACACAGGCAGGGAAGAGGGGAGAAAGAGAGACACAAAAAAGACAGACATAGGGACTGACAGACAGAGAGATATAATTAAAAACATTTATATCTGAAAATTGATATGTTCATCAAATCTTCTAATCAGTACTTTCATTCTACAATGAAACTGACTAATCATCTTAACAGAACAGATAATCAAATTGATGGATATCATAAAAACCTTAACAACCAACTTCATCCACAAGTGACAAAAATTGTATATTTACAAACTGGAAATACATAATGTGTATACATGTATAATGTGCAGTTTATTATATTTTATTTATTTATTATTTTTATTGTAGTTTAAGGTCTTTACTTCATGTTAATTAGGCTAATGAACATTATGTAACTGATAAAAAACGGTAGTAACTACATGTAAAAATCCAGCAGTACTATTTAAATTAAGAACAGTACTATCGATCCTTAAAATTATGTCCTAATGTCCTACAGTAATCGCTGATTATTGTGATCACATTTGGAATTGCATGTTTGAAACGTAATAAGTGATGATCATATTGAGTGTTAGATTTGGAAATGTGACACACGCTGGGTTGGTAATTTTTCTTACATTCTGAATTATTGTAGCTACAGTTAAAAACAGTACAATAGGGTATAAGTAGTTTACATAAAAGTGTGATACAGTACGTACTAAAAGTTATCCTACCACGAATGTTATTAACATTTACAGAGAACTTATTTTTGTAATTTACAAATGGAATCTGGCCTTGCGGTTTGATTAGCAACTGATCGGATTAACCAATGACTAATGGATAAACAGTTTGTCAGCCATAATAATTTACATAATAAATGTTGACCAAGCAAGTAAATGTTAGCAACTGTAATTACTCTCCTTTCTGAGTTTAGGCAGACAACTGTTTGTTAAGCTGTCAGCTGTTTAACAGCTGTTAGCTTAACCAATGCTTTTTGTATACAATGAGAGAAATTTTGAGATATTGTGAACCATGTTGTTTCTAATACGACCATTTATCTACATGCACTTTAAACAGGGAATACTGTAGCTTATTGTTTCTTTCTTTTATTACAGGAAGTAAAGGTATTGGCAGTAAAAGATGAAAATGCAGACAAAATTATAAGAGAAACCACTGACAGCATATCAGAGGGTAAGGTATATTACGTAGCAGTGTTTATGAGTTCTTCAGTGTAACTTGTCATAAATTCTATGTGCACAAACATTAATACTTGTCACAGTTGATTTACTATTCACAGGACACAATAATTTATTTGCTCCTTTCTTAGTTTTCTTTCGTAGCCAACTACACATATAAAGGATCCTTTTTCAGCTTCTTCCATAAGAAGTAGTTTGACGTTCAATATCTTCATCAGCGTTTCATTTGCAAGTCAATCAGGCTTTTTCTTCAGATATATATATGACTGAACGGGCTTTCCTGTTACAAGTTCTTCAGTCACTTTTAACCTGAGTTGTTTTTGTTTTGTCAGGGTTATTTCAAATTTTGGTTGAAGACCTTTGTGCAAAACGTAGATGTTAATTGTGGCAACTAAATCATTAAAAGAAAAACTTCATGTACCACTTCTTTACATGCTGCATAAAATGGTAATTTGAAATGCATCGTTTGGCTCTGTCCATACTTCCCATACTTTTTTGTGTAATGAATCGTATTGGGCTTCATGGCAGGTGATTGATTTGGGGCGAGTTAACCACACCAGGGGTCACATTGTGTCTATTTTCCTTATGTTTTTTTACGATTACCATAACAGGTCTTTTGTTCTTCCAAAACAAAACTGCAGTATCCCATTTCATGTGGGATTTTAGGGGGATGGTTAGCTTGGGACATCCCCTGCCATCTGAAACTTCTCTTCTGTCATGCAAGGTGCAGTTTTGATCCGATTTTATACAAAAATTTTAATCCAATAATTGTAACAGCTTTTGCAAGTTCGTTACTGAACAAAATACAGTTTCAAAATGGCAGCCATTTTAAATCTTAACTAATTTGTAATTTTTTAATCTTACATTTTTGAAAATCTGGTTTCACCTTCGAAACCAGCATTAAAATCTGCATAAATTAGGTTTTTAATTTTCAGTTTGTATTTAGAAAGTTTAATTTGCTAATTTATGCTGATTTGATTCAACGAAAATCAATTTTGGAAATAGCTTCAATAAGTTTGTTACACAAAAAAATTCGTTCAAACATTTTAAAACAGTTACATTCCAAATTTAAAAAAAACATTACTTTTGTTTTATTTTTTTAATTTGATTTAATATTGTAATCAGTGCTAATATCTATTTAAATTAGCATTTTTATTTAGTCAGCTTTTCAATAAAGTGTAGATCAGATTTTCATTTTCATTTTGAGGTATTTTTCATTTTAAAATTTGACACATACTTTTGTCTCCTTTCAGATTTGCAACAACATAGGAAAAATATACAAAACCAGAAGTTCATGGATTCTTCTGCACAATCTGAAAAAACCACCCTACAAATGCACTCTGGAATAAAACCACTCCACTGTATAAAATGTAATTATTCTTGCAATCAATCAAATATACTTGAACTACACATGAAAGTGCACACTGAAGAAAAACCTTTCACATGTACATTATGTGAGTATTCTAGTACACAATTAAGTACTTTTAAACAGCATATAAGAGTGCACACTAGAGAAAAACCTTTCAAATGTACAGTATGTGATTATTCTAGTGCCCAGTCAAGTACTATTAAACTGCATATGAGAGTGCACACTGGAGAAAAACCTTTCAAATGTACAGTATGCGATTATTCCAGTGCTCAATCAAGTACTTTTAAACAGCATATGAGATTACACACTGGAGAAAAACCTTTCAAATGTACAGTATGCGATTATTCTAGTGCTCATTCAAATTCACTTAAATATCACATGACAACGCACACTTCAGAAAAACCTTTTAATTGTACATTATGTGATTACTCTAGTGCTTATTCAAATTCACTTAAATATCACATGACAACGCACAGTGGAGAAAAACCTTACAAATGTACAGTATGTGATTTTTCTTCTGCAAAGTCAAGTCATCTTAAACAACATATGAAAATACACACTGGAGAAAAAACTTTTAAATGTTCATTATGTGAATATTCTAGTGCTCATTCAAGTTCACTAAAACATCACATGACGGTGCATACTGGAGAAAAACCTTTTAAATGTTCAGTATGTGATTATTCTAGTGTACAGTTAGGTCATCTTAAACAACATGTGACAATACACACTGGAGAAAAACCTTTCAAATGTACAGTATGTGATTATTCTTGCGTTCAGTCAAATAGTCTTAGGCGGCATATGAGAGTGCACACTGGAGAAAAACCTTTCAAGTGTACTTTGTGTGATTATTCTAGTGCTCAATCAAGCACTTTTAATGGGCATATGAGATCGCACACTGGAGAAAAACCTTTCAAGTGTACAGTATGTGATTATTGTAGTGCTTCTTCGTATTCACTTAAACTGCATATGAGAGTGCACACTGGAGAAAAACCTTTCAAGTGTACATTATGTGATTATTCTAGTGCTCAATCAAGCACTTTTACTTTGCATATGAGATTGCACACCGGAGAAAAACCTTTCAAGTGTATAGTATGTGGTTATTCTTGTGCAAAGTCAAGTAATCTTAAACAACATATGCAAGTACACACTGGAGAAAAGCCTTTCAAGTGTACAGTATGTGATTATTCTAGTGCTTATTCAGGTTCACTTAAACAGCATATGAGAATACATAGTGGAGAAAAACCTTTCACATGTACAGTATGTGATTATTCTAGTGCAAAATTAAGTACTCTTAAACAGCATATGAGAGTGCATGCTACATAACAATCTTATCAAATGTATTAATAAATGATGTATTTTTTTAAAAAAAGGCACTGTGATAGTTTCCTTGGTGAGAAATATTTACTGTTTTTTTTTACATATTTCCTGCTGAACTGTTAACATCATTTTTTTCTGAACTCAGCCATAAGATTTTTTACTATTTTTTTGTTTCTCATAGTCACACAAAAAAACTGTGATCAGTAATATATGAGGCTGTTCAGAAAGTAGCAGATGTTTTGGCATATCGTGACAGTGGGCTGGGCTACCATCTTGATGTCACTATGTTCCTACACTCAGTATACATCCAGCTGTGGTAGCTTGAGGTCTGTATCACTCTTCCTTTGCTCTCTATAACTTGGTAAAATGTGCATTGCAATAGAAAATCCTGCCACGTGTGTTCTGTGATTACGTTTTTGTTGGCAAAAAAGCACAAACCTATTGAAATGTATTGCTAACTTTGCGATGTATATGGACAAGGTATAATAAGTGAAAGCAGAATTATGCATTGATTTTTAAAATGGCCATACCAATGTTCATGATGAGGACCGCTGTGGTAGGCCTAGCATTGTGACTGATGAACTGGTGGCAAAAATAGATGACAAAATTCATGAAAATTGCCGTTTCACGGTTAAGGAACTCTGCACTTTTCCCCCAAATTTCACAGGGTTTGCTGTATGAAATTGTAAAAAAGCTAGGTGGGTTCCAAAAATCCTAATGGAAGATCACAAAAAACAGAGAATGGCTACAGCACTAACTTTCCTCGAAGATTAACAACAATTAACTCGGAGAGGTATTGTGAAACATTAAAAAAGTTAAGACGCTCGGTGCAAAACAAACGTCGAGGAAAACTTAGCGAAAAAGTTTTATTTTTTCATAACTCACATCCACTCATACCAGAGAGATTTGGGATGGGAGGTATTCAATCATCCACCATACAGTCCAGATTTGGTGTCGGCGATTACCACTTCTTCCCAGCAATGAAGACATGGCTCACTAAATAATGCTTCGATATGCACAGAACTTAATGCCGGTGTAAACCAGTGGTTGAAACTGCAGGCATCAGATTTCTAGACAGTATTGAAAATCTTGTTCCACAGTATAATAAGTGCCTTAATTTAAACAGTGATTATGTAGAAAAATAGCTTAAGAGTATATCTTTCAAATGTACACAATAAAATTTTGTTTTATTCATTTTGAAATTTTTAATTTTAAAACGTCTGTTACTTTTTAAACAACCCTCGTGTGTGTGTGTGTGTGTATTGATTATAACTATTCCTAATCCTCAGTAGAAAATATGTTAAAAATGCAGTGTAGCCTGGTCTGCCTTTTCCGATGTTTTTTTTACTGAAACACTTCAGTACATGCCCAAAAGTATTAATTCAAAATATAAAAGCGCAGAAACCACGAGAAGTACGATAAAAAACGAAAATAAAAGTAATCAACATAACCTCAAATTGCTACTGTGCGAAAGTCGCTAACGTGTTGTAGATCGGTAAAACGCTAAAAATACGTAAATTGTGATAAAAAACTTTTTTTTTAAAGAAAAATCTCATAACCTAACTGACTCGGTTGTTCGGACTAACACGGTAATGCGTGAAGAAAACCTTTTATTTCTTTAAAAAAGAATACTCCATAACCTGTCACGGCTGTTAGGCCTAACACTGTGATGCTTGAGGGAACCTTTTTTTTTAAAAAATAGAAAAAGAATAATCAATAACCTAACTGATACTGAACTTGCGTGGTGAATCTAACTGATTCAGATGATGGGTAAAAACCCTGTTAAATTAAAGTAGTTATTAACCACTGTGAGATGGAAAAAGCCGTTGTCAGAAAAGCAATTGTAGGCCTTCCAACAGTCATTTATATTCACACATCACCATGTTAGGTCTAACAACCGTATCAGTTAGGTTATGGGTTTTTTTTAATAAAGTTTATCACGCAAAACCCGTTTAGACGTATTTTTATTGTTTTACCGGTCTACAACACGTTAGCGACTTTCATGCAATAGCCGTGGTTTCCAAGCTTTTATATTTTGGATTATTGCTTTTGGGCATGTAATATAGCATTTTAGTAAAAAAATATTGAAAAATCCATGACAGGCTACACTGCATAATTACCAAAAATATTAAGCATTTCAGACTTTTAAAATAAACTGTGCTTTTAAAATTTTACAGAGGTAATTAAAATTTTGATTTAATATTCCATTGGAAGGGTGGTCTATTTACTGTACAAATTCAAAAAGTAAGATTTCAAGTTGGTATACAAATCAATCCAATCATTTTTGTACATTTTCACAAAGCAGTATTTAACTATGACGATTTTAATATACGCAAGTCCCCTCTCAACCTTAAACCAGATGAAGTGAGTTGAGTGCTTGATCACAGATCCTATGAGAGAAATGAAAAGACTAACAAGCAAAAAAGGGGCCAGAATCAATGTGTGAAGTTAGTAAAACTTTTACTAGATCAAAATTGAAAATTTTGATTAAGAAAGGGGCCCTTAACCGCAGTAGAGTAACCACAAAAGGGAAACTCTATGAGTCACTGTATCAATCCAGTCACAAACTATCATGACTAGTCTTTTTAGTAAGTAGAGGCAACCTGAGAAATATCTTGAGCTTTGTGACAGGACTATTCAAGAAGCACTTAAATATTGTGCACTTGGCTCACAGAAATGTGAATTACAGATTGTGCGACTAGAACACTGAAACATCAGGTCATATACTTCTGAAGTATAAAGCACTGAAACAGAAAAGAATCAGTCTACAGGAGCTCCTACAGAAGAAACTAGCAAAGCAAGTTCTAAGACTAATGAAGGATATAAAACTAAACCGGATCGATTAGGGACTGGAAAGTGCATAAAAAACCCAAAGGTACCTAGAGGGTACATATGCTTCCATTACAATAAAATCGGGAAAAAATATAATATTTATATGTTTATTTATTTCTATAAGTTATAAAATTATATATACATAGTCTACATTACTTAAACTAATCACGGGCATATTTAATTTTCCCGCGCATATGATTGGGTAATGGTACAACACCAGGACATGGGACCTGTCCAGGGATTTCACACATACAATGTTTTTCACAGCCGTATCCAAAATTTGCAGGGTTGTCTTTACGTTCTTGAGCTTGAGCTTCTGCTTTCAAAACATCTCTGGAACATAAAAGATATTTATAAAATGAACAATTGTAATATGTTTTTATACACAACATATGTATTTGTTGAGTACTTCTTGACTTTTCATCCTTCAGCATGTTTTATAAACGTTTTTAAGTACCTTGTATTTTCAAAAACAAAACACTGGCAAACTTATTCAGGATTTGTCTTATTTGTACTATCATTCAGTCCAACTCCTCCATTTTCTCTTTTTTTCTTCTTATTGGCCTACATCTATCGTTAACTTTACTTATTGTCTACATATACATTCTACATTCTGTTTTTCTCTCATAACATGTTCATTCATTTTTAAAATTTTTCAGTTCACTTCTAATTTAAAAATCATTACAAAATATCATCAAATGGTTTTTTATATATAAAAATTCTATGACCAACTTTGCCAGATAGTCCTTAGAAGGGTTAAATCGAGTTTGCATTTTTTGTCCAGTTTATTGATACAATTGTATTACTGCCAGAAGCAAAATGTACAATGACATTAAAAAAAAAAAAATTAATTTGGGTTAAACTGGATGTAAAATGGAAAAGTGATTTAAATAAAGGACATGGCTGGTATTTTATGAACATGATGACTCAAATTATGCAGCACATTTAATATAGGAAAACACATTTCAAAAAACATAGATGTAAAATTAAAGTTTTTTTTTGTTTCCTTAAAAATTGGATTTGTCAAAATTGACCATTTTAATAAAATATATGTGCAATATTTAAGTATTTAAACAAATTTACAAATCAGTATTTACTATTAAACTAAAAAAAAACCTAATTTTTCAATACTGGCTCATCAAATTATTGTTGTGACGTATAACCTGGATAAGCCGAAACTCCGCATAATCCAGAATAATTTTGAAAAAAGTCTTTTAATATACTAAATACTGCTTTTTTTTAATTGGAGGATGAAATAGCTGAGTTCGCAGTAAGAATGTCGACCGTGTCTGACTGGAAAAAGAATAGGACAAAAACTGAGAATAGTTTGGATATGCAAAATAAAGTAAGTTAGAAACAGTGTGTGATGCACTGATTGGTTTTGTACTGAAACTGGTTTGTTCATTTTAGAGCCCATCACCTAAAAGGAAGCCTTAAGTTACAAACTAGTTTTTATTTTATTGGTTTTTGCAAATTATCTGGTTAACTTTGATCAGCTCTGGTTCAGTTAATCCAACTTAAGTAGGTTCTACCATACATAAAACCTCACCTCAAATAAATGTCTTCAATTTGAACGCTATGTGAATAGCAATGTTGATTCCTTACAATGTGTATTTGTTGTTTTTTAGTCTACACTTTATACTTTGATCATATTTAGTTAACAAAAAACAATATCAAAAATTATTCATACATCCTATCAGCTCTATTACACTGTATGATTACGAATTGGCTGCAGTTTAAAATATTGATTCACTAAAAATAATAGTTAATTATTCTAATAAATTTTCAAATGTGCTTACTCAGGTTTTGAAAGAACATTGAGCAAATGTTGAAGTATGTCCTCTTTCTTTTTGCTATCAAGATCAATCAGCATTTCTTCGCCATTATCTAAAAAAATCAATTAAATTACTGATTTAAGTAAATCAAGTAGTCTTGTTCAAAATAAAGCAAATATTCTATATTTTAATTACATAAATCTTACTCGGCAATAAAATGTTATGACAACATCTGCCAAATAAGAATTCAACCAACTGTCTTTAATTTTGCTTTATTTGATACTGACAGTCTGCGAAACAGCTGTAATATTATTTTAGTATTCTTTTAGTAATAAGTGACTAGTTGAATAGCATAATACCGTGCAGAATACATTTAGTCACTTATACTATTAAAGGAACTAATACGGAGAAGTTATAGAAATTTGTTAATGAATTTAAAAAAAAATCAATAAAACTTTTTTTATTAAAAACTTACTCAAATAACATCTGATGAAAGGTGACGGTGTCATATTCCTTAGAGTCAAAATCTGGACATTTGGATTCTTGTACTGGAGTTGCGGTAGATGCCAAAACACAAAATCTCTATAACAAATTAAAAAAAAACATTCTTTCAAAACTACAAAAAAAATGTGCATGTTTTATTATGAAACTATCTTTCCTCAATAATGTAGAATATTTATTATTTTTAATCAAATAATAAGACGTTAAACTCAAGAAAAGGTTCTCAACCTGTTTAAGCCCTAAGGTTCTCAACCTGTACACGCTAAGATCATGCCTGTATAAATGAATAAAAATATTTAAATATCAGGGAGTCTAAAAGCTGAACCAGATTAATTTAATATTTAGAAAGCACAATTTAACTAATTATGGATATACTTAGGTAATAAACTTCAAATCTTTATTGTTTACGTGGTTTACCAATCATTTACAGCAAGCCCTAAACTCCAAAGTGTAGCTTCGAACCTAGGCTACATGAGTCAGTAAAAATTGAATTATTGCTTGGTAGACTCTTCTGTAGTTCATCAAACTATACTAAGGTTACACCTAGGTCTCGCAGATATACTTTTTTATCATATTAGCATAAATAAAAAAACCAAAAACAAATTAAACTGTATATTTACCTTTAAATAAAAATGGAATGAAAATGAAACCTAATCAATACTGGTACTAGTGCAGAATAGTGTGACTACCATTATCCATGAATTTTTTTGTTTTTTAAAAATATGCATTATTCGGAATTATGTAGTAAGAGAAATTTTTTGGCAACCCAAAGATTACCGAGAATTTTGTTACAATTATCTGATTTTTTTTTTTGAAAATATGTTATTCTGAATATTATGATAAACAAAATTTTTTGGAGGGACTCAAAAGTTTTTACTGTCCCTCCAAACAAATTTTTTTTGGAGGGGGATTTAGAAGTTTTTGCCCTAGTGATTTTTTGAAAATTGCCAGTTGTATGGAATAAGATAGCAGTTTCGAAAATTGCTTTCTTTGCATGAAATGTTAGTTTTATATCAGAAAACGTAAGATTTTTTTCACTGAATAGTACAAATATTACATAAACTATACTTTTTTACTTTTATTAAAACATGTTAAACGTTATTTTTATTTCAATAAAATTTGTAAAAGCTTTTTTCATTTCATTCATCCAAAAAAAAAAAAGATTTGAAAACCTAATTGTCATGGATGTTGGGTAAAAATCTTAACTGACACGGTTTTTGTCTATATATTGTGTGTGTGTACAACATACTGTATATAACTAGTAACAAGCATGAGCAGTTACTCGGGGAGTGATGGTAACTCTAGTATGTTCCATGCAAGATAAGAAAGAAGCAATGACATTAAAAATGACATCAAACTTTTTATAATTTAATCTTCCTCAGGTGAATATCTCTAAATTCAATAATAAACTACATAATATTAAAAAAAAAAAATGTAAAAATCATAACTTTGTACAAGTTACAAAAAATCACAAATACCTCTTTTTTATAGTTTCAATTGAAAAATTGAACATACAACTTTTTTTTCAAAAAAAGATAAAAATTCACTTTGTGAGTTTTATTAGGAAATGTGAGATTAAACCAGTTTTGTTAATTTTCATAATTCTTTCACCAAAAAGTGTGAAATAAAAAAAGTTTGAAAAAAATTGAAAATAAAAAAGTGACCTACAGAACTTCAAAATCACTTATGCACAAAATAAGGTAACATATTTTTCATCGCAAAAATTATTAGTTAAATGCATGTTATTAATAATAAAAACAACAGGAACACTTAAAAAAAAGACAGTTTTGTATGAAAATAGAATTGCATGAATAACCCAACTAAACACAGATTTGTTAAGAAAGTAAATGAACACTAACAGGTGACACAGCAATGGCATCACACTTCACGTAGCATATCTAGCCATTGGATGTAAATGGCAATGACTTCAAAATGTAGTTCCATTAAGAATAGAACAAAATCGTAAGTTGCAGCAATAAATTTAATCTTCCATTGGTGAATATACATAAATTTAATAATAAAGTATGTAATAAAAAAGGAAAAACATATTTTAAAATCATTAATTTAGTAAAACTGCTTTAATGTCACAAATACCATTTTGGTAATTTGGTAAAACTGTTTTTTTCGGGACTTCTGTCAATTCTGGTAATTATTACAACAGAATGCTTTATTGTATTCTCAGTACTAATAATCTAAAATATAAAAGTGTGGAAACAACGGGAAGTTGCAAAAAAGTGAATATAAAAGTGATAAACACAACTTCAAAATGACTATTGTGGGAAAGTAGGAAACGTTTTTTTCATCATGAAAGAAATTAATTAAACACATGTTACTAATAATAAAAATAATATATTGAAAAAACAATTTCAGAACCATTAGGTGATTAACTCTAATGTAGGAAATATGTTTCTCATCATGAAAAATATTAACAAAATGAGTGTTCTTAATAATGAAAATAATATAAAGTTTTAAAAAAATAACTAAGTCAACTCGGTTGTTGGGTAACTCAGTTGTTGGTTATATAAGTAAAACTCCGTAGAAGTTATTAACCATTGTAATGAGTGTTATTGTGGCCACTCATCGTATGAGTGTAATATGATATAAAACTGCCAGTGATTTATAAAAATGGATGACAGAATATACCTCTGTAATTAATAGCTAAAAATCGTAATTTATTGTACATTTATCGTAATAAATTAAATCTTCTGTGGGTTAGTATCTCTCAATACTGTAGCACATATTCTTTCCCTTAACATCCACACTTTATGCCAGTTAGACTAGGATGAAACAGTAACGGAAAAGCAATGGGAGTAAGTGCAGGTCCTAAAAAGCCAGAAACTTGGGTAATTTTTGTATCAAAATGCTTTATCCAAAATACAAAGCCCAGAAACTACAGGAAGTTACAAAACAGTGAAAATAAAATGATAAACACATAACTTCAAAATGACTACTACATGAAAGTAGGTAAAGTGTTTTCCATCACGAAAAATGGTAAAACTGCACTTTTGAACCCAATGGCATTTTTAGCAATTCTGTACTGTTATATCCCCAATAGTAATAATCCCAAAATATAAAAGCGCTGAAACAACAGGAAGTTACTAAAAATGAAAATAAGTGACAAACATAACCTCCAAATAAGTAGCATGCAGAAATAGGAAAATATTTTTTTCATAGCAGAAACGATTAATGGTTTTATTAATGCTGAAAAGAATATAAACTTTCTTTAAAAAAAAGAAGTTAAGAGTGTAACAACTCAGTTATTGGGTAAAACAATAGGTGCAATGGTAGGTATTACCACTACAATAACTGTAAAGAAAATAAAGGATTTATACCGTGATAATGCCCATGAGCAGTATTTTGATAGGCCAAGTAAGTGTAGTAATCTTGTGTATAAAATTTAGCATGCACCATACAAGATAAACAGCAGTGATGTCACAATCTCATTCCATTAAAGGGGGAGCAATTTTATTCCATAATTGTAAGTTCTAGTAATAAATTGAATCTTCTGAGGGTGCTATAATAATAATCATAATAAAAACAAAAAAATGTTGAAATCACGACTTTAACATGAGACCAGAAAGTGCAGAAATACCTGGAAAAAAATTAATTAAATGCTTGTTATTAATAGTGAAAAGAATATAAACTTTTAAAAAAACTTGAGAATCTAACATGGATGTTGGCAATATAGTGCAGTTAAAAAAGACATAAAATCGCAACTTATAACTTTAGTAGAAGTGTCTAAACCGCATAAATAAAAAAATGTGTTTTCATTATCAAGCTGTCCAAATGTAAAATGCATTTTCATACATTGCAAAGTATAAGAAATACATTATCTGATTAATGAAATTAAGGTTAAACTAAATTCTAACCTTGCTCCACTGTGGTGTTCGCCATATGTATTGTAATTTATTGTAAATATTTGTAAGGAATCCTTAAATATAATTTTACCAGCCTCGAGATATTTTAATGTATATCGAATCGGGGCAATACCTTTCATAAACGGCATTTTAAAATTAAATTATAACCCCTGACGGTAAACTTTACACTTTTTTTCAAAAATGGAAGGGGGAAATTTACTTATCTATGCTAGCCTCAATATTTGCAGTACAATAGAATAATATATTACAGTATAGATACAATAATCTCTGGAGTTTTATTGTATCTGTGATGAATAAAAGAAGCGAGACCACCGATAAACTACTAAATAACCATGTGTAATTTAAATAAACCATTTACGAACGGTTTTTGTACTGTAATATGCACAGAAATGATTTTATCAACCCTTATAGAATCTGTTTTGATACATCCGAGAATATGATACAATGATAGAAAGATATTTAGTTTACACTGATTGATATGCTATATAATGATTTAATTACGATTAAAATACTTTTTTTTACATTAAAACATTGGAATAGTAAAAAATAGATAATGGTTTGAGATATTTAACAATGGTCTTTACCACCTCTAGTTCAGACTAATCTAGTATCTAATAATCTAACATTCTTTTTATGAACGGTTTCCCATCTGTGATATGATTGTTATTATCTGTAAGCTGGCATGAACTTCAAATAAAATAGGAATCTGTACCCGCACTGTGCTTTGCTATTGACCAAACTTTTTACTCCCTTTGTTATACTCTGTGCTTTGCGTTTTGTTAGTGCTTCTGCGCCATCGGCCATTTGTTTATTTCAGTCAGTGTGAAATGTGCTAAATAATGTGCGTTTCAGTGAATACCTTAATAACATTTTAGAGGAATTCCTCGTTCTCATTTAAAAAATTAAGCACTACAGATATAGTTATTTTTATAATACAGAATATTTTTATTTTGTGCAATTATCGACTTTTGTAATTTCTCTCAAGCCTTTTTATTATAAGGGCAATGTGATTATAGTTGAATGCCGGTTGTTGATTTACTAACTGCAAAATTGTTATTAAATCGTTTTTGTGGACAACTTTTAGTTATTATTTTTATTAGATTATTAGAAAGACATTAATCTGTCTGTAAGTTTCATTGAATTAAAAGTTAAATTTAGAAATAGCTTACAATAATGAAAATCGAGGAAGTAAAGAGCACTGCTAGAGCTCAGCGGATCTCATCTCACAGTCATATAAAAGGGCTGGGTTTAGATGATAATGGGATAGCAATTAGAATGGCTGCGGGATTGGTTGGTCAAGAGAATGCAAGGGAAGCTGCTGGAATTGTTGTAGACATGATAAAATCTAAAAAAATGGCTGGAAGAGCAATCCTAATTGCTGGACCTCCTGGCACTGGGAAAACTGCTATAGCATTAGCTATAGCTCAAGAATTGGGGAATAGAGTACCATTTTGTCCAATGGTAGGGTCTGAAGTTTACAGTACTGAAATTAAAAAAACTGAAGTATTAATGGAAAATTTTCGACGTGCGATTGGCTTGAGAATGAAAGAAATAAAGGAAGTATATGAAGGTGAAGTTACCGAATTGACTCCAATTGAAACAGAAAATCCAATGGGAGGTTATGGTAAAACAGTATCTCAAGTTATTATAGGACTTCGAACTGCTAAGGGAACAAAACAACTTAAACTGGATCCTTCTATATATGAATCATTAACAAAAGAAAAAGTGGAACCAGGAGATGTAATATACATAGAAGCTAATAGTGGTGCAGTTAAGAGACAAGGCAGAAGTGATACGTTTGCTGCAGAATTTGATTTAGAGGCAGAGGAATATGTTCCTTTACCAAAAGGTGAAGTACATAAAAAAAAGGAAGTGATACAAGATGTTACATTGCATGATTTAGATGTAGCTAATGCAAAACCGCAAGGTGGGCAGGATATATTAAGCATGATGGGACAACTGCTAAAATCAAAGAAAACTGAAATTACAGATAAGCTCCGCAAAGAAGTTAATAAAGTAGTAAATAAATATATTGATCAAGGCATTGCTGAACTAGTACCAGGTGTATTATTTATTGATGAAGTGCATATGTTAGATATTGAAACATTCACTTATTTACACAGAGCTTTAGAAAGTGCCATTTCACCAATTGTTATATTTGCTACTAACCGAGGTCGTTGTTTAGTGAGAGGTACCGATGATATTATTTCCCCTCATGGTGTACCTTTAGATCTTTTGGACAGACTTCTTATTATTCGCACTATGCCGTACAACCAACTAGAAATTGAAGAAATATTAAAAATAAGGGCTCATACAGAAGGCCTAAACATTGATGCCGAGGCTCTTGCCGCATTGGCTGAAATTGGATCCCGAGCAACTCTTCGCTATGCAGTTCAATTACTCATGCCAGCATCATTAACAGCTCAAATTAATGGCCGTTCCTGTACCCTGAAGCAAGATATTCTAGAAGTAGCTGAATTATTTCTTGATGCAAAATCATCTGCTCGAATACTTACAGAAAACAAAGAAAAATATATGAAATGAAGTCATTAATATTTGTATGTAAACATGTTCAAGACCAGAAAAAAAAATTTTGTTAGTTACTCCACTTTCTTTTTAAAATAAACTATTGTAAGTTACTATGTTTATATGGTTTTTGAAACTTTTAATTTGTTACCCTGAATCAGTTTTGTTTAATCATTTGCAGTCATAAAAACAGTAATTTTTTACAGTTTTTTTTGTAAGAAAAATAATTTTCATTTATTTAATACTCCAGTCATAAATTATAATAATATATTTTTAACATTGTTTTTCTCGTAATTTTCAATTTATGCCCTAATTTGTAATAAAAAAAAAACTAATTGCAATTAAAATATTTTATAAGATAATCTGTATTTTATTCAGTTTCCTCAAAAAATTTAGGTATTTGTGTAATTAATGTACATTGTTTATGTTCATATTATAATACTATGTATTTGTTCGGTTACCTTTCTAATCTTATTTTTAAAGTAAGTAATATAAATCAACAGAACGTTTATTAAGTTGCAATTTTTAACAAAACGATTTTGTAATGTTAGGCCTTTTACCATTTACGTTGCATGGAGCATGCAGGATTTCATATGCCAATGTCACCAAAGTTACATCACTCCACATAATAAATATCTCCAATTCCCTGCATGCATCCAGTGAAATACTAAATAGATCATAGTATTGACTAAAGTTTTTTCAGTCTACAAATTTCCTGTAAATGATAGGCCTACTTTGAATTATTACATAAAGCATTTTGGCAAAAAAGCTGCAGTGTCCATTAATTTACCAAAATTTTAAATGGCATATTATTCATTAAAAATAATATTTTTCAAAATAAATTTATTCACATCTTAGTATTACCATTTAGTGTAGAGGTGTAACCAGTGATGTGTTGATTTTACCTAAAGTGCAAATTTGTCTGAGTAACATGGTGAAACTGTCAGGTTTGGTCAGTCAGTTTTTTTAATACAAAAGGATTTTAATAAGATGATCTTCGCAAAGAAAAATACAACTTCAAATGAAAAAAAGGCAAAAAAAAAATAAAAGAAAATAATGAGTAACTAGAATTTAGTGTGTGTAATTAAACTGTGCAGTGTATAAAAAAGTAAAATTTGATTTTTAAAATATTTTTTAATAAAAATAATATGCATAAGTTCCTTTACGCCTATTTAATAATATAGAAAGTTCCATAATCAATAATACTGCTGTCAGTGTTTAAGGGCACCAAGAAATTTGTTCATCATTACATTTAGGAAAATATATATTTTCAATTTAAAAAATAATTGGTTAAGGTGTTGATTACCTTGATTTCAAGGTAATCAACTAGTCTGTTACCTACCGAAATTAAGTGTATAAATGAATTTTTTAGTAAAATTTATAGTTTGTATACAGTTTTCTTATTACCTGTTTTAGTATTCCTTTAGCATATTTAAATGAGAACTATTAATATAATACTTAGTTTGTCTTAGAAATATATGTGTGTGTGTGTGCATACCTCAATGTCATGCATGGGTCCCAAGATTTACAATTACTGCCTAACCTTTACTCTTTATTGACACCAATCCCTTTGTCCTAATTAGTTTAACTGAAATGTAGTATGGACATTAATTTGAATACATACTTTCTTAACACTATTTTAACTTTAAAATACTATACATATTTTATGCAGTAAACATAATTTGCTGTTAATTTTTTTTAAATCGCTTCCATTAATCCAACAGTCTAGTATCTGCCAGATTCTATGACAGTTTTAACTTCAGGTACTTGATATACACATCCAATTGATATTAGGAAAAATAATCATCATTGCTATCAATTTTGATTTGTTCGTTCAAACTTTTAGTAAATTGAGACAACTCGAACTTGATTTCAGGATTGTACATTTGTAATTCTAAAAATGTAGTGTGTTTCAATATATTGGTAAGCACAAATATTCATTTGATTGCTTTTGTTCAATTGTGATGTACTAGTGTCTACAAAGAAGTCAATATTTTTGAATATGTTAAGACTTCTGGAAGACTGCAATTTTGGCGCTTCATAGTTATTTACACAGATAAATATGCAAAAAGTACCTTTGAGTTCTTTAATGTCAAACAAAGAATAATGAAAATTTCATTTAAATGCTTTTATTTCAACAACCATTATAAATTGCTGATTTGCTTGTAACATGAAAATGTGTGAAACTTAATAGACAAATAACAGCATAATAAAATGTATTATCGAAGGCGTTATATGAAGTCAGTGGTTTTCGCTGACTATACTAAGTATAAAAATATATAGTGATTGACAAAGAAATCTATCTTAAGATTTTTTTGTGCAAGTGGTTTTGACTTTGTTGCTGGAGACTAAGAAATTGACGCTTGGTAAAATTTAGTAAATATTTTGTTAATTCATTTTTTTGGTTTTTTGTCACTTTTTTTTTAAAAGGCCTTGGGTATGAATTATTGTATACAGTATTGTGTGATTTCTTAATATAATGATAGTCTTATTATTAAATGTATAAAAAATCCGAATTTGTTTTTAAGGGTTTGTGTAAGCTAGTATTTTGCCTGTTTTCCTACAGTCATACCACTGTATACAAGATGTATTTTGTTATCAAGGTCAGAAATTAAATCAGATAAAACAAAGGGTATGGTGAAAGAAAAAACAATTGTACACAAATAAATATTTTTTTAATAAATTAATACTACGTACACAACACATGAATGAAGTTTACACATAAATGCAAATTAAAAACTAAATGATGACAATTTTATTGACTTTACAATTGTTTATTTTACACTTTAGTTATAGAGTATATTAAGCCTAGTACATAATGTAATTTCATACACATACACAATCATCTTTTACTGTAAGGTCTGCTGTATGTTCGAGACTTGTTTGTTAATTTTAATCTACTTTTTTCTGATGCAGCTCCACAATTGCTACTAGGTGTAATGTTTACTTGGAATTCTTCTTTTGAACTGCCTTCCATCATTTTTAGTTTAGCTTCAATAGCTTGTATTTTCATTGTTCGACTAAAACAATAATAATATTTTTTAAATTTATAATTAAACAATCCTGACCTCCTTAACATACTAAAAGGATGACTTATACTTGTACTTATACAGATATTAATGTTTATTACAATGGTGAATTCAGATCTTCAAAAGAGTAACAAATTTTTAGCAAATTGCCATTTGAAAAACGAATTAGGCCAAAAAAAATGAGTACCAATCCTGACCTCTATATCACATTTTCATATTTGTGCTTGTGTGTGCATGCACGTATGTGTGTTTGTGTATTAGTATGCTCATATTGGTCCAATTTGATTTAAACATGGTACACAAATCAATTATAGTAATAGCTTGGATAAAATTCGTTCTAGCCGCCTCAGTGGCCTAGTTGATAGCGTACTGGGCTTTCACCCCGAGGACCCGGGTTCGATTCCCGGCCAAGCTTGGCATTTTCATACGCTATAAATCATCTCGTCTGCATTAGCCCAAGTGTTCACAACAGTCGGACGTTAAACACCAAAAAAAAAAAAAATTTGTTCTAACAGTTTCAAAATGGCAGCCATTTCTAAGTTATATATTACTTGTTTTAAATTTTTATTAAAATCTAGTTTCAGCACTGTAATTAGTGTTTAAAACTGTATAAATTAGCATTTTCAATTGAAATACAATCCTTGGTCCACACTAACTTGGATAAGTTTTTTTTTTTTTTTTGGTGTTTAACGTCCGACTATTGTGCACACTTGGGCTAATGCAGACGATGGGATGATTTATAGCGTATGAAAATGCCAAGCCTTGACCGGGAATCGAACCCAGGTCCTCGGGGTTAAAGCCTAGTACGTTATCGACTAGGCCACCGAGGCGGCCCAACTTGGATAAGAGGTCCTACTGTGCTATAAATTTAAAAGCTAAATGCACAACTAAATTCTTAACGCTATAACCAAGTGGTACCATTAAATTGTATAGTAAATGTGTTGCTAAAACAAATTACTTTACTTTAAAGATATGTATTTGGCAGGACTTATGAAAAAATGATGCAAAATCAAAGTTGATAGCTAAGCCGTTATAATCAAATTCAACTTTATATTTTTCAAAAATGATTTTTGCACAATTACCTTGTACTTTATATATATTAGCCTACACTGTATTAGAAAGTATTTTTTTTCTAATTACTAACCTAACTTTTTGATCATCCTTAGCACCCACCAGAGCTGGCAACTCTAAATTCAGTCTAGGTTTTTCATAATCTTCCTGAAACATTTCCATTGTTTGACATAATACAGTAAATTATTAGCAAATATTTATATTAACATTTCTTAAACAAATTATAGACTACAGGACAAACTCGTTAGTCCAGACACTCATCGTTCCGACACCTTCCATAGTCTAACATAATATTATCATGTTTTCGATGTTCCTAAGCATTTAACGTGTTCAAGTTATTTTATTCCTATTTGTAATGTAGTATATAAACAGAACAGTAATCCATCACCAAACATGGTTTATCTTATTTATATTTTACTTTAAAAATTTTTCTCATCTTTTTATAAGACAAAAAGTAATGTATATTGTAAATTTAGTGAATTTGTAATGCGATGACCTTGCACACTCAAGTCCTACAGTTGGAAAGAATGGTTGCTTTTACATACGAGTCAAGGAGATATTTGTTTATACACAAATGGAAATAGCTATTCAGATAATTATAAGCACAATAGCATTCATTTTCTGTAAGAACAGTTACAGATTGCCTGTACTATTAAGAAGTTCTGTTTATGGAGCCTCACATGTCTCTTCGATGACTGTAATCAAGTGATTTTACATTATTTTATTGCACAGACACACATACATACAGTTAACCGCCGAGTGCTACTGAATCTAGAGATGTACATGTGAAAACACGGAACTGGATATATTAGGTTGGCAAAAGGTATACTAATTCTGCCCACTAAGGATTTCCATCTAGTATTGCATTTTACGGACCTGTAAGACGCACATTAATATTTAAACAATTTTTTTTTTAAATAACGTTACCATTTTTATTATTAATTTGCAAAGCCAAACTAGAAAAAAAATTCTTACTTTATTTTTTTCTATTATGGAAGTAACTACTAATAAAAATATTGTACTGTTACACAAATCATTTTCACATCAAGTTCACTGGCAGATTGCAATGACTCATCATAGGCTAGACAGTGTTCTAGGTTTGTGATGGCGGGGCGGGAGAGAGAGAGTGTTAGCAAGTTCGTAAATCCCCGCAATGCATGGAGGCAATTTTTCAAAGAAAAAAGTGTGTCAGTTTGTAAAATATGGTAATTGTTTTTGTATAAGAAAATGACTGAATGATATTTCAATTTTCTACCGGTAGAAAGCCGATGCATACAAATTAAACCAACGAAGTTAAAATATAATAACCAATAAAAATTTATTGTTACCACTTGCTTTTAACAATGTTATCACTGGCTAGGCATATCAGTTTTTCAATTTAAAGTACTAACTCGGTATAGACCCAGTATAGACTACCCACCAGAGACTACAATGCTGGTACATTGGTACTGTGAAACTTCAGCATCCTCAAAGAAAAATACATATAACATTTTATACATTTATATAAAATACAGGACAATATGACAAGTTTTTAAAGTGATTAAGACAGCTTTAAAAATAAAACTTGCTTTAATACACAATTGTAATCTCAAGGAAGATTTGCATTCAGTTAGATTTCTTTTTTTTTTTTTTTTGTCTAACGTCCGACTATTGTGCACACTTGGGCTAATGCACACGTTTCATTCAGTTAGAAATGACAAAACTTGCTGGCATTCGATTACCCTGGGGTGCGGCCAGTGAAGTAAAGCAGCACTGTGTGTTCCACACTTCCTTTCATTATTTTTTTTTTTTTTTGGTCTAATGTCTGACTATTGTGCACACTTGACACTTCCTTTCATTATCTGTGCAGTAAAGTAACCTAACTAAACTTGTCAATTTACTCCAGAAATTAATTTCATAACTATAACGATTTAACTGCATTACTAAGTAAAACCGTTAAATTTATTAAAATATTTGTAATAATTCTAATAACAATGGCAGAACTAAAAAGCTTTTTTCTACGCTAAAGAGTGAAACCATATTTAAGGAATGCAATAAACCAGGAGAGGTTAACAAGGCTGAAAAAAAAATTATGAAAATGACATTGCTTTTTTTTTAAAGCGAAAAGCACATTGAGGCTATTTTTGCCTCTCTAAATGTAAGTATAAGTGTAAAGTGTTAAAGTCGTAAGTGTAAATGTGTGTTAGACTCGGATACTGTGAGGGACGTCTATAGCTAGTCTGCACCCCATGCGGGGAAATGATACTGCAAATTTTCTTCTACGCAAAAATATAATAATGGACTTTACCTTCAAATAACATGTTTTACAATATTCAGTTAAATTTATTTTCATAAATGTAAATTATATAATGCATGAGGTATGTGGTATGAAAAATAAATTTCTACACACATGAAAGAATTTTTAAATTCTTTTATTAAAATACCCACCAACTGCCAACCTAATACCTATTAATTTTTTTTAAGATATACATTTAAAAAAATTAAAACTAATTCAATTTCAAATTACTCAATATTATACATACTCTGTTCACATTGTGAGCCCATCTAATAGTTACATGTTTAGTGCCTATCCGTGTCCCATCCAATGTCTTCATCATCTTTTCTGCCTCCTCTTTGGACCCATATGTAACAAATGCATAACCCCGAGGTTGTCCTGCTAAAGGCCCTGAGCGATGAAATAGTAGGTCGAACTTCTCCATTCGTCCATGTTTTTCAAGCAGTTTTAGGAGTTGGTACCAGTAATCAAATAACGATACAACCATTAGTTCATTTTTATGTTATAATCATACTTAAACTCAATACAAAATATATAGACTGGAACTTGAGAACCCTTACAAATTTTTGCAATAAATATTGAAAAGACTTTTTAGTAACAGTTAAATTTTCATATCTAACCAAGTAAAAGCTAGAGTTTGAGTATATAAAAACAGATTTCTTGTATGATAATTGACGGAACTGGAAGATGGATGATTAGATTAATAAAATATCTATGAGACTTGTAGGAAAAACAGAGAAATGGAGTTATATGTGACAAGATTTTACAGGTCTAAGCAGATCAAAGATTCCAAAAATGACTTCAAACATTCTGTCAAAATTTTGGTAATTATGCTATAGCAAAGCATTTATAAGATTTACAATTTTTAAATATTTTCTTGTTTTATTAAATACTTTATTATTCAATAAGAGATATTAACCTGTGGATGACTAAATGTATTATGATCAGTTACTATTTTTTTGCAACTAATGGATTTTTAGCATATTTTAATAGAACTATTTTGTGAAGTCACTGCCATCTCCACAGCATATACTACGAATTACTGTTTATGCATATTTTATTTAATTATTTATTATTATTTAATTAATTAATTGTATTTAATTGTTGTATCACAGGACATGCACGATTTCATTGCCAACAGTACTGCTCTATACCCGTCCACTGTAAGTGCAATTACAAAATTATAACAGTATAAATTATTAACAGATTTATACAAAAAAGTTACGATTTTTCGCTATTTTTAACAGAACTATACTGTGACATCATTGCTGTTTACTTTGCATGGTACATGTTAGATTTACTACAACAGAATAATGTGCCAACATCACCTACTGAAGTACTTCTCGTGTGCATTATCACATACATTGATTTTGTGACTGGTCACACACAAATACAAACGAAAGAAGCTGTCATGAAGCTTGACACACGATCCCACAATTTGGTATTAAAAAATCACTTCATGGGGTATTTAGTTGAATTTCAAATTACATACAAATATGACAATTTTAAGCGAAGAATTCACCATTTTACAGAACAAGGTTGTTTTATATCTGCCGCACTAACACTCATTACAAGGTTAGTAGCTTTTACATAATACTAGTTAAATACCCAACTACCAGTTACATGAACACCCAACAACCGAGTCAAATTAGCCAAACAGACAACAACTGAGTCATGTTAGGTAAAAGCATAACAACCGAATCTACTTAGGTTAACACTCAATAACCAAGTTGAGATAGGTCTTAAATCTTTATATATATATATATATATATATATTCTTTTCATTAATAACACACATTTAATTTTATCACTTTCACAATAAAAAACATGTTATCTACTTTCATGCGCTAGTCATTTTGAGGTTATCTTTGTCACTTTTATTTTCATTTTTTCCAACTTCCCATTCTTTCTGCACTTTTATTTTTGGATTATTAGTATTGGAAATTTAATAAAGTGTTCTGGTGCAAAAATTACCAAAGTGACTAAAGTGCTTTTTTACTTTAATAACTTTTATTATTTCTTTTTTTTAATTGTTTGGTTACGAATACTGTTTATTTTTTTTTGCAGCGAAAAACCAATAAAGTTATCATTACCGAAATTACTTATATGCATTAAATAAAGCATTTTCAAGGGAAAACACATTAGTAACTTTTGTGCAATGGTAATGGTTAGGTTATGGAGATAACTTCTTTTTATTTTGCCATATTATCCTCACTTTTATTCAATCATTCAGTATTATTTTTATATTTTGTATTACTACAAATGAGCATGAGTGTTATTAAATAAAGCACTTTGTGGAGGGAAAATAAAAATATTAATATGTACAGTTAATGCATATTTACTAAAATTCCAAGCAACCTAATTATGCTAAATTTAAAAGCTAATGACTGCAAGGTCCAATAATAATAACATGAATTCACATAGCCTACTATTTTACTACAATTATTTTAAAAGGTAGATATGCAGTATTGGTTGTTTTTGATTTTTCGGTAATTTTTTCACTAAAACACTATTACATTACCAAAAGCAATAATCCAAAATATAAAAGTATGGGAAGTATGGTAAAAATTAAAAATAAAAGTGTACTGCAGAGATAAATTGTTACTGTGTGAAAACAGGTAACAGTTTTTGTTCACTATAATGATAAAAAAACTTTTTTTTGAATACTGAAAGAACTAACAGGTTTGTTGGGTTAAGAACCTAACTAACAAGGTAAAAATCCTATTGATTTAAATGGATGCAATTTTGACGTTTTCATTATAAGAATGAACAAAGTAATGTATATTAAGTAATGCATATGAGAATGTGTGCATGAATAGTAAGTTGGTGTAGAAAATTTAGTATGTTCCATGATATGTAAATAGCACTGACATCACAATTAATGTTCCACAGAAAACAGCCTAAAATGGTAAGTAATCCAGAAAAAATTATTTTCTGCGGGTGAATATGTGCTAATGGGATAATAAGATATGTAATAAATAGAAAAAATATTCAAAAATTACTAAAACCTACATTGCACAAACAAAAAATATGTGGTAAGATTGGTTTCTTTAGCATTTCTGTCAATTTTGGTAATTTTTATACTAAAACGTTTTATTATATATCCAATATTAATAAACCAAAATATAAAAATACAGGAACAATGGCCAGTTGAAAAAAGTGACAAACATAACCTTAAAAAGATTACCACGCAAAAGTGGGTAGTGTTTTTAATAGTGAAAATGGTAAGTTAAATGGGTGTTATTAACAACGAAAAGAATTTTTTTAAAAGAACTTGATAACCTAATTTGCCTCGGCAGTGCATGTTTAACCTGTCGACTTGGCAGTTGGTTGATCAATTAAAAGTGTGTTATATAACAAAAGTATAACTTTTTTAAAAAAAGAACTTAAAAACTAACTCAACTTGGCTGTTGGGTGTTTAACTCAGTTGTTACGTTTAAACTCATATTGCTTAAAAAGTACTAACCTTTGTAACTAGTGTTAAGGCAGATGGTAAAAATGGACATCAGAATACAGTTCCAAAATGAATGGTAAAAAATCGTACTTTATCACAATAAATTTAGTCTTGTACAGGTTAATTGCTCTAAACAAAAAGATACAGCACATATAAACGCACAAAAAAATAGTTACAAACATGACTTTTTCAAAGTCCCCAAATATATATATGCAATATATATAGTTATATCTACTCACTCAGTGACTCTCGAGTCTAAATTTCCAATCCATAAACGACGATCTTCTAATTTATTCTCACAAGCTGGATCAGTTGGTACAGGTACTACTTTTGTCAGTGGCTAAATCACACAAAAATTAATATACTACAAAAATGTTTATTAATATATATTACAAAAAATCACCCTTAATATAACTTTTAATTTAGGAATATAAAAACTATATTATCTTTACTAATAAATTAACGTATATTATTAGTTGTATTTATGTCTATTAAGAAGTTAAATAATGGCACCCCACTAACCATTATTTTAAAATATTAAAACTGCTACATCTATATTTCATTAGTTTATGTGCATAGTACTGTAATTATGCTAATCTTGTCACTATTGGGTGGTACAGAAACTTAATCATTAATCAATCAATTCTATTTTTGTGTTGTTTTTTTTTTTAAATTAACCTACAGTCTTAACGTAACACAACTCAAACAAAACAAACCATAGATTAATAGATCAGTTGTTTTTGTTAAGTTAATATTAAAAACACAGATTATAGAACAATTTTTAAAATGTAGTACTGGTATGGGTCGATCTAAATATGGTGTTCTATAATCTGTGGTATGAATATACATACAGAACTGTAATTTATTTTAATTGCAAAATAATATTGTTATCTGTGATACAAAGGTTTATAATGTTTTATTTTATGAAAATGTAGTCTTTATTGATTTCTTTCATAGATAAACTACTAAATTATTTTTGTGTTAAAATATATTGCAATATTATATTGAACAACATTGAAATTTTGTCGTGTGTATATGACCATTACAGCAATAGTTATTATTCTTAATTTTTTTAACGTCCATGCTTGATGTCAGTAAAACCATTGAATATAGACGTCCATTGTATATATTCAATGGTAAAACTAATTAGGATGAAGGATTTGCATTAAAGAAAAAGATAGAGCTTATGGTAATAATTGCAGTCCAAATCCTATGATCTTGAGGTGCGCATTTCAAAGATGCATCAAACTTACCACGGTCTTAGCATTTAATATAAACGGATGAGAAGTACAACCACCATTATAAAAAGCGTACTCGATATCTGTGAACAATCTATGAGTTTAGATTTATAAATTTCAAAATTATTAAAAAATAATAAATAATTACAATTTTTAATATATTTTATTGGTATTATTTATATTTAAAAAGAGTCACACTAATAATAGTTTTAGTAATTCTAACCAATATCCCAATGAAAAAAGTTATGTACAAAATACTGTAAATAAGTTTTAAATATTATTCTGTAACTGAAATCCTAAAAGTTTTCATTAACTCTCAATAGATAGCGCAGGCGTGTAGTAAGTTTAAAGGATGTAGTGGGGATCAAGAATTACGGTGTTATATGTTGTAACAATCTTTTTTATTTTCTATGTCTGATGTTAGCAAATAGCCCAGGCTCATACCTATGGTCGTTAGCATCTCTGGCTCTGGTTCTGGATAGTGTATAGTAGTTAGTTTTTCGAGTTTCGATGTCTGCAACTGTGTCTGTATACCATTTATAAAAGGTAGTGTAGTTTTAGTTCAGTGGGTTGTTCGAACTAATAATTTGTGCAAGTGAGTTTGTGACGACTGATTGCGGTTATAAAAGTGGTTTTGATATTTCTTTCATGTAAGTATGTCAGATAATTATACGTATTTTTTTTGTGTATAAATGAAAAATTTTATTTCTATTATAGAAAAGTATCCAATTTAGAATAATCAGTTTAAATCTTATTTTTAGGATTAAAAAAAAATTAATGGACAACATTCTAAATATGGGGACAGCAGACACTCCCCATTCAGTAGGCGTCAACTTTCATGCCTATTTTCAGCGATGATGTTTATGCTGTAAATCAGTCTTTGCTTGTTTGTGTGTAATACATTGTTTCAATTGGCCTTTTTGTATCATTTCGTTCTTTAACTTTTTGAGTGTGAAGGTATTGGTATAAGTATAATTACTTATAGTAAGGCTATTTCATATTATATCTGAATTATTAAAACTGATTAGGCTTATAAATTTTGTCAATTAAAACAATTTAGAGATTTAGTCCCTATTCTGGTAAAAAAAAATGAAATTTATGTTTGCCTGTTTATTAATGGCACTGTTATCATTTTGTTAAAACATTTGCACTAAAAACAATTTAACTAACCTGTTTGATATAGCTAGAGGTCCATGAACATTGAAATATGAAGCTAGGCTAGGCCTAGTCTAATAATAATAGAAAGTAGTTTTAAAAAACACTAGCATTTTTTATTAATTTAAAACATCTTTTCTAGACCCTAGCACTTTTTTGTCAAAAATTCCTTAAATGTTAGATTTTAACAAAATTAGCTCTTGACATTCAATTGACAAATATGCATCGTAAACCTTGTTGGTAACTGAATTAAAACTGGGTTACAAAAATTTCAAGGTAAGTTGTTAGTCGACTTCAGCAGACAACTTATATCCCAAAATTTTATTAATTTCTTCAGAATAATTTTACTGAATTTAATGATACAAATATTTGTCCATACTTTATGCTACTTACGCTGAGGACGAGAAATTGACATTATGGAAACGGTAAAGATTATGGTAATAACTGCATTTTCAAACCTATAACCTTGACTTCAGTTAAATCGTACAAGTTCAGAGACATAGTAAACTAATGTAGTGGTCTACCCCATCCACACTAGACCGAATAATTTCTTAGAGCAGAATAAATGTTGATATTAGTATGACCTCAATATTTAAGAAAAATTTTCTTTGAAAATATTTTTTTTTTTAATATAATAGTATGATATTTATAAAAAGTATGTATGCAGTATAGGCTATTTTTCAGATAGTGGTTTTTCAGTATTTGTTTTTGTTACATACCTTATTATTAACACATATTCACTCGCGTAAATTATATATATATATATATATATATATATATATATATATATATGTATTTAATTAAGATTGTAGGCTGTTTTATACATAACTCTCCCCCCCCCCAAGTTATGTCCATATAGTGTAGTAGTCATCTCTCCCGTGGGTACTTACATATTAACGCCACCACAGCAGAAGCTGCACTAATGTGGCAATAAAGAGCAATCTTGTTGTTCGCACACACACACGCACTTATCTTTTGGATTCCTTCTTGTTTGTTGATTTTTGACACCATTTTTTAGTGCTACAAAAATGTATATTTGGGATTTGCCAAAAACAGAACCAAGATGCAATTTTATTTTTTCATGAGCGAAATATTTTACAAAAAGAACGTGAATGTACCAATTTCCATGACATGAAACTTTATGTTGGTAAACGTAAGTTTTGGAAATGTAATTTAAGACAGTGTGATAAGCAAGTGGGACTTAGAAAAGACAACTGGTTTGAGGGAAGCAGAATTCCATTTTGTTCGGCTTTGAGATTCATATACTGCTGGTGCGAGTTGACGTCAATTAAATTTTGTGAAAAGCAACTTCATTTATCGGATAAAACTGTTATAGATTAGAACAATTAAATATGTGTCTTGGATATGAAGAATAAACCAAACAAGAAGGTAGGTGGACCAGATTGCATTGTGGAAATTGATGAAGTTTGTTTACTAAACGTAAAAATTATTGTGGTTGAGTATTACCCGAACAATGGGTGTTTGGTGGTATATGTAGAGAAACAAAAGATTCGTTTGTTATCACTGTTCATAATAGAACTGGCTCTACCCTTCTTGATAAAACTATTGAAAACATTGCTGATGTCAGCACAATTTATTCTGACAGTTGGAAAAGTTACCAGACAAATAGAATAGAAATAGAAAGATTCCTACAAAAGTTAATCATAAATACAATTTTATTGATCCCGATACTGAAGTTCATACACAAACAGTTGCGAAAATGTAGGGCAGCGCTAAATGGAGGAACAAGAGACATAGGGGGGACAGCAAGACATTATTTGGAATCTTATTTATCAGAGTTCATATGGCGACAGCATCATGTGAAAGAAAATAGAGACTGTTTTGAATCTATGTTAAATTCTAAATCGGCCCATTTTCCACCAAAATCCGATTGACTACTTTTTTTTTAAATAAAGTGTTTTGATTTTAAATGTAGTGTTTTATTTTATGATTTGTCGCAAAAATTGTAGGTGTAAATTGGCAGCGTTTAAAAACCGCCAAATCTGTAGTTATGGTGGCGTTAATACATAAGTACCCTCCCATGCATATGGACTATACTTATGTTGTTTTATAGAATTCTTATAAACTACCAGTTTTGTTTTGAAGGATTATGGTAGATTAATCCCTATGATAGGGGTATCATATATTAAAGTTACTTAGATTATCATGATTTTGCTAATAACCTACTTTAAAATTTTTACTTTTTTACTAGCCTGTACAATAAAATTGAAAAGATCGATGTTGAAATTTTCACTTATATAGGCAAAGGCCTAACCTATCCCTTTCAAAATCTTTTGACTATTAAAAAAGGAATTTTTACTTATCTTTTTAATTTACTGCATTTATTATTTTGGTGAAATTTTCTTTAAAAATATCTATTTAGCCTACTCTACATTAATTTAATACAACAGTCAAAATGGGCTGTCAGACATTGAATTTGTCAAAAACATAATACACAAACAATATATTAAATGTAAATATTACATTAAATATTTTAAAATTAAAAATAATCGCAGTACACTTATGTGATACAGACTTGATGGAAGCAAATTTCTGTTTATTTTATACTCTTTTACAAATTCTAATTTCATTAACTTAACATTAAAATTTGCATATATGATGAGACATACAAGTATAAACAGAACTTGAGGCTGGTTTTTTTAGTAAAAAATTGTTTTTTATCAAAAATCGAAAATAGGCTAATAAAAACAGGATTTTTTTAAAATGTTTCTCCAGATAGGCCTATAAACAAATTTTGAGATTAATCTTATCAGCTGTTTTTTTTCAGCTCTTATGAAGTTATTTTTTAAGATTTTCCAGTTTTTGTTGGTAGTTTTAAAATTGTATTTTTGAAAAAGAGCATGTGCAATGTTCATGCAACATTTTTTCTTTCTTTTCGTGTACACACCTCTCATATGTACTTCAAGTGAGAACCTCTGCTCTATTATTTAAAAATAATAGAGTCTTTTTGTTATTTACTAGGTAGCAATTCTTATCAATTGAATACTTAAGATTAGGTAATTCAATTTTCAAGAGCCTACCTCTCTAAAAACATGCTAACAACACTGATCTGTAAAACAAGTTGACAGTCTTTATCATAATTTGTAGAAGAGATAAGAATGTGGTTTTCTTGATAATTCTGACCACATTTGTTTAATAATAAAAGCCTAAATGGGTCAGGTTTGATTTAATAAAGTTATAACTTTTCTTTTTTTTACTTATTGTGTTATGATTAGTACAGAATTGTACAAGTATACCAGTACAAGTTACAAATAGTCCTTGTCAGCAAAAATGTTTGCAACTATAAAATGTCTGAACTTTTTTTTATTCCCGAAAAATGCAACTATAAAAAAAAATCATTAACCAGTTTGGAGTTAACCATAAACTACCCCTTAAATACACTTTTTTGTATGGTGCATTTACACGGAAATACATGTATGAGGTAAAAGTCAAATTGACAAATCACGAAGTGTCACTTCATCAAATGCTTACACAAATTGTATTAGCTCCAAGATTACCTCACACATTATATATGAGCAAAACGTTGCATATATTTTGAGTTGTATAAGGTTATTTTCATGTGTTTTTAGGTTATGACATTTTTTTGTTATTTATTAGATTTAATTAGCTGTTTACTCAGCTAACAGGTTTTTGATTTGAGTAATTTAGTTGTATTAAGTGGGCTAGGTTGTTTTAAAAATTTGGTTTGATATAGTTCGATTTACTATTTTGTTGTACAGTTTTTAAAACCTGAGCGTTTTCTAGTGAGTTCATTAACCAACATGGTCTGTGCGTAGTGAGTTTTGTTTTCTTAAAAATTCTCATTTTACTACCTACAAGGATCCAAATCTCTAACGAAGAAAGAAAAGCAAGATCACAATGAATGAAGCAATACTGGGCTACGAGGAAGGCACAGAACATTAAAAAGTGATTGATTTAGTGTACCCCAAAGTTGGGTGAAACAAATAAAAAGACTACCTACAAGTAGTCTCTTTTTTAAATTCATTTTCCGTGTTTATTTTGATGAAAATGCTGAGCAATATTTTACACAGACATTTATAGAATGGAAGACACTAGGACAGCGAAGGAAATACTCAAGATTACAACAGAGAGTAAACACTGCACGGAATGGCTGAAAGTAATCCAGAGGGACTTACAACAGGTCAACATAGGAAGTCTTGAGGATCGTGCCAAATGCCGGGATAAAATTAAGAAGATTAAATTTCAACATAAAACATCACAACAACGTGGACAGCTGAGAGGAGGAAGGAGCATTCAGATAGGATGAAGAGATTCTGGGAGGAAAAGAGGGCAGATTCCGGAAGATTAAATCATGTATTTCAAATTCAATCGCTCTCTTAAGAGGGAACAATCGATTAAATAAATAAACACACACACACAGTTTCTGGTATATAGCATTTTTTGTTTGTAGGTAAGAGATGTAAAGGTTAGAACTGTTTTGCGTGTGTGTAACAAATGGAATTAAGTGCTCCAAAACACTATGGCATATGGTGAGTGTACTCTAAGTAAAAAAAATGTTTATAAGTGGTACAAACTCTTCCAAGAAGGCCAAGAAAATGTTGAAGATGAAGCTCGCCCTGAACACCCCAGCACGTCAACAACAGATGAAAATATTAAAGAAGTAAAGGAAATGTTGTTGAATAATCATCAAATCACTATCAGAGAAGTTGCTAAAGATGTGGGCATATCAGTTGGCTCATGCCATGAAATTTTTTCCGATATTTTAGGCATGAAATGTGTGTCAGTAAAGTTTATTGCAAAATTGCTGAATTTTTACCAAAAAAGTTGTCGCACGTCCATCTCTCAGGAAATGGGTTTAATGATATCATTGATGATCCGGAGTTGCTCGAAAGGGTCATAACTGGCAGCGAAACATGAGTTTATGGTTATTATGTCGAAACGAAAGCCTAATCATCCCAGTGGAAGCAGTCAGAGGAGCCAAGACCCAAAAAAGTATGCAAAGTTCAGTCGAATGCAAAAGTTTTGCTGACCGGGTTTTTTTTTTCGATTACAACGGCGTAGTGTATCGCGAGTTCTCGCCACAAGGTCATACTGTTAATAAAGATTATTACCTTGAATTTATGCGCCATTTACGTGAAGTAATAAGAAAAAAATCGCCCTAATTTGTAAAAAGACAATTCATGGCTTTTGCATCATGATAATGCACCTGCTCACACATCATTGCTTGTTAGTAGATTTTTGGCCAAAACCAACATTGTAATCATGCATCAACCACCATATTCACCAGACTTGGCCCTCCTGCGACTTTTTTCTGTTCCCAGAATTCAAACGACCCATGAAAAGACGAAGGTTTGTTTGCCAAGATTGAGGAAATAAAATCCGCATCGCTGAAAGACCCCCAAAGACTTACCAAAAAGTGCATTTCAGAAGTGCTTTAAAAACTTGAAAAAGCACTGTCACAAATGTATTATATCTGAGGGGATTACTTTGAAGGGGACAAAATAAATATTGATGAATAAATAAATATTTTTTGAGAAAATTACAGTCACCTTATTTTTTGAACACATCTCGTATATGTATGTGTGTATAATTTTTATCTTATACTTTTTTGAAAATCGAATTCCGTGTTCATAAAATAGCATCTAAAATCTTTAAATTACATTGAAAATCCAAATATGAATATGATTGGAATGAGAGGGTGTAATAACTTAGAGATTTATTAACATCAAGGTTCGCATTTCCTTCGAAGGAACCGTGCTATAAGTTAGAGATCGACCTGTGTAATAAGATAGAGGTTCCGTACTGTTTTTAACATTGAGACTACAGTGCTGTCAAGTGTGTTGCACCGTGTGTATAAGTTGCCAACGCTGCTGATTGCAGGTGCAATGTTACCAAATAAAATGAAAATTTGAGTTACATCATACTAACAATTTCACTATGACCAAATTCTGAGAATTATTGCATTTCTGAAAAAAATGGTTATTAAAATTTTATACTCCGCCCTCTATAATTCACCTAATAATAAAAGAGGCATTGGACATAAACCTTTAAGAACAAAACCTATCCAAATCAACTTTACATTTTAATAATATGTCTCTCTTTAATTAAGCGAGTTCTACTTGTTAGATAAAAGATAAAAAAGTGCCTTCAAGCAGCAGCATCAGCAACATATACACACGGTGCAACACACTCGACGTCACTGTAGTGTCGATGTTAATACACAGTACGAAACCTCTATCTTATTACACAGGTCGATCTCTAACAGCTGGTGAAACCAGATTTTCACAAAAGTGAAAGGTAAAAAAGTTATTGTGATGTTAACATTTTGTAAAATCACTTCCCATCACAACTGTGTTCGGCAAATATTGTATTTTCCAGGGAACTAACCGTGAATGTGTTTTTGTTTCAGAAAAGATTTGAAGAAAGGAAAATGGCAGACCAAGGATTCCCTAATCAACACACAACTACAACAACTGTTACGTCTAGTAGTACCCGTGTCCAACCTCAGATAAGAGTAGACACTTCGTATTTGAGGACACGCCCTGGTACATTAAAGTGCGTTCAGATTGTAAGTTTGTTACTAAGTCATTTCTTAGTATGTGTGGGAATTACTTGGAACTGTACATTATGGTTCTTCATTAGCAAATTTAGCAAATTTAATTTGAAAGTAAACTATTAAAGCTACTGACCCGTTGTAAACCGTTATAAGACCCATGAAATGAGACTTGATTATGACCTCTAAAACACATTTTTGTCATTAAAAAATTGTGTGTAGGAGGGGTTATTAGAACTCCCATGCACACAATAAAAGTCTCAAATACGTGTAATAAAAGTCTCAAATACGTGTAATAAAAGTCTTAAAATTTAACTATTTTAATTTTTGGTAGACATTTTCATTCATTTTTTAAAACACCGCTATAATAATTCTGGTTAACCTTGGTTCACATGCAATACTCTAGTCCGCAGATAAAACATATTGTATCCATATTACCAAAGAAATTCCATCAAAGCATCAGTAAAGTAAACTCCACACAAAAAAGACATAATTCTTAAATTTTTTTATAATTATTATTATTACAACTAAGTTACATAACTTATCAAGTAATATTTCATTCACTAGAGTCAAGTACATGAAGGTATGTCCAAGATCCAACCCATCAGCCAGACCCCCCCCCCCATTTCACTAACACATAAAATCACAAGGCTTAGTCCTTTTAAATCTGCTGATCCTTAGGAGCGGCAGTACTTCCACATTAGAATGTGACGCCAGTCTATTTTTGTTTCATTGCATGTAATTTAATTTCTTCTACAACGGTAGTAATTCCCAAGTCCTAATGAATATTGTCATTTCGTGCATACCATGGAACTTTGCAGTACTTTGTTTTGAAATGGATCATCATCGCATTTGTTTTCTTGGTACAACTCCACAGTTGGATACCATATATCCGCACAGGCTTTAGAACTTGCTTATATATCAGCAGATTGTTTTGCAAAGGGAGTTGTGAATGCCTTCCCAACAGCCACTGCGTCTTCTTGAATTTAATGTTCAACTCCTGCCTCTTTTTTTTGACATGTTCTTTCCACCTAAGTTTTGCATCCAAATTCATTCCAAGATATTTAGCTGAATTTGCATATGGAATTTTTTGTAAGTTGATAGTGACTGCCACTTGAACAACTTTATGATTAGTAATTAAATTAATCAGAATTAAATTAAATTAATTCTTCCTCCACCTTCGAGACCGTTGACCCTTTTCTCCCAAGAGAAAGTGTTGCCTCGTCCGCCATCACCATTGTACCGTAGATTCCACTCCGCCGACAATGTCGTTGAGGTCTTCCCCTCAACCCTGGCAAGGGGCCCTCACATGATACTACCATCCGGAGCCAAATGGATCATGGTTTTTTATAGAGGTGTTACTCCTCTATCCCTCCACGCTTCCCCACCTCACGAAGGTAGACCCTGGCTTGGGACCGGCTTGCGGCAGTTTTTCTTATTCTTAAAATAAGCTCAAAGATTTTGCAGAAATTTAAGTCCTATACAATTTATGTAAAACTGAAATAGTCATATTTGAAATGAAATAATTTTATTTAATCTAAATTTATAATAATAAACCCCTGACAGTGGTCATTATGTTTATGGGTATATAAAGAAACATTTGTTTATATAAACGTGGTTAATTAGGGACTTGATGTTCTAAACTAATTCCACACAGATTAGTTCAGTCAGATAAACTTATCTTTTTTATCTCTGTTTATTTTCCCAATCAGTTTTTGCTTTATGTTTTTTCCAACAAATTAATTATAGTGTTTAGGAAAGATCTAATAATTTATTTTTATAAAACGTTGATTTCTACTAAAAATATTTTTTTTCTAAAGTATGGATTTCCAAATATCAGTTTATAAGAACAAGAGAACTATTTATAAAAGAGTTTAGTAATTATAAGAAACTAATTATGAGAGAAACTGTAAATTTTGTTACCATAAAAGATCTACAATAGTGTAAAATGATATTTTGTAAGAAGAACATAGTTTTAGTATTGATATCTCTTTATTAGAAATTCGTATAATGAAGAATCATTTTTTTTTTTTTTTTAGGTCATCTGAGCATAACAAAGCGATTCTTAAATTTGTGTGTGTGTGTGTGTGTGTGCGCGCACACACACACTTCAGTTTAGCCTTCAATAGCAAAATTTTTGCAGGCTTGATTGAGAACCACACAAGTGGTATTATTATGGTATATTCACTTTTTCTGTCCGTATGGTCCAAAAAACTTTTTTCAAGCCTCCAAAAATGACAAAATTATTGGTGTCAATAAGTAAGATGCTGCAGAAATTGACATCAACAGAACATAAAACTTGTACAGGTTATAGTTTCACACCAGTGAAAAACTCTGAACAGTAATTAATTGGTAAACTTTTTTCAACAATTTCAACAGCTGACAATGTGTAACATTTTTTTTAAGGTTGTGAACAATAAATTAATGAAAATGTGTAGATAAAAATACTAATTATTTTTTTTTTATTTTACTAGTTTGAAAAATATGAAATTCAAAAACTAATAAAAATTTAGTTATAAAATTTAAACCACTTATTACAACACTATAAAAGAATGTTTTGAAAATACTTTGGATTTTTCAGGTGTGTTACATCTGAAATATTTGTGGTTGAAAACCTTCAATTTTAGACAAATCGTAATATTTGAAAACCCATTACAAAAAGAAACTAAAATTTTACTTTCAGGCATAATTTTTTTTTTTTTGGTGTATACTATTAAGATTGTATGAAAAAATCAATAATAATAAGTTTTTCTTTTAAAATTTGAAATTTCAAAAGGAATATTTTTATTTTAAAAACCTTAACATTCACCATTTTGTACAAATAAGTAGTCTTAAATATACACTGAACTTAAAATGTTTTAAGTATGTATACACTTTAAAATATGACTTTTGTTTGAACTCAGTATCTGATATCTTAAAAAATGAAGAAGCTTCGTGGCATTTAAAGCAAACCTTTATGAAAAGCAAATTGGCTGAGGTACCTGTAAAAAAAATAATAATAAATAAAAATAAAAAATAATTAATAATAATAATACTGCAATAATAATAATATAAACATTAAACATTTATTACATTCCTATTTTAAAGTTTCTGAATAAAGTACAAAGTTAGGTAAAAAAATGAATAAATTTTGTCAGTTGATTTGGTATGGCTGGATCCTTGACCAAAAGCTGAAACTAAAGATTACTGAATTACGAAACCACTTTTTTGAAATTCATTTATTTCAGTTAAAACTAACCTCAATTTTCAAATCACAAACTTTCTCTTTCTCCGTGGGAGAAAGTATAGCCTAGCCTACAGGAATCACTTCTTTCCAAGCCCATCTGATGTCACCAATTATTTAATGCAGCGAAGGGAAACAGGTATTAACAGTCTTGGCCTTACATCATCAGCATCCTACATTCCATTACATTATGATCATTGTATGCAGCCAAGGACAGAACCTACATTATCATTGATCACCTAACTTGCGGGTTAAAATTATTAGCAAATTTACATAAGAGGCAGTTATAATAGCAAGACTCAGATTCATGACCTTGAATTTTTTTTGAGTTGTTAAATGTATAACTTAATGTCCATACTTCATACCAGTTATAACATTATATCATACTGTTTTATATATATTTATATAATGAAAAATTAAAAACTGATTTATAAAATTTTGGTCATATTTTAGAATTATGTCTCAAATGTGAATTTAAGAAGAACTGCAGTTTTGGCTTTTTTTGTTACTTTAAGGCAAAAAGCACATTGAGGCTATTATCGCCTCCCTAAATGTAAGTGTAAGAGTAAAGTGTTAAAGTCGTAAGTGTGTGTTAAGACCCGGGTGCCGCGAGGGACGTCTAAATCCTCAATAAGTGCAGCTAGTCTACACCCCCCTGCGGGGAGTTTTGGCTTATGATTTGCCCCTGAACTGCAAGCTTGATTATGTTTTTTATATAGTATATGTAGTCACAGCTGAGGAAAATGTTATGAACTGATTGTGATTAGTTAACCCCATTTTTCAGATCTTTCAGTAACTTTATACATGTATGTTTAAGTTCTTATGGATTAAAATTGTTAGAACTGATTTTTAAGGCATTGAAAAAAAAGTAGTCAAAAGTATCTATATATACCTCTGGAAACTTAACTTACATTTCAGGTTTCACTAAAATGGTCTATTCGTTTATTTTGCTGTTAACGAACAGTGTTCATAATCACTGTTTTGATTTCAATGGATAAACGGAAAAATCTCAAGAATGGTTTTTCCACTATCATCGTACATGTTCGTAATTTGTATATTGAGTAGTGGGAAAGTAAAATGTGTAATATTTTGAAAATGTTTTTGAGCAACCGATAGATGTTCTTGGCATTGTTTGTTTATTTGAGTAGTTATTTAAAGGATGTATAGAATTAATAGTAGGGATTCTTAATCTTTCCCACCACTTGTAATTTCGCATACCATGTAAGTAAATATTGTAGTGGGGAGAATGTTCCTTCTCAGAAAATTTATAAAAATTGGTTGTGGAATGGTGAGTTTTGAGGTTTTCTATTATCTTTGAGATTTGATTGGTAATAAAGCAACACAGAAAACGTCATTATTTCAGAATAATATAAAACATAAACCCTCCGAACATTGCAGTAGGTCCCAACTAGCAGAGTATTTGGCCTACTGCAATAGCGATGTAAAATAAGTTAACATAAATGTATGGATGCATCATCAGACGTCTGAGTGTCAAAAAGTACTTTCTGTTTGTTTTTGAAAAACAAACCATTTTTTTTTTTAAATATTTTTGAAGTGAATACAGCAAATTTTGTGGTGCATTGAAATTGAATTGAGAGTAACTGAAGGTAACAGTGTACAATTCATGAAACAGGTGATGGTTGAAACAGCTGGTCATCACATAGATGACAGTGAATAACAATAATCTATATTACAAAATTAAGCATCTTGACCATAGATAGATTACTTAATTCAAATACTGAAAGACGAGAGTTGAATCAATATTAAATAAAGGTAGAATTAGATTGAAATGTTAAAATTAATAAGTGAAAATTATTTATAAATTTTGGTATTAATATTAACTTTAATTATATATAAGTGTTGTTTGACAAACGGTACGTAATAATATTTAAACAGATGTTGTGTAGCACATGTTTATGTAATTTTTTGCCTATAAAAGGGAATTTCACTATGTGAAGAGGGTTAACAAGTTAAAAAAAAAAAACAGATAAAGTTCAAAAAGAGACTGACTTAATACACAGACACAGAAAATAAATGTACTATTTTTTCTGAAAGACAAGAACTGAGAGTTGAATTAAATACAAATTTAGAAGAAAATAGCAATTCAATGAAATCTCAATATGGTATTCACTTACAATGTGTGTGCAACACACACACACACACACACACACACATATATATATATATATATATATATATATATATATATATATATATATATGGTTGAGAAACTGTTATGTAGGACAAATAGAAAGATCACATTATATTTTGTCCACTCGTTCAGTGTACTCAGTTTTATAATACCTTCGCGATATATTTCTCTCATCCTGTTTGGATGGCATTTATCTAAGTGTTCCTTTGTGTTTCTAGATCTTGAATTTCCTTGGATTCTTATGCATCTCTATATCTGGCTTCGCCATCTACTCACAAGCAAGTTTTTTTGACTTTGTGTCAGGTTTTGGCTTCTGGTTCACTGGTATATTGTTAGTGTTGTACATTTTGCATGTAGTCGAGAAGTTTTACAAGATTCCTTGGATTAAAATTGTAAGTACCTTTTTTCAATGTAGGATTTAATATCTTTTTATTTTCTAACTGTACAGTATAAAATTATTCTCTGTGGCCAAGTAGTAAAAAGTTTAAAATTGTTGGTAAAGTTACGATGCAGAGAAATCAAGGTTCTGAAGCAAACACAAACTTATTTTCACGTAAGAATTTTGATTAGAAGGCTTAAATGAAGTTGTGTTAAAAATGTTGACACAAATATATTTTATTCACCATAAAAACCAGAATTATGAAATTTGGAGTGCAGGAAGATTGTAGCTTAAAAAGATGCATGAATATCTTTTTGGTTCAAAAATAGGACTGTTTTAACAATGTCGGAAAGGAGATAACAACTTAAGACAGTGAAATTTTATATACAGATAAATCATAGCTCCATTTTTTTTTTTTTTTTTTTTTAATTGGGGGTGCAAAGTATTTTTTTTAAATACAGGATAATATTTCTATGAATTAGAAAACTGAAATTTGGTATGCAAGTGCAACATACAAAAAACAATGTACAATTTTTTTAAGTTTGGAAGATGAAATATAGAATGCAGGTAGGTTTGTAGCTTAAAATAAAGTATAAGTATTTTTTCTACACATTTTTAAATAGGGTATTTTGAAAAACAGTGTGGAAATATCTCATGGACTTTACAATTTAGGAAGTTGAAATTAGGCCATTTGTATACTTCTTGTAAATCCGATTTCACCATCGTAATCAGCTGTGAAATATGCTGTATAAATTACCTTTTTAACATTCAGTGAAATTTGAATATTTTGAATTTTATTTGTACGTACTTTAATAGTGAAATCAGATTTTCAAAACTGGATAGGCTAAAAAAGTTACGGATTTTATAATTCATATTCCTATTAAAAAAGTAAAAACTGGAATGTTAATGGTTTTTATTTAACACAAATTAGAATATTTATTTAAGCCTGTATATTGTTAGTTTTTGGAAATCAGCTTCCATTAGTGAGACAACTTCTAGTGCCTTTATTATAACCTTGAAGGGCTTTAAAGGGATATTTCCACTGAAATCAATATAAACACAATTACAATATTTTTTCTTAACTGTAAAGTGAGAATGAAACGCATCACTTTCAGTATCTAATAATAAATTACTACAAAATTATGACTACTTCCCAACATATATAATACTGCATAATGAGTCACAAGGCCTTACTGGTTTTAACATTACAAACGTGTCATACCATTAACTCATACAAGAAAATAGGCTTGTAATTTTCCTGCTTTTGTGAACAGTTATTTTAAACCTATGATTAGAAAAGACAGTGTGACTTGACCAATTAAAATTGTTCGCATCTAAGTGTTAGGTAACTTGAAGACTTCATTAAAGTGAAATTATTTGTAATAAGTGGTATTAAAAATATTGTAGGCGTATAAAAATTTAAGCGAACATCATAATCTGCAGTAATTTAATTTGGAACGCAACGCTGGATTGTGAAGTTCATTTATTGGGATTTAAATGCTGATTATAATGGGAAATCAGATTTTCAAAGATAAAAACTTCTGAATAGCTATGTTAAATGGTTGAATAAATTTTTCTGGGTAATTAAATTCCCGATCTATTACCATATTCATTTCTTGTATTAAATTTGATTAAAATTTCACTACATTTATGGACACTGAAATCTAAATACTTATTGTAATGTTTACCTAGGTGTTTTGTATGCATTAGATTTTTTATTTGCTAATTTCAATTAGGAGCTGCACCATGGTAAAACCTTGATATTTGACTTTAAGTTGAGCACAGATTTTAATCTCTAGAACACATTTTGTTAGGTTGTAAAGACTTTTTAGTTTTTTACAGTTTTTTGCTTTTTAGGGTGATTTTTTTTAATTTATATATTGCGGAAATAATTTATATTAAATTTATAGTACATGTAAATAACTACATTAAAAAAAACTACTTTTGAAATATTAATACAAAAAAAGAATTTCTAATTTTTACGAATTTCTGGGTCTACATAAAAAAAACATTGAAAGAATAAAATAATTCTGAAATGCATATTAGGTGATGGCGATTAATTTCTAAATATACAGTATATCTGCAATTTTTTTTAAACAGCTGATTTTCTCTTCATTATCTAAAATCTTCATAAAATCTGTAAAAATTTGCACTAATTTTTCAAATTTCTATTTTTGTATTTTCAGTAAAAGTTTAAAAATTCTAATTGCTAGATATTTAATATAGGCTAACATCCATGTGTGTATATATATATATATATATATATATATATATATATATATATATATATAAGATATGTAGGCTAATGTAGATTTTGGAGAAATTGAGTTTGAAAAATTTCGTTGTCCAGTAAAATCAATTTAATTGATTCAAAATTGTGGCCATTCAAAATTTGTCATATTCATTCTGGAAAATTTGATTTCAATATTGTAATGAGTATTAAAATCTGCATTAATTAAATTTTCAAATTTCTTTTAATATAAGAAAAAAAGCCTAGTAACAGTCTGTATTCATTTTCCTACTTTCCATGAAAGTGGAATATGTAAAATACTATTTTTTTAATATTTTGTAGTTGCTATAATGATGAAATCAGATTTTTGAAAAAGTGTTTGATGAAAAGTTACTTAGGCTATCATAATTTTTTTTTCATGATTAAATTATTATATTTCATTATAAAGTAAGAATATGATATTGGAAAAAAGTAATCATCTTTTTTTCTGCTTAAAATTTTATAGTTTTGTAGAGCCTTTCTTAGCTTCAGATGTCTTATATTCGTTGATGCTTTTCAGATTATTTCCATTCTCAAAACATTTTACTGAACTGTAGAATGAAATGTATAGAAGAATGAAATTAACAAGAACCTAGATTTGTTTTCGATATTAAATGATGTGGTATTAATAGAAAATGCAAGTGACCTAATAGAATTTAGTAGGAAAAAATATGATAAGCTTTCTAAAAAATTAAAAGTACTAATATATAACAGGGATAACAGTAAAGGGGTGACAAGGTATGGACGCAAGGTTTTTCATGAGAGTGATGAATTTGGCAAAAGTTGGTATAACAGACAAGGAAAACATCTTATTAGAAAAAGGGTTAAAATATAATGTTAAAAGTAACAATATTAAGAAAAATGTAGAAAATAATATAAAGAATGCAATAGCTATAGAAGAGCTATATTACAAAATCATGTAAGACATTTGGCAACAGAAATTTTGAATAAAACTATAAAACAAAGATTAAGAGAGAAAAGAAAGATAACAAGGAAGAAAAAATACTTGAAAATTTAGAAAAAACCGTGCAGAGAAGAAGGTGTTATAGTTATAAGAGCAAGCAAGAAAACGCAGTAGTTATTATTAAGAAGGAGGATTATGCACAGAAAATTAAAAAATGTATACAAAAAAAAATGCAAAAATGAGATGTAGGTTAAAATGAGATGTATGTATATGAAAGAGAAATCATTAAAGAATTTGTTAAAAATTCAAGATCAGTATAAAATTTATAAATATGAATCCGAATTTGCCGATAATGACATCCCAAGTTATAAAAGCAACATGAGAACTGTAAAAAGTTTTGAAAATTGAAATAATCCAAAATATGTATTCTACAAAAAAAAAGAATATGATAATTTATCAAAATGTGCATTTATGTTCAAATGATATTTGGAGAAATATGCTTCCTTTACATCAGTAAGGCAGTTTTGTGCTGTGGATATATATATATATATATATATATATATATATTTTTAATACTACTTTTAACAAGGTCCACTAACACATTTGCATTGCAAATAAAGTTATCAATGTAAACTAAATAATTAACATTCCCAAACTAAAGCAGTCCACATTTGAGAAATTTTACTAGGCTATTCTCATTGTATTATAAAATGACATTAAATCAGCTAGGTTAAGATTTTATTTAATGATGATAATTTAATGTTGATTATGACGGTGAATTTAGATTCTTGATACAATATAAGACAATAAAGTTTTTAATTTAAAAAAATTTGAAATTGAATTTGAAACTGTTGAACCAATTTTGCTATTTATGAACTTGTCAAAGCTATTACCAAAATCAATTTTTGTGCATAGTTAGAATCAATTCGGACTAAAATTGCAAACATGAGAATACTCATTTGTTCAACAGTTTCAAAATGGCGGCCATTTTAAATCAACTTTTTTGTCTTTAATGTTTGAAAATCTGATTCTATCATTATAATCAGCATTAAAAAAAATGTATAAGTTAGCATTTTGAGTTTTTAAAATCCTTTGAAATTATGAAATTTTTTTATAATGATCATGATTCATTTTTGTATTTTCAATGCAATTAGAAAGTTTAAAATGCTAATATTTGGTGATTGTGATGATGAAATCAAAACTTTTAAGAAGGGTAAGGTAAAGAAAAATACTTTTGAAAATTCACTTCCATCTCTCAGCTACTCACATTGCTTTACCCTTACTTTTAACTCTGATCTCTTGCCATCATAGTCTCACTGGACTATATATATAAAAAGTTTAATAACCCCTTAAAATAATGATCTAGAGGTAGGATTGGTACTCATTTGAAGGTTCCGAGTTTGGGTTTTACCATGATGTTGCCTCCAACAGATCATTTTTCCATTTGAAATTCGTTGTTATTTATACCAAACATTTTATGCTCTTTTATAATTTCTTGTATTACGGTTTCATTCAGTATATTTGTATTTGTTTTATTAAAAGATTTACGCTAATGAATATCAAGCAGATATTCAAATATTATAAATTAAAACAGTTTTGCTTTATTTTGGTAAAGCTGTAAAGTTTACAGGGGAAAGCAGGTGTGATGGTATGAGAATGAGTGCTTGAGGCAGTGCAAGTTTGGTTAGGACTGAATGTAGGCCACATATGGACTTTGGTTATTAAATTATCATAGCACTCAGTTAGGCTGCAAAGAAACATTAGCTCACAGTATTGTAGTCTACACTACATATACGCAATACTACTTTTTAATAATGTACATTTGAATGTCTGCCCTTGTATTGATTTCCATTTAAATATTGCTGAGGTCTGTAGAATTATTGGACATGATACAAATACTGTTTAGGGTTTTTGTTAGGCTTTTGTCTGAAGTATGTATTACATTATCAAAGATGTTTAGTAAAGCACTTCCACTAAATGTTGATAACAATTTATTGATCATTGCATTTCATCACATCAAAAATGTATAACCACTTAGTTTATATAAGTTATTGAATTTGAAAACAAATTAATATAAGTGCCTGTGCCCTTATATTATTAAATTATTATAATTTGTTTATTTTTGATTACGGTCGTAGAGAGAAGAAAAAAAGTATGCGTACAGGTAAGGTGAAAATGAGTCATGGTAAGGCTTGTTGTGGATCTTAAAATGAGCACCGATCCTGATTTCTAAATTTTTTTTAGTGGTTGTGGAAATTTTTATATATTTGTAGGCTATGTTAATATTGTTGCCATCATTGTTTCCATAATTTTCACCCGATTTCTATAAATTTGGCATAGTACAGAATTCATTTTATCTATACCATTTACTCGTATCATTTTAAAAACTCCATTTAATACTGTTACGTTTTTCCTAAATTTCGAGCCAATCAATCTGTAAATCTATCAAGTTTCTTAATTTACTAATTAAGGTGTTACAGGTACCTAATGCAGATAGTAAGCCAATGTTTCTACAAATTCTTACAGCAACTTATAAAAGTAGGTCACTAAATCCACTAAAATATTTTGAAACTGCAATTGCCTAAATTCTGTTTAACACTAGTAAATGAAAAGGCTATCTATTTTTAAATATCATATTTTCAAGTTATGTCTGAACCCCCTTGCAACCTATTGTTAGACTCATGCCCTTTTACAGGTCAATGAACTCAGAGTATTGACTGTGTTTGGTTTATTTATTTCTGTCTACATGTTTGCTATATAGGGTGATTAAGTTGGTCAGCTATGAGATTTTGGAAACTATTTTACAACAGAGTTTAAATGCAGGACCCCTTTCTAGTCTATAGTAAAAAAAAATATTTAAAATTGTGAAAATCACACCAGTTTTCGAAAATGACAACTAAATAACTATTATTATTTATGGTGTTTTTGGTTTATACACTACATTTACAACTGTTCCCTTTTTTTGCAAACAATCTTGCATTGTTACTTTAGTCAATTAATTCTTGCTTATATGATTTTATAACTCCGGCTATTTAAACACCAGGCTTAGTGTTATAATTAAAGTAGATTTGTGCTATTGTTTTATCTGGACTAATAAATAATATTTATTAAAATTTTAAATCTGATTTTATGTTTCCTAGGCCTTAACCTGTTCCAGTTTTTAACTTAAAATTTCAATACCTATAAATCCTAAATAAGTTTGTTAAAGAAAATGCCTAAGAATAAAAAAGTCTTAAATTGTAGAACAGGATCTGAAAACACAATAAAAAAATGATTCCTGGTACGTTGATAACTAGAATCCCTAGCAACTTGATTTTGTTTATGTATCAGTCAACACCTTTTAAGTTGAAATTTTCAGAATTATAACCTCTAATCGGTTAATTTTCAGGAGTTGTGATGGTATTTTGAAAACCTCAGAACTCAGAAATTTTGTACTGACTAACTTCTGTAGGACAAACTTGCAGCCTGAGCTTAATTCTCCAGCTGTTTTACGCTCATGTCTGGACATAATGTTTGTGCCATTTATATTGGTCAGACTGCCCTTCCTACTTATGCCTGTACCCCTAGTCACTGTTTACATCAGCGTGCTATTGTTACACAATTGTTTTTACATACAAAATTACAGTACACATGTATAAACATACATAGGCCTAATATACTTTTATTTTTTATTCATCTTAATTGCAAAATACAGTACTTTTTCAAATTCGTGTTATAGAAATTGACCACAAGAAATTGCAAATTATATAGATTTTTGAACCACTTAAAACAAAAGGTGGTTGAATCTCTACTCGATTATTTCGCCCTGACGACCTTCATAACTCGAATCTTGCTTATTTGAATTCCTCAGTAACTCAATTTTTTTTTAGAATCACCTTCAGATGTGAGTTATCAAGGAAGTAATTAGCGTTTAAATTTGCTGAAATTAGCATACTACTTTATGAAAACATATAGTGATGGTTTGTTGACATGATTGGTAGCGAGGCAGAATATTTTAGTTACTTATATTTCAAGTGTTTACAAAGTTTATTGTCATGTTTACAGTGGGTTTTGTTTCTGTTTATGTAGGAACTTGGATTCTGTGCAGCGTGGACTGTATTCTACCTGATAGCTTCAACTTTTGTGGTTGGATTGATGAGTTATTCTGCCGCTTTAGGAGTAGCAGCGGTAAGTGCAAAAATATGTCCATATTGTTGTCTATAAAATATTTTTGCCATCCAGTTATATTTGTAGTTTTTTTTTAGAGAGAAATTAATGCAGACTACAGTTAATTAAGTTATTACAATTATGACCTATTTTATTCCGTCTGTGGTTCTTTAACTCATTTTGTAAAGGCTGCCACGGCTTCGAGACTTTCCTGTTTTATCTTCAAGCGATAATACAAACGGTCAAATCATTCTGGCGAGGTTGTCACAGAGTTAACAAGACATTGAAATCACAAAATCACGTGTTCAATCTTTTATTAAAAACAGTTTTATACTTTACTTATAATCCTCGTTCATCCTGTGTAAGGTAGAACTTTTTAATGAATTACTATTGGAATATGAGTAACTATGATGGTAGAACTGAGGCTCGGGGGCCATAAAATGTGCATATACTCTCACGTCTGAAATACATTTTGATGGTTTGTTGGAAATTGTGTGTGTGTGTGTATATGTGTGTGTGTTGGTAAAATCAAATTGGTTTTAAAATATATAAAAATATCAGCTTGTTGCTAATGGAAATTTACTAATCTATTATCTATAGAATGAAAAGTGTGTACATTGTCCGGAATACATATTTAAACTATCGCATGAATTATGAAATTCTGCATACATACATGTGAATTTCTGAGTCAGGGTTTTCGTTTTGCAGTTTCAGTTGTTGAAGTAAAAACAGTGCAGCTGCTTATGTATAGACCAGCAGAAGCTCACTGTGGTATGCCTGAATTATCAATCTGTGGTATTCATAGATCATTCAATTGTATATTGTTTGTTCAACTGAACTTAACCTCAGAATTTTTCATCGATTTAATGATACATATTATTGATAATTCCTACATACTATAGCGAGCAAAGGTTTTTAGCGAGTGATATAATATTTAATGTTTCCATATATTTTCTACATCTTAAAGTAGAAAAATTTTCAAAACAAATTCTACTGACAATTAGTCTGTTACTGTAAGCTCTCTTTAAATATAGCTGCAATCAAAGGATTCTTGTTTAGTTTGCATAATGAATGACCATTCATTATAAACAACCATGGATGTTTGCGTTCTTTGTGATTGTGCAATAAGCTTTAAATACTTTGTTAATCTCGAGACAAAAATGCATTCTGTTTAGATAACAGATATCTTCATAAATAGTTGAGCTATTTTAAACAGATGTTTTAACCCTTTTTAATGCCACACTTTTCACATAAACAAAAAAAAGATCAAATCATTATATAAACTCATTTATATTTTATTATAAATAACTATTACAATAACAACTATTATTGTTATTAGCATTATTTTTAGAGATGTAATTTAACATTGGACTTAGTTTTGATAGTAAATGGTTTTGCAAAGGCAGGATGAAGAAATAATGAGCCAGTGAATTTAAAATTGTTTATATTACTCTCTAAATATTAAATATTACTACTCCATAAATAATGAAACACAAGGTGAAATATGCAATTGTTATGCTGTAAAAGTGGTAATATATCATCATTCATGACAATAATATCAATCTATAGAACATGTTCAAATAATCCGCTGTATTAGATGGTTCATGTCAGACGTGTGTTCATCTAAACAGCTGATTTCACTCCACACCTGTTCCTTTGATAATTGTGTTTTTATTGAGGTTATGTTTATTTCCATTGTTTACAGTGATTATAAATAATAAACAAATAATTGTAGATATAGTTTTGTGTTTGACTACAACAAATTCAAATAACTGATTATTGTAATTATTTGTATGTGTTTTTTAATTCACAATATATTTGGTAACAATATTTTATAAGCCAAGACTGTGTTTCAGTTTGTTTAAGATTAGAACTTTGAACATACTGGAAGTGCTAGCAGACAGAAATTGTTTGTTTAGAAACTGCAAAGTGGCCAGAGCCCAGGGATTGATAGCAGGAGACAGAGCAGTTTATTAAATAATTTCTGTCCAGTAAACAAAGAGTTCACACTACTTTTGTACTCAAATTCTAGTACTTAATATCAGTGTACAATGATTTTTTTTTAAAACTTGTATAAAACAAGATTTTTTTAAATTTAAAATTTAATATACTTACTTCAGTTATGAACATTTGTATATAACCACCCCGCAAGGGGTTGCAGACTAGCTGCACTTATTGAGAGGATTTAGACGTCCCTCTCGGTACCCAAGTCTTAACACACACACTTACAACACTACACTTAAAACTTTAACACTTTACACTCACACTTACATTTAGGGAGGCAATAATAGCCTCTATGTGCTCTTCACCTTAAAATAACAAAAAAATGTATATAACCAAAGTTTGTTAAAGGGATTTTCAAAAATTATGCCAATATTTTGGGGTTTTTTTGAAAGCATTAAACTACATTTTTAGAAGAAATAATAGCTTTTTTGAAAAAAGTTAGAAAGTTTGTGCATTATTTGCTTTTATTTATTCAGATTTTTTTTTACATTTACATGTCTATTGTTTTTTTAAAACATAGTGGTAGAATGTATTGTGCTATGTTTTCTTTTCAACAATGATTAATTATCATAAGCCTAGGCCTAAGTAGCTTAATGCTAATTTATGATAATTATTTTCTATCAGCTTGTGCTGTCATTGTTTACATTGCTTAATGTTGGCTGTAAGAGTGTGAATCATTTTAAAAGTGACACATAAAAAGAGTTTTCAAGGTCTTTGTATGTTTATAAAATGACAACTATAGCTTTAGTATAGAACTAAGAAAAGAATTGTTTTCATTAATTCTGTTTTTAAAATTATTATTTATTTGTTATTATTACAGTTTATTCGGACATTTGCCAACATTTGTGCATATAAAGCAATATGGAGTGTTTTGAGAGTATGAGTTAACTACCAGTCTCAAGTGCTTAACTTAAAACCCAAGTATGCAAGTATAACAGTCGAAAACACTGAAGGCAGTCCCTGAGGTCAAGCCGGATATAAAACTAAGTGATATATGAGTCTCACAGTAAGTCTTAGTTTTATTTCTGGTTTGACTGCTCTGGGATCTGCCGTGAGTGTTTTTTCGTAGTTTTTAAGTTTTTTAACATAGGCGTGGGCATCTAGACTTATGTTCTACTTGCATGTTTGAGTTTTAAGTTAAGCAACTTTGAGAACGAAAGTCGATTCATACGAAACGTCATGTATTGCTTTATATTTACGGATGATTGCAGGTAAATGTATCGAAGATAGTAAGATAATAAGCCTTTATAATAGGAGAAAGAGAATTTCAATATATTCAGTTTTGCAACATTTATACATTTACAGACTCATTAGACTGACCAGTGCTTTAGCCACATCGATCACTGAGCCTTAACAGTTTTTCGCCGGAAAAAAAAATCAATCACTGAGCCCTTGCACCATCAGAGCTTTAACCACCAAGCCTAAGAACAGTCTGTCTCTTTATTTTTTTCACCCAACTTTGGGGTACACTAAATCAATTACTTTTTAATGTTCTGTGCCTTCCTCGTAGCCCAGTATTGCTTCATTCGTTGTGATCTTGCTTTTCTTTCTTCGTCACAGATTTGGATCGTTCGCTTGGATTTGAATTTGCCTTGGAACCGTTACTTCTTGTCCTTGGTTATTGTTTTGGCTGTTCTGTCCATGAGCATAGTAGTGATTTGTAGTTCTGTTATGTCTTTCTCTGTTTCTCTAAACCAAAGTGGTTTGGTAAAGAGTTTCATTCCTGATGTGGAGTGATTGGTTGTTATGGAATTTGGGACCTAAGATTTTTCATAATATCCTTCTTTCTTTGATCTCCAGCCTTTCAAGTGGGCCCTGGGTTGTGAGAGATAATGTTTCAGCTGCATATAAGGCTTTTGGTTTAATTACCATATGATAATGCCTTATCTTTGTATTCCAGGAGAGGGACTTCTTGTTGTATGTGTCTTTGGTAAGTTGGAAGGCTAATTCAACTTTATTTCTCCTAGATTCCATAGCTTTTTTCTCTAGGGCGTTCCAGCTGATCCATTCCCCAAGATATTTGAATTCTTTGACTATCTCAATATATTGTTCTCCCACTTGAAGCTTTTTTGGTGGTTTTTGTATGTTTGTCAATATTTTAGTCTTTTAAAATGAAACTTTGAGACCCATTTTTAACGCTTGCTTCTGGAGTTCAAGAGTCTGTTCCTTAGCTTCTTCCAATGTCTCAGCTGGTAAGGCCTCCTAAGAACAGTATTAATCAAGATATTTATAAATCTTGCAATAAGTAGTGAAAATTTGCAATTCTTTTAAAAAATGGATTAACCTGTGGTAAAATAGTCTAAATTTTTCTCTTTATTTATTTGTAAATCGGCTCTTTCTTTCACCCACCTACTTCAGAGAATTATGTGCATTAATTAGTGAAAGCTTCCCTAGACATAAACATGTTAACAAAGTTTAAAAAATAAGTAAATCAGTAATTTGTAAATCACATATTGCATCATTTTTCAGCGATCATTTTTGTATACAGAACCCCTTCAATAATTGCTCCTTTAAAAGTTGTTTCCTTATAAACTTCACAACCTAACCTGACCAAACGTTCCTCTCTCGTTCAACAGTCTCCCTTCCTCAGCAGAATAACTGTTATGATTTAACATTATTCTTGTTGTGAAAAAAAGAATTTAATTTAATACTGGTTTTCAGTTCTTCGGTTATCTTGCGATGATTGCATATGGTTACGATGCATTCCTGAAATACCAGGCTATGGTTAACGGTGAACTAGCCCAAGGCGAACGTCACGTGTCAAAGACTACCAGTACTGTTACGTCGCCTGCTTACTAGACTAGACCATCTCGACAAGCTGTATATACACACTTTCCCTCCATTAATTTTACTAATTTCTATTACATAATTTATGCTTAAGTTAATTATTGTTAATATTGTTTTTTTGTACCGTAAAAAAGAATATTTACTTTTAATTGTGTACATATATTTGTAAATGGTTTTATTATTTTCTTGTTTTTATGATATATTTTCACTATCAGTAATAGTTTGATTTATTAGTTTATGTTAATGTAACAACTCTACAAGTATTTATAATGTTTTATTATTACAGTTTTACTTCGTACTCTTCGCATTGTTAATTTTATAAAGTTTATTAAAGTTTGAACGATTTTAATTACAATTACAATGTGGAATTGTAATTTGTGTATTTCTGCCTTAAATGTATTATTCAAAATACTGTGTGCTCTTTGAATTTTGGTTTTGCGTAATGTTTGTTGTGATTTCGCAAAAGTATTTGGTTTTATGTAGATCTTATTTATTAGTTGGATACAATCAAAGATTTCTTACTTGCTCGTCATTTTCTTTTTCACACTTTTTCTGTAAACTATTATGATTTATTTTTATTAATTTCTATAACAAGGCCTAAATTTTGAAATACAGTATACGCACGATAATTCAGCGCATCCAGTAATCCATCGGTTTCAAGTTTTTTACTGCGTAGTGTTATTTGAGTCATCAGCGTAGAGCTTGTCCGATTAAGGTACCTTACTAAATTATGACCGGCTTCAGAATAATTAACAACGTAATAACGATGACGACACAATAACAAACGACTACAATGAGCCTGAAAAACGTGTGCATCTGACTCAACATTACGAAGCCTTAAGTGTGTTTATTGCATTTATAAAATAAGCAGGTGGTAACGATGTTCCAGGACATGACATTTTGGTTGTTAAATAATTGAAGAAAATAGCACTGAAAAGTTGATTTACAGATACAGAACAGAAAAATTTTGAGCAGAAGACTGTTCAAAATTATTTTCAAAGAACAACAAAGTTATTTTGTTAATCGGTAATACGTACTGTATATTGTAATATTTTTCACGGTAATTTTAAATGTTTTCCAGTTTGTTTCAGCGTTTTTTTGAATATTGTAAAAAAATATAGTTAAACTCGGTAAAACATTTTAAACTCAATTTTTAAAATAAAAAATGTCTGTGTTGTATTGTAATTACTTTTTCTCAATAGTACAAATTATTCTAATTTTTTATCATTTTCTTTTTTTTTCAAATAATTGTCATTTTCGGTAATCCAGCAATAGCAATGTCCGAATTACGCTGGATTAACGTGAGTCTACTGTATTTCATAAAATTATTGCTCTGCTGGCAAGCCTTTCATGGACATTCAAATATTTCTTTTCTTTTTTTAGTTATTTTAATACTACAGTGTGTTCAGATAAAGTGTCTTAAGAATAATAATGCAATCAATTTTTTTAAACTTAGAAATATTATTTGAATTTTGCAAATAATGAGTGGATATTTTTGTCATCAAAGAAACAGAAAAAATTAAGGCGTCATAGGTTAACATATTTTATATGAAAGAGATTCTATGTTAAAAGTATGGGTATTATCATTGTGCAATATATAGCATTTGTAATCTCAATTTTTTAAACAAAGACCATTTATTAGAATGTATTTTTTTGTAATCGTTATAATTTTCATGATGGAATCAATGAAGTTTATCAAAATTATAGTTTTTAATATTGTATATTGTTACGTGTAATATTGTATTTCTTATACATATAAATTAAGCAACTGTAATTTTTTCTAAAATGTTTAACAAGCTAAATTGTAATAATTGTGAACGATAAGCTGCATTTAATTGTTTACAACTAAAATATGGGACTACTCAGGTTGATAGTAAATTTTTTAAACTGTCAATTTACAAAGTGAATTTCAAAATGAAGTTAAGTAGTCGATTATTGTAAAATTAAAAGTCTGATTTTAAGCAGTAGAAAATATTTAGAATTGTTATTTAGTCGATGGGTGAACCAAAAACATCATGACAACTTTTTCCCTTCTTTAGAGAGATTAATAGTGGAATTTTTACCTACATTTTAATAAACAGTAAAATCTCTCTATAATGGTATAGAAGGGAATGTTAGTTTTCACCTTTATGAAGAGATTTACTGTACCACTGTATAAGAGAGTACAGCCAAAACGTATACGAAATTTGTTTTTATTTGTAAAGCAAACACTTTAAATTGCAAGTATTGAGTGCAAAGTTTATTGAAATCAAACTATATGGCTTACAGTCTTTAAAAAAGAATATTAAATAATACTGTATGAATAAAATACTGTAAAAGTGAGAAAAAGTCTATATTTGTAGGTCTTTATCACTACAGTCGTGTAAATTGGGCCAATAAAATTGTTTAATGTATTGGCTGTCATTTTGAAATCGTTAAACTGATTTTGATAAGGAACGAACATGTCCAGTTTATTTATTATCACAATCGATTTCTATGCTAGGTTTGAATCAGTAAACCGAAAATTGTGAACATAAATGTTCAAAAAAAACACACACACACTCACTGATTTTGATAAGAAACGAACATGTCCAGTTTATTTATTATCACAATCGATTTCTATGCTAGGTTTGAATCAGTAAACCGAAAATTGTGAACATAAATGTTCAAAAAAAACACACACACACTCACTGATTTTGATAAGAAACGAACATGTCCAGTTTATTTATTATCACAATCGATTTCTATGCTAGGTTTGAATCAGTAAATCGAAAATTGTGAACATAAATGTTCAAAAAAACACACACACAAATTTTGATAAGAAACGAACATGTCAGTTTATTTATTATCACAATCGAATGCTAGGTTTGAATCAGTTCGAAAATTGTGAACATAAATGTTCAAAAAACACACACACACACACACTCACTGATTTTGATAAAAAGCGAACATGTCCAGTTTATTTATTATCACAATCGATTTCTATGCTAGGTTTGAATCAGTAAACCGAAAATTGTGAACATAAATGTTCAAAAAAAACACACACACACTCACTGATTTTGATAAGAAACGAACATGTCCAGTTTATTTATTATCACAATCGATTTCTATGCTAGGTTTGAATCAGTAAACCGAAAATTGTGAACATAAATGTTCAAAAAAAACACACACACACTCACTGATTTTGATAAGAAACGAACATGTCCAGTTTATTTATTATCACAATCGATTTCTATGCTAGGTTTGAATCAGTAAACCGAAAATTGTGAACATAAATGTTCAAAAAAAACACACACACACTCACTGATTTTGATAAGAAACGAACATGTCCAGTTTATTTATTATCACAATCGATTTCTATGCTAGGTTTGAATCAGTAAATCGAAAATTGTGAACATAAATGTTGAAAAAAACACACACACACACACTCACTGATTTTGATAAAGCGAACATGTCCAGTTTATTTATTATCACAATCGATTTCTATGCTAAGTTTGAATCAGTAAACCGAAAATTGTGAACATAAATGTTCAAAAAAAACACACACACGCTCACTGATTTTGATAAGAAACGAACATGTCCAGTTTATTTATTATCACAATCGATTTCTATGCTAGGTTTGAATCAGTAAACCGAAAATTGTGAACATAAATGTTCAAAAAAAACACACACACACTCACTGATTTTGATAAGAAACGAACATGTTCAGTTTATTTATTATCACAATCGATTTCTATGCTAAGTTTGAATCAGTAAACCAAAAATTGTGAACATAAATGTTCAAAAAAAACACACACACACTCACTGATTTTGATAAGAAACGAACATGTTCAGTTTATTTATTATCACAATCGATTTCTATGCTAAGTTTGAATCAGTAAACCGAAAATTGTGAACATAAATGTTCGAAAACACACACACACACACACATATATATATATATATATATATATATATATATATATATATACACCCTTTAAAAAATAATTTTAAGGTAAGGATTGTCACTCATTACAAGGTCTCCTAGGTCGGGAACTTCCCATGATGGCCTCTCCATACCTTATTTTCCAACGAAAATTTGCTAATTATGAAAGCTCTACTGTTATACCCTTATCTTTGTTGTACAGTGTTTGTTATTTAAAAGATTAATCAAATTTGTATTGTGAATCATATCCTTCGTTATTGTAGATTATTAAAGTAAGTGTTAAAAGATAATATAATTCTATAAAATTTTAATGTTTTTCACTTTCTCTTAGGCTATAAGTGTGTGTAAACGGTACAAAAAGTAGCATAATAAATAACGTAGTTTACAGTTTTTTAACTTAAAAATTCTGAGCACGTTTTACGGGCTTTTATTATTTTGTCTCACATTCTGTTTGTTAGAAAATTTAGCCTCAGGCGGTTATTGATAATAAACAGTGCAAATACATTACACAATTTCTCACATTTAATTATTTGTCCAGTATGTGTGGGTTTCAGAAGCTATCAACAAAAGAGCCCACTAACCAGCCAAATTTCTCAAAACCGTATATTAGATATTGATTAATTTTAGTTGTACTATATACTGATAACTCAGATTGGTATAATTTTAAATAAAAGAATAGTTTTGCTTAGTAAGTAAAACTTCTGTGAATTTCTTCAAATTTGCTGGATTTTAGTTATTTTGTGAAATCAGGCTGATTTTACAGCTTTTGCTTATAATTCTAAAAACCATATTTTTGGGATTAAGCAACCTAGTTTCGTTTAGGTACTTATGGACTACATTTGAGGATGATCGTTGGATTCGATGTCATCAATTTTTATGGGTGTATGAAGAGTCTTAAATCAGGTTTTTTTTTAAATTGAAGAAATTTGTGGTTAACGAGTAAATTGGTGGGAAACAAATAAACCACAAGCACTAGAGGTTTTTGTTTCACCTTCTATGTGGTTTATTTATTTCAGAATTCCTACTCTAGAGTTATGAATTCTTGTGACAAAAATTTTAACACATTTGAGGATGATCGTTGGATTCGATGGCGTCAATTTTTATGGGTATATGAAGAGTCTTAAATCAGGTTTTTTTTTTTTATTGAAGAAATTTGTGGTTAACGAGTAAATTGGTGGGAAACAAACCACAAGCACTAGAGGTTTTTGTTTCACCTTCTATGTGATTTATTTATTTCAGAATTCCTGCTCTAGAGTTATGAATCCTTGTGACAAAAATTTTAACAAAATCTAATTAACTGATTTTGAGAAATTCTCCTTTTTTAGTAGCTTCTGAATTGGATTTTTCAGTGGAAGTAACTCATATTTAACTGGGTGTGTAAAAATTTGTGCAATGTTTTTTTTAAAAAACTGATTTGTATTTTAACTTTTACTCTTGTTTTTGTGTGGTCAAAGAGTTGATTAATATTAAAGAAGATAATTTATTTTTCTGAACTTATTTTTATTAATATTTATATAATTGTATACCCAGCTGACCAACAAAAATGTCAAAGTATTTAATTATTAAATAGTTATAATCACTGTGTTCACTTATGTATAATCATATTGTTTTTATAAAAAGTTTTTTAGCAATATTAATGTTATATATGTGTTTTTTTATCACAGAAACACAAGCTAATCAGTGCCTGAAAAGAATAGTTATTTAGAAAGCATTGTTCATTATATTTATTACAAATAGGGTTATTGTAGATTTACTAATCAAAATACTAAAAATTTCATTTCATTCACTTATAGAAATTATAGCTTTATTTTTGAACTAGCAGTGATTAATTTTTATATTTATTTTCAATTTCAGTCTTTCGTGGCCAACAAGTTACTTAATTTTTCCATAAATTATTGTTAGAGGTAAATTCATGTTGTGATTATTTAAGAATTTTACTAAGAGAAAAATTTAATGTTTTCTGTGTTCTGGTAAAAATTTTAATTTCCAATTTTTGTTCTGATATTTGGTTTTTCTTGACAGTAATTTCGGTTATTTTTCAAGTTAAAGAAAATTTTAAATACACATTTTGTCTTTTATAAAATTTAAGGTTCTGGGATATTTTTTAAAATCAATTTATTAGGTTTTTCTGTCTTGTTCTAATTGAAGCATTATACAGTTAATTGTTTAAATATAATGACCAAAAGTATTACTCACCTAAGTGTGTTTTAGACCAGTTTTGCCAAACATTTGTCAATTATACACATGTAGCTGGATATCAATTTAGAATAGAAAGTAACTTTTTCATCATATTGTAGTAGTGTGACCACACATTTTGTTACACCATATTGTTAATATTTTTGCAAATAAAGTTATAACATTACCTTATATTTTTACGTGTAAGTATATATAGATCCTATGATATCCTGTTTGATGATATTTGGTACTTAGTTTCTGGTTGTTATTGAACACGAGATGTGTGTTGTAAGTACCATTTTGAAATATATTTCACATATAATATATAATATAATAATATAATATATAATATTAATATATAATATAATAATAATATAATATATAATATAATTATATATAATATAATATATATATTATTACTCATGTCCCTGTTGGATTCTAAGCACTCCGACTCACCTTCTAATCCTCATCCTCATCCCCATGGATCCTTTCCGCTCCTCCGTCCATTTTACCCCTGCTCTCTTTGGGATTTCATTCTCTGGGACCTTCCAACTGAGCATCTTTCTGCCTGTCTTCAACATCTGTTGAGTCTATTCCTGTGTCATGTAGGTCTATTCTGACTTGTGCGATCCACGACGTTGTTGATTTGACACATTGTATATACTTAAGGATTCTGTTGGCAAATCTCGTTGTTGGGAGTCTACTGATGTATCCATAGAACCGAAGCCTCCTTCTTCTGATGTCTGCTGCCAGGTTCGATATCTTCTCTGTGGTCTTCCGGGAGTGCAACCTGTATCCATCTTCTGTTAATCTCAGACCAAGGATCTTCCTCAAGATTTTGCGTTCTTCCTTGAAAATACCCTCCATGGTAGCTTTTGTGTGGAGTGCTAGCGTCTCGCTTGCATATAATACCTCCGGTTTTATGACTGTGTTGTAGTGTCTGATTTTTGTGTGCGTCGACATACATCTCTTATTGTAGATATCACGCGTTATACCAAGAGCCCTCTTCATTCATATATAAGTACCATTTTGAAATTAAAAATATATATATATATTTTATTTTATTTTTACATGTAAGCCTTAATCTTCTTTTCAACATAATTTCTACCACCAGCTGTAAAAATAAAATTACTGTATCCTACAACCAGCTTTTGAATTCTATCTTCATAGAAAGCTGCCCCTTGATTTGATAACCACTGGAAAACAGCCTGTTTAACCTTATCTTCATTATTGTCATGGTGCCACCCAAATGTTTTTTTTAAATGTTTAAATATGTAGTCGTACACTAGATCGTGATTATACGGAGGGTGATCAAACCGTTCCCAGCTAAATGAAGCGATCAAATCTTGAGTTCGATTATCATGGGCGATTATTAGAGTTGCGTGTGAATGGGCATTGTCATGAAGAAACGATCCTCTTACTCAGCATGCCACTTCTGGCAACTGTTCTTTTGAACTTATTCAACTTTCTGCATCGTCTTAAAGTAATAAAAGAAGGTTTTTCCACTTTGTTCCTCATCATAAACATTCGTGCGGGCCTTCTCACCATTCCATCGCTTATAGAGTCACAGCTTGCTTGTATGTAATGGAAACCACAGTGCTGCAGCAAATAAATTTCAAATTGATACTTAAAAAACTGCCTCGTTGTACTTTGTGCACTGACATGGTAATTAGAATGAAAAATTTGTATTTATATAATAGGCGTCTTCATGAAAATGTTGTTCATTAAGATAATCACAAATGTTGTGCAAACTAATTTTCATAACTTTATTGAATAATATCATGTAAACAAACATGTTCTTCTCTTTATTTGTTTCACCCAACTTAGGGATACACTAAATCCCAAACACTAAATGTTCTGTGCCTTCCTCGTAGCCCGGTATTGCTTCATATGTTGTGATCTTGCTTTTCTTTCTTCATCAGAGATTTGGATTGTTCGCTTGGATTTGACTTTGCCTTGGAACCGTTGTTTCTTGTCCTTGGTTATTGTTTTGGCTATTTTGTCCATGAGCATAGTGTCAGTGATTTGTAGTTCTGTTATGTCTTCTCTGTTTCTCTAAACCAAAGTGGTTTGGCTCTTTTATTGCGAAAGTAGTCAAATATTTTTTTGGTTACTCTATTTTTGTCCATTCGTAGGATGTGCCCATAAAAATCAATTCTCCTTTTTCTTATTGTGTCTGATAGTGTTTCAGTTTTTTGGTAAAGAGTTTCATTCCTGATATGGAGTAATTGGTTGTTACGGATTTTGGGGCGTAAGATTTTTCGTAATATCTTTCTTTCTTTGATCTCCAGCCTTTCAAGTGGGCCCTGGGTTGTGAGAGATAATGTTTCAGCTGCATATAAGGCTTCTGGTTTAATTACCATATGATAATGCCTTATCTTTGTATTCCAGGGGAGGGATTTCTTGTTGTATGTGTCCTTGGTAAGTTGGAAGGCTAATTCAACTTTATTTCTCCTAGATTCCATAGCTTTTTTCTCTAGGGCGTTCCAGGTGATCCATTCCCCAAGATATTTGAATTCTTTGACTCAATGTATTGTTCTCCCACTTGAAGCTTTTTTGGTGGTTTTTGTATGTTTGTCAATATTTTAGTCTTTTTAAATGAAACTTTGAGACCCATTTTTAACGCTTGCTTCTGGAGTTTGCTATCTGGAGTTGCTAAGAGTCTATTCCTTAGCTTCCTCCAATGTCTCAGCTAGTAAGGCCATGTCATCAGCAAAAGCTAAACAATTTACCTTAATGCCTTTGTTCTTAGTTCCTAGTCTGATTCCACTATGCATATTCACGTTCCATTCTCTAACTACTTTTTGTAGAGCACAAATAACAATGGAGAGAGTCCATCTCCTTGTCAGACATCTGTTTTAAAAATAAACATTTTATTACACTAAAATTGAACTTTGTCTACGAATTGATTTTGTTAAGAGCTACAGCAGTTTTGAACAAAATTAATCTATCATTAAGGAATGAATTTAACAGGAATGTACAGTACTGTGTTCCTAAAAATGTAATTTTAACAATTGTTTTCGACTTTCAGTGAGAATATATCCTATTTAATGAAGGCTTAATTTTGTCCAAAACTGTTGGAACAAATCTGAATAATTATTAGGTATTGACGTGTGTTCTATGGCTTACAAAAAAAAAGATATCAGTAACAGCTGTCTTACTGACATGATATATGTCTTTTTTTGAAAATATGGTAATCAGTGTTAAAATCTAAATATTTTAGTATTTTAAAAACATTGAAGATCAACCCTGACTGCTGTCAAATTCAATTTATTAATTTCAATATATTTTTGGAAATTCAAAATGCTCACTAATGCGCTTTTTAATAGTGAAATCAAATTTTCAAAAAGTAAAAGTTATAGTTTTTTAAAGATTTAAAGCGACTGCCCTTTTGAAACTGTTTAATGGATTTGATGATTAATATACTTGTCTAACCTATTGCCAAAATCAGTTTTTATGCCTAGTTCGGGTAATTGCGAACATGAATGCTGAAATATTTGTTTGAAATTTTAATTTCAGCATAAAAATGTAAACATTTACCATTTTAAACTTTCTAAAAACCATTGAAGATGAACCCCGACTGATGTGAAATTCAATTTTTTAGTTTCAAGGTATTATTTGGAAATTCAAAATTTTCATTTGTGCAATTCTTAAAACTGATTACAATGGTGAAATCGGATTTTCAAAAAGTTGAAGACAAAGTATGGTTTTTAAAATATTTAAAATGACTGCTCTTTAGGAACTGTTTAACGGATTTGTCCAAGCTATTACCAAAATCAATTTTTATGCCAAGTTTGGATCAATTCAGACCAAAATTGTGAATATGAATGCTAAAACACATACACGCACACATTAATATATATTAAACGATTCCTCAAAAAAAGATAAGTCTCACCATGGTACTTGAACAGCTAATTTTTCAATGAGAATTTGCAAAGAATATAAAAAATAGAAGCCTTGTTGATGCATTTTTAGTAAGTAGGTTATTTGCTCAACAAGATTATAAACAACTAGGAAGCCATACTAGCAATTACCATTGCACTCTTCGATGGTCAGATAATAATTACATTCTGTGCAAGTAAACATTTCTGAATTAGTAAGTCTTTCAAATCCAGTTATCTTGTTACTCCGCTTGGCTGGATAAAAGTGAACTTGTAACAATGCTGTTCTTACCAGTTTGTAAGTTGACACTTTGAAAAAAAAACTGTAGCTTAGAAATTGCGAAAGTTTATTAGCACAATTCCATTAGAAAATATTAGAGTAGTCACTGCGGTAAAATTCAAAATCAGGAGCACAATAGGTACTCTGCCACCAAAACTTCTTGACCTCTAAATAAACAATGTCCACATGTATTTGTTTCAATTACATCTGTAATGTTTAGTCTTAAACTCTCATAATGTTGTCTAAAATATGCAATATTATTTATCAAACTAATTGTTAATTAAATTATTCTTATTTAAATTCATCACTTTAGTTTGTATGTTTTACTTAAATATTTCAAAATTGACAAATGTTATTCGTATTCATCATAAACAAACCACAGTAGAAATATTATCAAATGAACAGGTGCTGGTATGAGGTCATATCTTTATGTAAAAGCTTAATTACTTCCACAAACCTCATCTTTTTTTCCACCAGGAAATGAACTCTTATAACAGTACATATCTGCTTTTTCTAGCTTCAAACACTATATACTTGTTGACATATTTCGCAATACATACATTTCAAAACTTAATACTGTACTGTAAATTTAGTCATAAGTGTTCATTTGTTGTTCGTAGATAACCCAACCTGAACTGTGTTTGTTCACAATTCAGGAAAAATAACTTCGGAGGTGATTAATGCATTTGACAGAATGTGTTGCATTGACATGAAGACACATGACCAAGTTTCTAGTTCAGTAAATTCCTGAATTTGACTGACTCGATTAGCAACAATTGAGTATAGTTATATTTTGAAGTATTCCAAAACGTATCAGCAAATATAAAGTGTTGGAAGTTGGAAAAGGTTATTAATGAATAACTTTACATAAAATTGAGAAGGCTTAGTTCACCATTGTGTTACTATTTTTTTCATTTCATATTAAACTTAATGTTTTTATATTGAATAAATTTATACTTATGTGGATTAGAGAATTACTAGTTTTTAACCCAATCTGGTTGAAACTTTGCATACAAATCTATTTTTATATCTTTGACCAAGTTTGTTACCCAGCAAAATGGTAATTTATTTCAAAATTTCAGCTCTGCTGATCTAAAAATAATTTTCTTGAAAATCTGATTTCAGTCTTCATAAATTTACAAGTTAAATTTTCAAATAAACAGCTTTTCATGCTGGTTAAAGAAAAGGATTTTTTTTTAAATAAGCTGATTTTTTTACTAGGATTTTAGTAGCTTCTTCAATTTTCATTTGAACAAGTAATATATCTTTCATACATACCATGAAGATTCATAACTGAATGCAATGTAATAATTTTCAGGTTGATTAAAATTTAGTACATGATGCTTCCTTATGGTTATGACCAAAATTTGAGTAAAACTGATGGACTAAAAATTAAGCAAATTCGTTTTTTTGCTGCCACTATCAAATCAAGTTTTTTTGGGTAACTTTTTTGCATTAAAAGTACTTTTTTGAAAACAATACAATTTCATCTGTTCAATTTTGTTTCTAAAGGTTAAATGCAAGGATTAATAAATTATCAAGACTGTTAACTAAAAAATAAATTTATTATAATTACTATATAAGAAACATTTACAGGAATTATTTATATAAATACGACAAACAATTTACACTTTTTTAAGATTAGTTTACATTTTGTTCAGTCTCTACATTTTGTTCAGTCTTCACAGTAAAAAAAAAAAGTTGTTTTTTACAAATTGACACATTTAAAACAGTCTTTTAATCCACTTCTTCTATCTTCGGTCCTCCGGATCTACCTGCTGCTCCATGTCCTCCCATTGGTTCACCTTGTCCACCAGCTCCAGCTCCATGCAGCTTAGCCATGATTGAAGAACACTTCTTTGACAGTTCTTGATACCTATATTCATATTCTTCTTTATCAGCCAAGCTATTGTTGTCCAACCATCGTAATGCTTCTTCACACTGGCTCCTCACTGTAGACTTGTCAGACTCGCTTAACTTGTCTCCAGCTTCATCGACTGCTTGTTTAACTCCAAAACAATAACTTTCTAGCTGATTTTTCGCTTTAATTCTTTCTTCCTGTTTCTTGTCTTCTTCCTTGTACTTTTCAGCTTCGTTCACCATCCTGTCGATTTCTTCTTTTGAAAGGCGCCCTTTATTGTTTTGTATAATTATGTTCTTAGATCTTCCAGAACTATTATCCTTAGCAGAAACATTTAGAATTCCGTTTGCGTCCATATCAAATGTTACATCAATTTTAGGTACACCACGTGGAGCTGGAGGGATTCCTGTCAGGTCAAATGTTCCGAGAAGATTGTTGTCTTTAGTCATTACTCTCTCCCCTTCAAAAACTTGAACTGTAACAGCAGGCTGATTGTCGGAGTAGGTAGTAAACGTTTGGCTTTGTTTGCAAGGAATGCGAGCGTTTCTTTCGATTATTTTGGTCATGACTCCGCCAGCAGTTTCTATGCCAAGGGACAGAGGTGCGACATCAACAAGTAGTACATCTTGGATTGCAGAACTTTGATCTCCACTTAAAATTGCTGCTTGAACGGCAGCACCATATGCGACTGCTTCATCTGGATTGATGGAAAGGTTAAGAGATTTTCCAGAGAAATAATTTTGTAGTAAGCTTTGGATTTTTGGAATACGTGTTGAACCTCCTACTAAAACTACATCATGAATTGAAGATTTGTCCATTTTAGCATCGTTCAGTGCTTTTTCTACTGGTTGTAAAGTATTGCGGAAAAGATCAGAGCAAAGTTCTTCAAATCGAGCTCGGGAAACTTTAGTATAGAAATCAATTCCTTCGTACAAAGCATCAATTTCAATACTTGCTTCAGTGCTTGATGACAGTGTTCGCTTCGCTCGTTCCGCTGCTGTTCTTAATCTTCGAAGTGCCCTTGGATTTTGTCGCAAATCTTTTCTGAATTTTCGTTTGAACTCATCAGCCAGATGGGAAACTAGTCTGTTGTCAAAGTCTTCACCACCAAGATGCGTATCTCCCGCTGTAGCTTTAACTTCAAACAGTGAACCTTCATCAATAGTTAGAATAGAGACGTCAAATGTACCACCTCCAAGATCGAATATTAAAACATGTCGTTCGCCTTTCAGATTTTTATCCAAACCATATGCTAAAGCAGCAGCGGTAGGTTCGTTGATAATCCTAAGAACATTTAAACCAGCAATAGTACCTGCATCTTTTGTAGCTTGTCTCTGGGAGTCGTTGAAATACGCAGGAACTGTAATAACAGCATCTTTAACAGTACTACCAAGGTAGGCCTCAGCTGTCTCCTTCATTTTGGTTAACACCATTGAACTTATTTCTTCTGGTGAAAATCTTTTACGTTCACCTTTAAATTCTACTTCTATTTTAGGTTTACCACCCTCACTCACCACTTTGAAAGGCCAGTGTTTCATGTCATCCTGTATTTTAGGATCATCAAATTTGCGTCCAATTAACCTTTTAGCATCAAAAACTGAGTTTTGTGGGTTCATGGCGACTTGATTCTTGGCTGCATCTCCGATGAGGCGTTCTGTTTCGGTGAAGGCGACATAGCTAGGCGTAGTCCTGTTGCCTTGATCGTTGGCTATGATTTCCACTTTTCCTTGTTGCCAAACGCCAACACAAGAATAAGTTGTTCCCAAATCGATTCCAATTGCAATCGTTTTCGGCGACATATTTCCAGTAATACAATTTCACTATTCACAATTTCAAACAATATTTAACTTCACTATTCACAATTTCCAACAATATAACTCCACTACTCACAATTTAAAATGTTGTCTTCGCACTATTTGTTTAACGCTTACACGTTCAACTCACTGTTAATTCTCAACTGAATCGCCCGGCAGAGCGGTTTGTTTTTATAGTCAGCTGTACCTAACGAAACGTCTAGAAGGTCGTTACATTCGAATGTTCTAGAACTGTTCTCTGATTGGTCGGTTCAACTCCCACTTTCGGTGTATATCGAAACGTGTAGAAGTTCGATATAATCGAATATTCTAGAACTGCTTTGTGATTGGTCGGTCCAGTTCCCCACTCTCAGCTCGATTCTTGTAGAAACTTCCAGATAATGTTAGAACTTCTGTGGTTGTTATTGATTATTTTTAGGTTGACATTCTACAAAAACTTGTCACAGGTTTTGTTTGTTTTGAATTGTTATGAGCTAATTTTAGTTCTTTTTAAAAATAATTCGATATGAAGTCGAATTGTTTGTTGTTTAATGCAGATTGTGTAATTTAAAGTTTTACCTTAAAGGTAAACTTTAAATTACGTCAAATTTTGCCAACTATGACAAAAAATGTGTAACTACACGAATCAACAACAATGACGTCATAATTGTAATATGAGTAGAAAACTTAAATATTATACAGTAATCAATATAAATATTAAATACTTTTAGCATTTCCCTTTTTTTATGACTTAAAGTAACACATTTTATTAGACAAGTTATTGTTGACAATATACTGCTGTTCACTTTGTACGCCTACAATTTCAAAGTAATCGCTGCACGCAGCTGTCTCGCTGTATTTCTCGAAAACGAATTTCCAAAAATATTCTATTACTTTTCTTGAAAAGTAAAATAATCCATTTCTTGAAATTATTATTGCATAACCACCGTTAAAATCGGCGTACATTAGCACTTTAAACTTTCAAAATGATCAGAAAATACAAAAGTGAACCCCGACAGCCGTCGAATTAAATTTCTTAATTTCAACGGATTTTGAAAATTCTTAATGCCAATGTACGCAGTTATTAAGGCTGATTACGATGACGGAAATAGGTTTTCAAAAACATTTAAAACAAGTTAGTGATTTTTAAATGTTTTGATTTTAAAATGTTAGTGATTTAAGTGTGATTTTAAAATGTTAGTCGCCATTTTGAAACTCTTTGCTGATTAACGAACTTGTCCAAGCTGTTACCAAAATTGATTTTTCTGTATAAAATTTTAACGATCCCAAAAAAAGTATACATCGGGATGATAAGTATGACAGTGAAATCAGAATTTAAAAAAAGGTAAGTAAAATACTTTTGAAAATTCGCGTCAGCGAGGCAGCTGCGTGTCGCGATTTTTTTGTATCTATTGATGCTACAAACATTTAAAAATGGGCGAGTCTCGTTTTAACTGGGGATTATTATTGTACAGTTAAACTTTAGTTCGGGGAACGCCCGCCGAGTTGGGCTTTCAATTCATTTCGCGGTCACAGTCCGAAGTTCCGGTTGGTTTATTTGGCTGTGTCAGGTATGGTGTCCGTGGCTCGATGAGGACAACCAACATTCGAACAATAAAATGGACAAGCGCTTCATGAATGTAGCCTACTTGACTTTCTGAGGATCCCTAGGGTGCCTGCGTTTCTGCTATTTTTACAAAACGTCAACAAACTGTTTGTTGAGGAAAAAAACTGCTTTTTAAAACAGTTGGGAAAAAACAGGTTTAGAAAACAAACTCAAAGTTGAATTAGCAGCTAAAACATAAAGCACATACGTTCACTTTTCTAAGATTACTTTTTCATTCCCACTACCACCATGTACTTAAATTGTTTTTGGGTATAAAGCATTTAGAAAGGATAAAAATAATCCTTACAAGTGTAGTAATAATTAAATTACATTATCAAAACGTAATAATTATGTAAGCCATTTTATGTACAAAATGCAATGAATTTCTAATAGAAGCATTCTTTTGTTTACTTAAAAATTAAATAGTCCTTTGCATATTTACTGAAATGCAAACGATTTAGAATATTTTTAGTTGATTAAAAAATATTGATGATTGATAATAAATATAAAAAATATGTTTAAATAAAATTAGGCTCTGTATCTACAAAAGTCGAACAGGCCCACACTGTAAAAGTCGAACAGCGTTGACAAACTTCTAAATTTGTTAATTAATTTTCCAAAACA
>CM040189.1:123095795-123098295 GCA_022606455.1 Callitettix versicolor
CTTCCCTAGCTTCGTCAATTCTACTTTTGTTGTCGCGTTTCGGAGAACCTCCAACAATTTGAGTATAGAAATAGTTGGAATTCTTTATATTCTTCTTTTTTTCTACTAGGATTATTGTCACTATGTTCAGTATAATACTCTGCCTTCCCTAGCTTCGTCAATTCTACTTTTGTTGTCGCGTTTCGGAGAACCTCCAACAATTTGAGTATAGAAATAGTTGAAATTCTTTTTATATTCTTCTTCTTTTCTACTAGGATTATTGTCACTATGTTCATTATAATACTCTGCCTTCCCTAGCTTCGTCAATTCTACTTTTGTTGACGCGTTTCGGAGAACCTCCATCAATTTGAGTATAGAAATAATTGGAATTCTTTTTATATTTTTCTTCTTTTCTGCTAGGATTATTGTCACTATGTTCAGTATAATACTCTGCCTTCCCTAGCTTCGTCAATTCTACTTTTGTTGTCGCGTTTCGGAGAACCTCCAACAATTTGAGTATAGAAATAGTTGGAATTCTTTATATTCTTCTTCTTTTCTACTAGGATTATTGTCACTATGTTCAGTATAATACTCTGCCTTCCCTAGCTTCGTCAATTCTACTTTCGTTGTCGCGTTTCGGAGAACCTCCAACAATTTGAGTATAGAAATAATTGGAATTCTTTTTATATTTTTCTTCTTTTCTACTAGGATTATTGTCACTATGTTCAGTATAATACTCTGCCTTCCCTAGCTTCGTCAATTCTACTTTCGTTGTCGCGTTTCGGAGAACCTCCAACATTTTGAGTATAGAAATAGTTGGAATTCTTTTTATATTTTTCTTCTTTTCTGCTAGGATTATTGTCACTATGTTCAGTATAATACTCTGCCTTCCCTAGCTTCGTCAATTCTACTTTCGTTGTCGCGTTTCGGAGAACCTCCATCAATTTGAGTATAGAAATAATTGGAATTCTTTTTATATTTTTCTTCTTTTCTGCTAGGATTATTGTCACTATGTTCAGTATAATACTCTGCCTTCCCTAGCTTCGTCAATTCTACTTTTGTTGTCGCGTTTCGGAGAACCTCCAACAATTTGAGTATAGAAATAGTTGGAATTCTTTATATTCTTCTTCTTTTCTACTAGGATTATTGCCACTATGTTCAGTATAATACTCTGCCTTCCCTAGCTTCGTCAATTCTACTTTTGTTGTCGCGTTTCGGAGAACCTCCAACAATTTGAGTATAGAAATAGTTGGAATTCTTTATATTCTTCTTCTTTTCTACTAGGATTATTGTCACTATGTTCAGTATAATACTCTGCCTTCCCTAGCTTCGTCAATTCTACTTTTGTTGTCGCGTTTCGGAGAACCTCCAACAATTTGAGTATAGAAATAGTTGGAATTCTTTATATTCTTCTTCTTTTCTACTAGGATTATTGCCACTATGTTCAGTATAATACTCTGCCTTCCCTAGCTTCGTCAATTCTACTTTTGTTGACGCGTTTCGGAGAACCTCCATCAATTTGAGTATAGAAATAGTTGAAATTCTTTTTATATTCTTCTTCTTTTCTACTAGGATTATTGTCACTATGTTCATTATAATACTCTGCCTTCCCTAGCTTCGTCAATTCTACTTTTGTTGACGCGTTTCGGAGAACCTCCATCAATTTGAGTATAGAAATAATTGGAATTCTTTTTATATTTTTCTTCTTTTCTACTAGGATTATTGCCACTATGTTCAGTATAATGATCTGCCTTTCCTAGCTTCGTCAATTCTACTTTCGTTGACGCGTTTCGGAGAACCTCCATCTTCAAAAACTATATCTATACTCAGAGTATAGTTATAGTTTTTGAAGATGGAGCTTCTCCGAAACGCGTCAACGAAAGTAGAATTGACGAAGCTAGGGAAGACAGCGTATTTTACTGAACTAGTTTTTTTTAAGATTATAAAGTTTGCTATTTGTTTGTTGTTTTGAATATTTTAGGCCACAATACAGCACTGTTTTGTTATTATAATTATTACTTAGCAAGACGTTTCAATGAATAAAATACAATAACATATCAATAAAAGAAATTACTGTGTAGTTAAGTGTAATAAATAGTAAATACTGATATACAGTTAAAGGCAAGGAAAACGCTGCTCTAAAAGCCGAGTCATTCTGGGAACATCGCCTTAGGAAATGTCTCGATTGTTCAATACGACTGGTTGACTCGATTGTTTAGTTGTACGATGGTCGATTGTAAAAACATTTCGCAATCGCGCATCACTACAATACAAAAATATCGATTCAAAATCTGATTTCAACACTAAAATCTTATTAAATTTGAATTTCGATATATTAAATTATATTGAGAGTAAGAAAATTCACTCTGATCGCTTTCGAATTCATTTTCTTATTATGAATTTTGAAAATTTTAAATGGTAATATTTGCAGATTTTCACGTTTATTACGTTTGTTAATTCAAACATTCAAAAAAAAGTAAAATAAAAATTGTTATTGTTGCACATTCGCTTCCACTGCGTC